>JASJUZ010000138.1:0-438486 GCA_037159825.1 Tupiocoris notatus | reverse complement strand
AAGTACGTTAATCGAATTATTGAATGAAGACAACTGAAGTTGATGAGCTCTTTACTTAACCCTTGAATGTATTAAGGCGTATCTACTTCAACGTTTTCTTCTCTTTTTGAATGTTTCTCCTTCTAAATCACCCAAGAAAAAACCTTGGGTTAAGCTCCCAGTCAGGAAAAGGTAGTCGATGAACGGTTTTATCCAATCCATTAGACCAATCCAATCTATTAGACATGGGGCATGTGGAAAAAGAGGGACTGATAGAAGATTTTTATTATCATACTGCTTTATTATGAAATATTGTTATGATCAAGGTTATCGTTAAATATTATTGTATTAATATTCAAACTAATAATTGGCCAGAAAGGATGAACAGAATAATATAAAGTGTAATGATTATGAAAGTTTAAACGGTCTTTCAGCTGAATTGTCTCACAAGTGGCAGGAATATTGGACTTGCTGAACGTGAAGCAGAAATACGCCCCATGGCATGCTCATCGATAGAAGACTCTCTCGTCCAAACACGTTTTTAATTATTACTTCCCATGAGAAGAAAATCTGCTCCATCCCCGCAGTGGTCGAGGGCTTGGCGAAAGAAACCAACGAAACGTGGAAGTTTTGACAATCTTCGGCAAAAACTTGGTTCGGAACAGTTTGTCCAAACTTGGTGAGAAAGCTTTAGCCTTGAGCTCTGGGCAACGAAATAGCCACATCGCATCGGCATTAATACTATAAAACGTATATATGTATCGCCATCGTAACAGGATGATCTTAGTTATCACTCAGATGGTAAAACTGATCGGTCGGGGTTTTTATATTGTTGCAAATAAAATGAACTTCAATTCATCTAATATCTACTAATTCAGTACGGTGTTTATTCGTAATAAATAGAACAAACTTTTTCAGGCACTTTTGAAGTTAGAAAAAGTAAATACCCGTACTATATATTTTTTTAATTTAGCATCCAACCCTACGGTTGTACATATATGTTGCGCCACGGCTAACGCGGGCTTGGACTTGACTTTTTTCAGTAAATGAAGAATGCTTTCAATGATAGCAAGTAACCCGTTAAATAAAAACTTTCAGTAATTTGCATCGTACTTTTTACTATTTATTGTTTTTTTTTCCATAAGAAAATGCCGCGCGGGAAAGACTGCTCAAAGGCCTGTAAATTCAGAGTTTCTAGTGCTGCCATGATGTCTACATCAGCACTATAATTGCCCTGTGGAGAGGACAGCAATGAGGTTATTCAAAATGCAACACAGCTAACCACGTAAACTGCTAAAAACCCATATCAATTTTTTTCATTTGCTTTACCGTTTCCGACCTTTCATTTGACGTACTCGCAGTCAAAATGTTCAGCTGTCTTTGTACGAATCTACTTGCATTTCGGATGGTTTCGGCTCGATTTTTAGGTATGCTCTGTTATGGTGAGACCGGGCTTGTGGCATCGGCACTATATATTCTCCCTTACCCCTGTTTTGCGCTACTTTTCAAATCAAGCTTCCTTTTTCTTGACAATCCTCTTGGGATTATTTTTTCTTAGCATTATGATTTTACTTGAGAATCTGTTGGTAAGTATAATAATCATTGATGATCACATGTGGAATAAAAAATCGATACGAATTCCCCAATAGGTTCTCTTCATTGATGACAGTCTTAAGCTGGGTTCACAGGCTTCCGTCAATGTTTGCGTTGCTGCGTTTTGCATTCTGATTAGTCGGGTGCTAGCATTCCCGCGTCGGGTAGTCAATTAAAAAGCTGAACGCAGCCGAATTGATTCGACTTGTTTTCCAAAATAGAAAATTTTCCACGATTTTGACGATGTTTTCGACCACTTACAACACATAAACACGCGGACATACTGTTCAAAAAGTGTTTCTGAGCATGGGCTATGAAATTTTTTTCGAATTCTCGTCCGTTCCGAATTCGATTCTGAGAATCTCTTCTCTCGTAGAAACGTGACGAGAAAAGAAAATCATGATTTTGTTTCACGGTCAGTATGATTGCCCGATTTCGGACGATTCTGTCACGAGTTTTCCACCCAGTCAAACGTCAAACCTCGAGTTCACGAGGGAGTTCATCGAAAGTTGTGCGTCGGTCAAAGGTTGCGGGTGCCTTATAGTATACGGCTGTTGTGTAAACTGATTGTGTTCTGATAGAATGGCCACGCGACGGTGAATCATTAAATGGGCTAGGGTAGAGACTCCAATGGATAGGGGGAACTCTGTGAGACAGGGAAGACCACAACGGAACTTCGTCGGGGTCGATGTCAGCTGTGGTGTACGAAGCCAAGGCAGTGAAGGTGTCAGAAACGCAAGGCTGAGATCATTGTCATCGGTTGGCCGAAATGGTAGGTTCGAAGTGGTGCCACGCTCATACAACCGAGCCATACGAGTGCATACGTCACGTTAGTAACTTCAATATATCATATCCACTGGGCCAATCTATTTTAGCACTCATGTATTGTAGTATAATATACGAATTCGTCCCAAACTGAACTATCCTTGGCATAGCCGTTATTATTACAAATTGTGATAGAATTTCAACGTTAGTCATAACAGGGTCCAATACATTCAACAGGTGAAAGTATTTGCTTGATCTGATGAGAGTAGTCTAAAGGATTGAAACAAAACCTGCATACGAAACTCGGATCTTTTAAAACGATCGTGAAAAGCTCGATCGCAGTTTTGCCAGGTTGTATTTCAATATGACCTTCGGAAATAGATATCTCCCGACAAAAACATTCAGAGCAATTAATAAGTGTCTTAAGCAGAATATATATGCGGTATATAATGCGGGAAGCTGAGCGCATAAAAATGAGGAAGAGTTTGCTAAGGGACACCCCATGAAGATGGTTGTTCACATAGATGCGGCTTACGGACCATTGTTTATTCTGGTTCTGGTGAACCGCATTGAGACAAAGCATCTGGTATTATTTACGTACGCGACGATGAGTACTGAACGAGGTAGTTTATCCAACTAGTGACGACAATTTCCCCTCAATTATCGTACGACCTTTTATTTTAGCCTCAAAAACAGCCTCTTGATTAATGAAAGGGATGAGTTTTGCATTTAGATAGCGCATTCTATGCTTGAATCTCGATCCAGTTCCTATAGCTCCACGTGATTCCCATTCGACGACTTCCGTCTACTAATCAATAGTCTGCGATTTGAATACCTTTCCCAAAATACGAACCGATTATGACTCATCGGAACAATGAACTTGACGGGAAAAAATCCAACTTTTATTTGTTTATGATTCGTACGTGTATTCTGAATGTGCGCAACCTAATTTGGATCACAGTAGAATAATTATTCGGCTTGAAGAATCGGGGTTAGCGGTACGGTTTCACCTTTTAGGAGACATTTTTCGTGGAAGGAATGTTCATTCACGGTTGATAGGTTCAACCGTACTACTCCCGAACAACAGCGATTTCCCCAAAATAGTTAAGAATTCATGAGATTTGATCACGTCACGTGAGGTGTTGTGAAGAGGCTTTCTCTCGGCACAACAGGTTGCTGAACGGTTCTACTGCTAATCCCGTAAGCTGATGCGAGTTGGTACCGGAGGCATTAAACATGGATCGGCTCTAATTGATCCCCAAAATAGAACTTCTACCAAGTATTAGACCGCTTGTTTGAGAAAATTAATAATCTGGACGTGCTCGTATTATATCATCCACCGAATGTTTATGAGGCCCCAATAATTTTCCCTCGCCAAATCACTAGTTGTATTGTTATTACATTTTCTCAGAACTGAAGGGTATTCTTTAATTCTACAAAGGATGAGTTTTAATTCGATACTTTTGGAATAACTGAGGCAATGCAAATTGCCAGTATAACATCGATTTTCCCGCGGACTCCTAGAATTGATTTTCCAGAAATAGCCGGCTGAAATAGCTTTAGATTGTTATTTAATCAATCAATCAGGAATGAAAAGGTTGCATTGAAAGTTGTCGATGTATTGTTTTGAATAAATAGATATTTTTACATCGTGTAAGGGCTCCCAATTATCGAAAATTTACTTGAGTGCGGTGAAAAAAAAAAAACGTCAAACGGCTTGAAAAATGATTGTTTCGACGTATTCACGCTATATTTCTACATTTAATGAGAAAATGCAGTCCTTGGATAACCTGTGATGTTACGTGTGAGGCCGTGATAGTGGTTAAATATCGTTAAACAAAGCAAAAGGATCCTCTAAAGTAACTCCTTAGCAAATATATGCTGGTTTTAATTATTATCATCGTTCAAAAATGACTATAGCTAAATTGTCTGATTTCCTACAGATAAAACAAAAAAGACTTTCAAGCGAGTATAAAACGATTTTTATACTTAGTCTAACAAATTCTTGCGTTAAATTATCATGCCTTATTGAAATATCAAAAATTCCTGAAAAAAGCAGTGATACATATAATTAACAATAACGACTCCACTAGTTTCATTTCATTCAGCTTTCAAAAACCGTTTAAAACTAATAGATAGCTACTAACATGTCCCCTCCTACGTTTTGCTAACATAAATATGAATTTTTCCCCCGAATTAAAAACCCCTAGAAAACGCCCTAAAAACCGAGCTAAAAAAAATAAATAAATTGTTGCTCCAAAAATGATTTTTGGGGAACGTTTCGAAACTGAAGCTCTCTTACATTAATCTTTAGCAAAATAAGATAGATTTACATAAATTGACGAGCTACTCACTTCAAACGTTGATCTGATAAACATTTACGAAGTCATTTGCTCCATGAATCAAAATCTTTTGAAGAACAATTAGGGAGATAACAAATTCAAATGTTTGGAACGGCCATGAGATTATTTTTTTACCGAAAATTTAACACACGTCGAAGTGGAAAGAAATTGTCAAGAAAATATAAGCCTAGCCCTTAGGTAATGATAGATAGAAAGTTGATAAAACCATGAAAATTCAAGCAAATAAGGGCAAGTAGTAAATCCGCAATGCCATAGTTTGTGAGAGTAAATCAATAAAAGAGATAGTTAAAAACGCAGCGTCCTGATTACGAATTCGTAAAGCCCATTATTGAAATTCAAGTTTGTACACAAGTACACATAAGCGGTCATAAGGCCAACAAACTTGATTGTTTTTCATGCATTCTATAGAATACCGTGCATGCCGAATTATATAAGATGAAGTAAAGATAAATTGATCCTGCTTAATTAGGCTACTTAAGCATAGGAAATAATGGGTCAATATATTTTTGTTTGATTCAAATGACATCAACGCTGAGAAAAAGTTCATGTTCTATAAATTATAAAATAGTTAATTAGATGGAACGAACGACGCTCAAATATTATATTTCAACATTCTCAGAATGTCATGATGTTCTATCTGAGTCGACGAGATCGTAATAGAAATTAAATTAGCTGAATAGTTGTTATTATTCGGAGTCACGTGTCAATTACGATTAGTCAAGATCAATCACGTGACTCCCAACAACTACCGTTCGACTCGCAAGAGATATGTAAATACATTGAAAGGTCGACGAACTGTCAAAGTGAAATTTTTTTCTAAAGAGGATCGCATACATTTTATTCTCTTTCGTGAGCACAAATTCCTACCCAGCTTCCGTCCGATCAGAGATCATAATGGTTCAATGTTCTCCGGATGCCGAGGTAGGGAGGTTCTTTTTGAACTTGACTGATGCAATAGGGGATTACTCATGAGTAGGAGTAGTAGTAGGGTAGTAAAGAGTTTCGCAGAAAATGGAAAGCGTTTCGAGCGTACGTATTAGACGGCGAAGTTATCAGTTGAATTACATGCAGACTACGGCTAGACAGCTCAAGGAGCCAAGGCAAGGGGTAGTGTATGACGAGAGTGCACCACAAACACGGAGGATTCGTTATAGGATGAGAGTAGCCGGCGGGGGGTGGTCGTACTACGCACACTAACGTAACAAGGCTACAGCGACTGGCTATGACTCTGGCTCTGAATCTACTCACTCGTTGTGCGGAATATCTTCGTCTTGTTGAATGGAGAGCGGCAGGAAAACGGAGAAAGATGCGACGAGAAGTCCCACGAACAGCGGATGATTCATTTTTGACGATCCGACCGAACCCGGCTTTTCAGGGAGAGCGAACAATTATTCGTTTCGTTTTCAAAACATTTCCTAAAAACTACTAAGACCTAGCTCCCTACTTTGCGAGTAATACAACGTTACAGGGCCGGCCCCTCGCTACTCGGGCATGCTATTTCAGTGTGTGGCTATAACGGGGTAGATACCATGACGCGCCGCCTCCAAAGCGCATGGCACCACCCCGACCCCTCAAGACCGATGTCCCGCCTTCGTATATTGATTTCATTACGGGCCAGTGCCACCTTTATCGGGGTGTACGTACAAAACCGCCCACAGCCGCTCTGGAACTCTGCAATATTCGAATTGTCGGTAAATGCAAATTATTCTTTCCTCGGTTGATTACATTATTTGTCATCGAATCGATCACGTATGCAGTCGCGAAAATTGCTACACTACAGGAAAGATCGAAGCATGTAAAAACTGTCGACATTCTCCACTTCTCCGCTCGTCTTCCTTCTGCTATTCGTTCAACTTCGGTCGCCCGGGCAAAATGTGCGGAATTCAAACGTAACAACACCTAACAACCAACGTCAACAAGCGAGGGGAAATACTCGGCCAAATGGTTGGAGGAAGCTTACTCACCATCACCACAAACGCTTATCTGATGGTCATGGTTATCATATATGACGGGGACCTCCGTGGATGTAATTTGTTTAATATATTTATGTCCGGGGGTTGTGAGGGGGAGAAAAACCAGGCGACTAATTCTCCGATTATTTGTTGGCTGGCCGAGCACTTTCGCCCTTTCAGGCATCTTCAGGGCGACGTGGAGCTATAGGGTCCACGTGGGTGGGTATGGCTCCACGTCACCCTGGAGATGCCCGAATGTGCGAAAGTGCTCGGCCAGCCAACAAATAATCCGAGAATGAGTCCCCTCACCACCCCCAAGGATATTTTACTGGATATTCTACCATCGCACCAGCAGAGTCTCGATCGCCTTCATCATGCGTCAGCACTGACGACTCACAGTCTTCTATCGTACAAAATATATATTATTTTTAATGATATTCTGTGAAAATAAATATCTTACCTTTAAGTAACCACGAGTTTTTTTTTTCGTGACACGCTCGACCTCATATGGGTATCAAAAGATGCAATTTGTTCACTGATTGTTTCAAGTAATTCATCAAAAGAATTTATGGACATTCTCAAATAGTTACAAAACTTGGGCTCAAAATTCCTCAACTTTGGGTTTAAAGTCGTAAACTGACCATGAGTGAGACGATCACGCAAAATTGGATGAACCCAATACTTTCGTTTTCTTTCTTTTTTTTTTTTTTTTGGGAGCAAGTACACACATATTGCTTCTTCGACTTCCATTATTCAACTGTCCTGTCCTAACCGCGCGGCGCTTGAACTCCAGAACACTTGAAATCCACGCGGATTGGAACCGCGCGGTTTCCGCCCGTGTCTGAACTAGCCCTTAATCGTTCTCGAGTTATCGCAGCTTTCGTGTAGAATTTGCGAGATTTTCACAATTCGGCATGAGGGTATATATGGAGAATTTTCGAAGATGGAAAAATTGTTCTATACTCCTTGGAATTATCCTCAAACTCGCTCTTAAGCTGTACCAGAAGGCAAATAATTTAGCTTTTAATTTGAAAATGAGGGAAAATATAGATTAATATGATTAAAATTACCACAGTTGCTACGGAGCTTTCCGTTATAGTTTCCTATCCGTTTTTAGGTGGAAACGTTCACAAATGTTCGAAATAGTTACCATCACAAATGGGTGGCATTCTTACATCACATTATTGACGCTAAGGTATAGTAAACCACTGTACAATCACTCGCAGCGTTTTAGTTTATTACTCAATAGTAAACCATTGTAATCGCCCAAGAAAAAAATTGTCTAACCCCCTCAAAATTTGATGTTTTACGTTTCAAGGCATGTAGAATCCGAATATCCAATAAAAAAAATCTGTCGCCATACGCCGTACGTCCGTCAACACTTTTCCGGTCAAACTATACTAGCTAAATTCTTGAAATTTTCTCCAAAAATCAATCTCGGTCCTACGACGGCCCAATTCTTGAACCAACTTGCTAGCTCAATTTTAAGGGTATTTTTGGGGGGTTTTGAGGGGGAGAAAATTCATATTTTCCAGGGTTTTTTTTTTAGAAAATGTGTTTTTGGAATCAAATCATATAGATTTTTGGACGCTGAATCGAATGAGACCATCGCGGGGTCGATAGCTTCGTTGGTTCTCGAGTTATCGCAGCTTTTGTGTCGAATTTGGGAGATTTTCAGAATTTTGACATGAGGGTATAACTCGAGAGTTCTTGGAGCTGTAAAAATCGTTTTATACTCATTGGAATGGCCGTCAAACACTCTCTCCAGCCGCACCGTTTGGCGAAAAATTCAGATTTTAATTAGAAAAATAAAAACGAATAAAATTACAATAGTCGCTAAGGAGTTTTCCCTTATAGTTACCAATTTGTTTTTCGGTTGGAACGTTCACACATGGTCGGAATAATTACTATCAGAAATGGACAGTCTTCTCAAATCATTATTTAAGCTAAGGAATAATAAACCACTGTACAATCATTTGCAGCGTTTTTTGTTCTGAAAGCGGCCACTAGGATGTATTGTGTCGTGTCTTGATCGCTCTACTGTCTTTGGTTCGCTCGCCATGCGCTTGATGTTCGCTTGTTTCCCACATTTTCATATATTAAAAGTATTCTTTTAATGCGTCCAATTCTTCTTAGCAGGTTAGCTTCGATAATTACTAACGAGAGAGTCGACCATCGCGTTTGTAAACGCTTCGTGAAATTATTTTTTATGTCTACCACGAGCGTTCGGCACGAGCACCAGTAACCAGACTGGAACCTTTTTATTCCTCAGTTAGTGGAAGTGGTACTCCTTCGTGAAAACGGATCGTTATGGTTTTCCCGAATCGTGTTGAATTTGTGCTGCCCACTGTCAAAGGGTACCCGTTATCGATTTAAGCTCGATCGTTCGACGAAATTTGAAAATTTCCGCGTGCTCAAACCCGCCGTATTATTTGTGCGAGTAGCCCAAATTTCGGTAGTGGTATTGATTAGTCCCCTCCCTACAGAGAGAAGCGATTCGAGTCGGATAGAACCTCTTGTGAAAATGGCTGCGTTGCCTTCTCCTACACAGGTGATTTGACGATATTAAATTGATAGTTTCAATTTTACCCGCGCATTGTTAACGTATGAGGTAAATGACGTGCGTTCGTGAGCAAAGTTCTGTATTCAGTCCTTTGTCGCTGTCAAAATCGGTCGCACGTCTAAATGAATGTCCTCAGTGTTCTATTTGACACAATAAATTCTACTCTTGAGGCACGTCATTTGGGTACAGAATTATTTTTAGCGTCGTTTCGCTCTATGCTGGAAGGCAGCCGGCGTCCAATTCGATATTTTAAAGTCCGTAGCAGCTTAAAAACTGTCGGCTTGGTCGTGTAACGTGACCTGTGTGCCTCACGTCATCGTCGGTCTTTGAAGCCGAAACAACCGGAAATTTTTTTTTTTAGTTCTTAATAGCTTCTTTAAAAAAAAAAAATAATAATGCGCAATTCCGCTGAGACGCGAAAACTTAAAACCCGTGTAGATTCCTTGAGATACTTGAGTCTTCTGATAACCGCTCGAGTGGGCGTGCTCTTCATCGTTGGAGACCCCCAAAAAAATTTGAATTCATCCCTCCAGCCGCAATTCCATCCTATCGACAATTTGTTCATTATAATCGATTCCTAATAATCGACTCGTAGGTTAGTTTGCTCTGACAGTTGCCGGTCTTCAGTTTGCCACTTAGGCTCCCTCACAAAGTGAATGATTGTCTAATTTGCTTTGTTATTTGAGAGCCTGCTATTCCGTCTTTTGCACTTAACGATCCTATTGGTGCTGTAACGTCTCAACTTTTACTCTTAGAAATAATTCTAAATTTTTTTCCTACTCTCGTGTTTACGTTCCTGTCTATATTTCCTTATTTGCAATCGTCTTTGAGGACGAATTCGAAACTGAGGTGAAACTAAATAGTTTTCAAAGTCCGATACTTTCTCAAACACTTTTCGCTGAAGTGCCAATGTCTGTCGTCGCAAATGACCAAGTGCTGCTTGGTCAAAAACCAATCAACTTCGGTTTTCTGGCTGGTCGATTTGCCCCTGAGTTTGTCTCTAATCAATCAGATAACTGAGTGAAAATGTCCACCAACTTGGGTTTTATTGAATGAGAGCAAGTCAACTCTCTCGATTAAATTATATGCTACAATTGACCCTCCTGTCACAAATTTCTGGACTTGTGGGAAGTAGAACGCTGGAATTCATGAAGAACCACAAAGATACGATATTTTATTTGTGGATTTATGCGTGAGAATTGATCTATCAGTTGTTACTGGTTTGACCTGAAGAGTTAAAATTCTTTTAGATAATTGCTTGAAAGCAGTTGGTGGTGTTGGACCATGAGTGACAGAAAGTCTGCTATTCCTTATTATTTAGCTCAAGTTGCTATTAATTTTTTAAAAAAATATTACCTGTTACATTTTTTTCAGGTGGCTGGGGAACACAATAGTCTCTATGAGAATTACTTTTTGTCGTTGGAAAAACAGGGGAGTATCCCTGCTATAGATGCGGCTAAATTCTTGAAAAAATCAGGTCTATCAGATTTAATATTGAGTAAGGTGAGTTGGTGGTAACCTTAACGTAGCTGATGAATAATATCTTGCTGTCCGACCATTAATACTCCTTTGTTTCACTGAAAATGGTGACCCTGGTGTGCGATTCTGTCAACACTTCCCTCCTTTGGATGTAATATCTTCCGTTTTTTTTCAGATATGGGACTTATCCGACCCGAATGGTAAAGGGTATTTGAACAGAGCCGGATTCTACACAGCCCTCAAATTAGTCTCTCTTGCACAAATTGGCCAAGATGTTTCTATTGCAAACACAGTGTTGGATACTCCGCCACCTAAATTGGTAAGTTTCATTGTCTTTCACTGGTGAAAGTCTCATTGGCAAATTTAGACAGTTTTCTACCAATTTTGCAATGATCCTAGGGTGGACAAATACCAAGCAGAGGGCCTACGCCAACCATCAATTCAGTTCCTGCTACGTTGAGTGATTGGAGTATGAAACCTATGGAAAGGGCGAAATACGAACAGCTTTTCGAATCACTCCAACCACTCAATGGTGTTATTCCTGGTAACAAGGTCAGTTCAAATATATCTCAACTATTCTGTGTTGTAGTTTTTCATTATTGATAAGTAAATTGATTACCTATTTGTGATAAATCATCATTTACAATTCCTACTACTTTACCACCCTCAGGTGAAAGGACTGCTAATTGATTCAAAGTTACCCGTCGCCACACTGGGTAAAATTTGGGATCTGGCTGACATGGACAAAGATGGCAGCCTTGACAAGCATGAATTCATTGTGGTAAGTTCTGTTTTAATAATTTCTATATTATTTCCTCTTTCAGAAGTTGATTATCTTCCCCTTGTTGTTTTCTCATATTATTCATCATCTTAAACTATCAATCTCAATTTATTTTTTTATGTTGCACTAATTCTGTGTTGCAGGCAATGCACCTTGTGTACAAAGCTTTAGAAAAATATGCGATTCCAAATAGTCTTCCGCCAGAACTACTTCCACCTGATAAAAGAAAAAACTCCACTTCTGTTAATGTAGCACCAATGCCTCCATCACACCCTGTTGCTTATACGGTAAGGCCCAATTAAAATGTGAATAATTTTTTTCCATGAAGTTCCTGTATTCAGTTGGTTAAAATGTTTCCATTCTTGATCTGAAGGGTGGTCCTGTTTGGGTGGTGACATCTGAGGAAAGGGCCAAATACGATAATTTATTCATCAAAAGTGACGTGGATAAAGATGGCTATGTGTCAGGTCCTGAAATAAAAGATGTTTTCCTTCAATCTGGTGTAGCTCAAGCAACTCTTGCCAGCATTTGGTAAGTTATTCGCAATTATTGTTGGCATTGTAATAATAGTGCATTAGTTTAATTGGAAAATCTGTGGATTCTTTTAACTGACATACATTTGGATATGTGTTGATGCCTGTTATGAAAAATGATTGTGTTTCATATTGTGTACCTTACTTGGCCTAACCTGAAGGTGACACTAATCATCTATTGTTAGAGGCTAGATTCAAAATGACTATTTTCTTGTTACAGTTAGTCATTTTGAAACATTGAAATCACAACATTGATTCATATATCAATGCAGCTTTCCTGTTCCTTGTGATATATATAAATATTTATTTTTTTTAATTATCAGGGGCCTTTGTGATATCAAACAATCGGGCAAACTCAATTCTGAACAATTTGCCCTAGCAATGTGGCTGATTAACCAGAAGTTAAAAGGAATCGAGCCACCGCTTGCGTTGACTCCAGAAATGATCCCTCCTTCAATGCGAACGCAAATCAATGTGAGTTATTCATTTGGGTTGCTGCAATTACCTCATTAATTTTTTTTATAATCATCAGCGATTTCCATTATGTTTCCAAATCAGGGAACCACGCCTGCTCCATCTCAGTATTCAAATCCTGAACTCGAACTCATCGGAAACGATATTGAGGAGCTGCTGAGAGAACAGGCGATCCTAACCAATGATATTCATAATAAAGAGTCAGAAATAAAGATTAAATCGGGTGAAGCTAAAAGTTTACAGGTAAGATGTTTATTTTCTTGTGCCTCTTTTATTCTCCTCAACCGGATGATGAATGGACAAATACAATTCCACTACACTTGCATTTTTTGCTTAGTGTAAATATTGTTCATCCTCCTTACATTAATCACATAGCTCTTTTGGTACCTATAACCTTCTCTTATTTCAGGGAGAGTATGATACGTTGGCAGCTACATTAAAACAGTTGGACAATCAGAAGGGTGAGGCAGGTAGAAGGCTCAATGACCTGAAGAACCAAGTGAGCATTGCATTTTATTTTTATTTTTATTTTTATTTTTTTTTTACATTTATTTGATCTTGTTGCGTTTCATGACTAATACATGGGTCACTAGAATGTAATCCCTGTCAACCAATATTGTTATTCCAGTCTAACTGGCGTTGGAAGAAATCCTCATACAAAATGAAGATGAATCCTGTCAATCTATCAGTGCAATGAATGACTACAGTTTTCTTGAATAGGTCTTTCATCGATAGGTTTACTTTTTTTTCTTGGATGTGCATTTTCTTCTATAATAACCCGATCTTTGTTTATTATAGGTGGAAAAACTCAAAAGTGATGCTGAAGAACAAGAGGTACTTGTGAAAACTCAGGAAGAAGAACTCAGCAGTAAAAAACGTGAACTTGAAGCTCTGAAAGAGGAAGAAACGAGATTACAGGAAGAACTGACAGTCTTAAATGGAAAGTTGAACCATTATTTGGAAAGTTTACAAGAATCACAGCTAACCATTAGCCAGGTGAGTGTATTGTTATCTTTTAAGTTTGAAAATTCCACTATTTCTTGCCTTCCCAAACATTTTAAGTATACTTTTTTAAAGCCTCCTTGTGAATGGTATTTCTTGCACAATTTTGATCCAGTTTTGATGAATTATTCAGGGGTTATGTAAATTTTATCAGTAGTTTGGTGGGTAGTGTCTGACTGAGCTTAGCTTCAAATTAGCTATTACCAACACCTCATGGTCACTTTCGTAATGTTATTAATTTGCAAACACTGATATGAACCTATTGTCTTATCCGATAAATAACATCAAAATGTATTAGCCCTATTTCAGGCTTGGAGTTCCCTATAGATGTCCCTTGTGTGGTTGTTTCTCCTTGATTCTGCAAAGAAGAACAGAAGAAATATCACAAGATGAAGACTGATGTCTAAACAATCACTGTTTAAAACTTTTTCAGGCTAAAACGAAAATTGATGACATCCTGGAACATCAGCGTCAGCTGAAAGAGGCCATCGAGGTTTTGGAAACTGCTCTCAGCGCAAATGACACTTCTGTGTCCAACCGGTACCTAGAAATCGATCCAGAGTATCGTGATCCGTCGTACACTCGACTTATGAACCCTACCAAAGAGGTTGATGTTTACTTGTTTACTACTCAGAAAGAATGGCTGAATATTTGTTAGAGAATGTCACATTGTTGACAATATTTTTGTGAAAAATTGCAATGAGAAAAAGTGCATTGTTCTTTTATTTGTACATGTATGCCCACCCGGGTCTGTTACCTGAATAGCCCAGGTGTGCAAAAGTACTCCGAAATAACTACCAAATGAGAGAACGTCGCACCTCTCTTATCTACCTCAACAACCGTACAATAGCTTTCTTCTAAAACCAAACTAGTAAAAGCTGTAACTATTCTCTGCTCATTTAGTCATTTAAGTACAAGCTATGATTTTTCTTCTCTCTTTATGAATAGAACTTTAATAGATATATTTTTTCAGGAATAGAACTATGAAGTTCCTCCTCTCTTTATAAATGGAATTGTAAACACAAATGACAAAGTGAAATAATGTTGCTTTGGCTTGCTTTGATCACTTTGCCAATACATGTGCCAGTTGGTTCCCTTAATCTTGTTTTTCTTTTCTTTTTTTCAGAAAAATTTTTTTGCAAGGAAATTGATCGATAAAATGTATTATTGTTCCAGACTGATGACATTCCTAAAAGTAAAGTTAACAATGATGCCCCAAGCACCATCAAAAATGACTCTTTCGCTGATTCAGCCTTCAAGTCAGGTGATAGAATTATTTAATTCATTTGAACGTTTGATTATCTGCTTTGCTACTCAAGATGTTATAATTGACTTTAATGGCGTTTATTATACTTGGTTCTTTGATTTGAAGATTATGGCCAATGCAAGATGTGGTTTCTGCTCTAATTTCAGATCCCTTTGCGTCAAGCGCATTTTCCTCACCTTTCCCAGATTCAAAACCCAAGGTAAGCCCTGCAGTGTGAACCAATAAGATTTTCAGGGGGGTGACTAGTTCTCTTTGCATCTTGCTTCATCAAAAGGGTAAGGTAATCATTGAAGTAAATCAATTTGATATTTCAATCTATATTTTTTCTTTCAGAGTGCAATTGGAAACGATCCTTTCAGTTCATTCTCTTCAGTGGGACCAGGTAAATACTTGAATTGAATGTGTAAATTACTTTCTGTTGAAGGCTCTCTTTTTTATGTATGAATCCTGTGTTCTGTTGACCTAATTGAATGTATTGTTGTTGCAAAAGCTTATTAGCCGCATATTGTTTCATCTTATTATTTCATTATGAAGTGTGCCTTATGCTATTGTGCCATTCAAGCTTCAATGAGAGCACTGAAAGCCAATTTTAACATGAGTGGTGATTTATCTCCTTCTCTAGCTTTAACATTTCCTTTTCCTTACTTTTTTTGTTTACAATATGAATGATTTGTTTCTTTTGATTTTGCAGGCGTGAAATCTGACCCATTTGATCCATTTGGCAACTCCAATTCGTCTGCCAACAAGTCAAGCGATGGCGTGAGTGCAATTCTCTTCGTTATATCTTACCCTTAATTTTTCCTGCTTCAATTTTTCTTTGCCTGCCCAAATCCTAATAAAAAATCAAATTGTTTATTTAATGATTGCAATAGCGATCAATATGCAAGAGGGTTTGTAATCTATATCTCTTGAGTCATCAAATTGATTTCAAGTTTAATAGAAGTCACTCCCATCACTTGACTAGTTTCTACATAATCAAATAATTGTTGTCACTGTAATAATTTTTACACCCCATGTTCGCAGTTTGATGAAGACGCTTTTGGATGTGAACCGTTCGGAGCACCAGCGCCTGCACTTCCACCAAAGAATAAACAACCCCCACCAAGGCCAGCACCACCAAGACCAGCCCCACCAGCTGTTGCCACTGCCACAACGCCTACACCTGTTGCTGTGCCCGCAAGTGATGGGTTTGCTGATTTCTCTGCCTTCAATAGCAAGGTTAGTTTTGGTTTGGCTTTTGTGAATTGCGAGGTCGAAGCTTTTTGAGAAACGCTCTTTTCAGTGATCAATGCATGACATCTCTTATCAACTATATTGTTAATCATTAAAGCCTCTGAATGCTGCTAGGTGTAGCTTCTAGGATATATTGATTTATTATAATTTCTAGTCAGGATTCTTACAATGTTTTTGCATTTTACAATATTGTTCAACCAGACAGTTTTCCATGTGTGAAACCAGCAAATGCCTGGAACATGGTTGTAGAAAATATTGCTAGTAACCGTGATAATTCAAATTGCAACCCTCTATACCCTCAGTCAATTCAAAATTGAGACAAACTGGAGCCTTGATCATAAGAGGAGGTTTCTATGATTCCTTTGGCTTTCCTAAGGACAAATAAAACTTCCCTCTTATCAGTAGACTTTTTTATATTACTGATATATTGTGATGACACATTAATCTTTTTCTGGGCTGCTGCTGAATACCTTGTGGCAATAAATGGTGTACCAATATTGAAAAACCTGACTTTGACCTTGGCCTTATTATCTGTGCTTTCAATATCGTGTTGCATCAATTTAATTTCAAATCTTTCCATTCAACAGATCAATTTTTCGAATTCCCCAATTCTCTATTGCATAAGGTCTCACCATCCTCATTGGAAAACAGAGTTGTCTTGTCTTGGCTTGGCTTCTAAACAAGATGCAAAAACCAGTGTTTCAAAAATCCATTTTTGTGTTGAAAAGCTAGGCTTTAAAACACATTCGTCCCACCTCTAACTGCTGTTGGGGTTCCAGTCCAGTATTTCACTAGCCTAATACGCACCACAAGATACCTCAGCAGTATGTCTTTGGTATGATGATTCCGGTTTGAAGCTAGTCTCAAACTTCATTTACTTGCAAATAATAATGAAACTATAAAAACCCTGTTCACACTAAAATTATTGTCTACCCCTGCTGATCAAAGAAAAACAAAAAAAATGATAGGAACTACACCAAAACAGCCCTCATTTCAACAACAATCTACCTGGACTAGATACTTCAGCCAGTGCAAACAATTAGGTGATTGCATTTTTTTGGATGAGGTATAAGTAAATCGTTGTTGCTTTAACGTGCTCTCATGTTTTTCGAATTACTAACACTTCTTTCTTCCCGTTTTTCTTTCTTTATTTATTTTATTTTTTCTTATTTTTTTGTTGGCCCGTTCCCTTTTATGTTTGCAGCCTTGAGTCCCTTAATCCCAAACCCTCAATTTTAGTTTGATATTCGCATACAGGGAACTGGCAGTTTGGATTTCACTGAAGATCCGTTCAAAGACTATCGTTACGAGGATACATTTAACATAGAGGACCCGTTTGACGATGATGACAACAGCGAGCAGCCAAAACTGACAACTCTGGCAACTGTTAATGATCCGTTCGCACCAGTTGACGTCACAAAAGTCACTAACAAAGCGTTCAGCTCCGATAAAAAGAATAACAACCCGACGACTATCAGTGGCCGCACTAATGAATCTTTGGAAACCGCATGGTTCGCCTTCGATGAGTCGAACCGCACAAATAGCAACGGTAGACAATCTTCGGATCTTTATTCATGACCAGGCCACCATATATTTCAGTATTGGGTACTAAATGCTCTGCAGATGGTTTTATTCTCTCCAAGAAACGTTTCATTACATGTACATCGAATGCCGGTTATAATAATATGATTTTTAATTTAACTTAGTACATACATTCATTTTTATTACACTTCTAAATACCTAAATTTTTTTTTTTTAATTGTTGCTATGTCTGTGTGTGTATTGTCTGAATGCCCCTATTGGTAATTTTTATTGTTTTCAGTTCAACGTCAATGTAATGTGTAGTTACCAGACATCATTTACGTACGAACTAGAGCTGAAGATATTATTTATTATTTGTTCAACATTTTTCGATATTAGTCGTTGAATTCGAAATAATTTTATAGCTTTATTGCTCACGGTTTTTTTTCCTAACGACTCATTAATATCGTATTATTTACATTATCTGTTAAGGTTTACTGTTGGTTTTGCTCAGTTTCTTTTCGAATTTGTCATTCCTTTACTCGCTATTTCCAAATGGTGGTTTTGTAAAATTAGCATGTTTTGTTAGGTACTTGATTCGATTTTACGGTTTATGTTGTTTGGTCTAGTTCAATTTTGAAACCAGAGCTTTAATGTTGATTTATTTGTGTGGCTCATTAATTTTTTTTTAAATCTTTTAATAAGCGAATTTTACTGGATTAACTCTTATAGAAAGAAAATTTCAAAACGACATTGAGAGTAAACAATTCTAAGCTTACACACGTAAATCAATGTAATCAGAGTCAAGTTCTTGGAATATTTCTTGATTTTTCAACCCCTTTGCTTCACTGAACAAGGAAATTCTTCAAACGTTTCAGTTATTTTCCGTGTTTGTTTTTCTGTTACGCAAAATGAGTGTTTTCCCAATGTTCTGGGTTCTTTTAATTTTTCTCAAGAATGGAAGATTTCTGCGGGCATGTTTGGATTGGGAGGGTTTCAGGAGATCTTCGTTGTGTGTGGGATCTCCTAAATTCCAGCACTTGATACAATACTTGGGTGAAATTTGATATTAAAGTGACCCCAGAATTGGCCCCATCATCAAATTGTACCTCTCTGAGGGGTTGTGTTTGTTAAAGGTTGAGGCATTATTTACGGAACACTGTAATATTCATTTCTATAATATTGAATAATGTAAAAAGTGCGGCCTACTATTTCTAGATTGTAAATTTGTACTATAGAAAACTATCGGACGTTGGATTTGAAAATTTCAGAAGTATAGCTTTCCATGTCACCTTATTCTCATTTTTTTTTTTTTTTGGCTTGCACGTTTTCAAAATACGGTTCAAATACATTTCAAAGTGTTTCAACGGGTGCCTCTCTTTTAATTACCATTTTCTCTCCTGCTGATGGCTCTTTTTTACTAGCATGTGCTCTCAGGCTACTCTCAACCTAGGTCTCTAGCAATGCATAAATAACCATAGCAACACTGTGTGCATATCGGTTTGGTGATATTGAACCCAGTCGTTCTTTTGTCGGAAGAAAAATCGATATTGAATTAATCACTCGCTTGTGTTAAATCGGCTGGGTCCTTTGAGACATTATTTACAGACCTGTGAGTTCAGCTATTGTTGAATTGTACCATTTCTAAAAGTATAGCTAAAAAAGATTCACTATATCCATCGATTTATTGTAAAATGGCTATTTTATCGCCTATGCATCAATTATCGAATTGTATTGTTAACGAGACAGTATATCTGTTTGAATGTAATATTTTATAATGGCGAACATATAAATGTGTATAATGTTGCTATGATGTGTTCTCATGTTTGTGTTCCAGTTAAATTGGAATAGAACAATAGTTTTCGATATCATTGTTTTCATGCTACTATGGTGTATACGTTGACGTTATTGGTTTCGCTTAATTGAGGTTTGACCATCTGAACCCTGTAATAGAATGGATGTTTTTTCTCCTTTGCTACCCCTTTATTTACGCATTGGCGTGTGGCTGGATTATCCAAGCGGTCCAAGGTGTTATCTACATTGTTCTGCCTTTACCTAAGGCTGTTTGTTTGATTCCTTATAACGACATAGTGATATTCTGTAATGCGCTTATCGCTTTCGATGAATCCTAATTTTTGCATTGAAATTAACTTCGTCATGTCAGGGTTTTTCTCGTAATTAAAAACGTTTAATGCCTTTTTAAAGTATTTTGGCTAACTGATGGCATGTTCACCGATTGCCAATTGAGAGTTTGAGAACAGAGACCTAATTAGTTTCAATCGTCGTTAATTATTCAATTTGATGTCAAACGAAATATGGTAGAAGGAGAGATTGGTAATGAACAATGTTGATAGCACCGAGATTACTCGCGGTATACCATAAAAAATGGAAAACTAGAACAGCTAACATACAGAATCAAGAGCCGTCGATTTTATAGATTTTGTTACGGTTTCATTCGATTCAGCTCTTGAAATATGTTTCAAGCTACTCTCCCAAAATAGCTATGAAGTTTCCCTACCCATTTATATTCTCACAAAAATATGCCTTTAATTGGGTAGCTATCTGGTGGAAGGATAGAGCCGCCGTTTCCATTTTTTCAGGAAAATATTTAAGAGCTCTCTGTGGAAAAGTTTTTTTTTCAATTCAGTGGGAAAGATTGTCTGGGTTGTGTTCTAGGTTTGAAAAGTGTCCTTTGACAACTAGAATTTATGACTTAAATTGACTGAACCTAGTAACAATCTCGGCCACCAGAGTAAATTTTAAAGGATTCAGAAATCAAGGGCCTGAAAATACATATTTTGATCAAATTCAATAATGTACGCATTCTTTGAAATCGTTTGCTGTACAGGCTTGATGAGTCATACCTCCTTGACCAAGCATCTCTCTGCTTGAATAGACAATAGCTGCAATATAGCAATCCTACTTACTGTGCATGGCCTGGATGATACCCATTGAAAATGCTTTCACTGGAACTTCCTCGTATTTTTGTCTTGTTTTCTCTACTGTTAATCTCAAGTTATTGTGTTTCTAGTATTCCTAACGCCAACGTCGTAATTATTTTAATACCGAATGGTATGCATTTGAAAAATGTAATCTAAGTAAGAAATTTTTCCTTATGAATAGAGTAAAGAAAACAGTAAAACTATTGTTGATCATGTACGTGTATACTGTATTTTCCTAAAAAGAATTATGAAATTTTTGAGTAACATGACTCCGAGTGTCCCATACTTTTGCTGGATAGGAAAACAGGAATGTATCTCTACAGTATGGGGAATAATTCAAACCGTAGAAGAGTGGTTGAAATCATATCTATAGTTTACTCAAACCTTAAGGGCTTTCTGGGTTACAATAAAAGAAATTCGATGTTGTAATTGTATATTAATGTTGAAAATCTAATTAGTTTGCATATAATGTTGTTCGCCAAACGTACCTATCTTCAAGGTTATGATATATAAAGTGGATTTGACCCGTTGAGAGATGTTTCCCGTTGAGAAAAAAATAATAACTGTTTTGTGCCTTAATTTTTCTAAATCCTGGCTATGAACCGAGAGCTCATGCCGTTTTAAGGCTAGGACAAAATAAAGAGCGTCCGCATTTTGTAAACTATGCCGGGTTGTTTTACTTTCAAATATTATCATGGATAAGTTCTCAAAAATAATTTAAATATTATTAAAAAATCGTTGAAATGTTGTGATCCCGATATCCCAAGCGTCTGCTTCTCATGCCCTACGATAAATTACCCATTCGCACATCTCTACCTATTAACTGGTAATATTAAATACCCGATGAATTTTTTGTTTCCCGAGGCTGTAAAAATTAATCTCTGTCGCCTCAGCCAATAGTTTCGCTGGTTAGCAATACCGTGTCAGTTACTTGCTTTGTTAAATAATTTATCCATGCTCGAATATTCAAATTCTGCTCATGTATTCGACGTGTAATTCCTGGCTTTTTTCTGTAAGTATTTATTAGCGAACAGAAGGGATTATGAACTGGTGCCTGGTTGTTTGTAATTTCTGTTCACCTCTATTAGCGTGTGCTTCTCAAACTCGAAAATGAATAAAATCCAAGTGTTCAAAAAAGAATGTTTTATGTGAATTACATCAATATATCTACGCCGTTTCAACTTGAATTAATTTCAATAATAATCGTCTCTTGAATGAATTCGTTATTTGTAATATAAAAGGGAACAACAGTATACTCTTTGCTTAGCGTAACCTGGCTACTTGTGAACGTGATAATATGAGAATTATTGTGCTAAATTTCGTTTTAAAATTCACAGCATTGGCGTAAATTTGAGTATTCAATCTGTTTATTCTAGGAAGTGTATATTTTAGAAGAGGGAAACTTGGATTTAGTCTGTTGTTATCCCTTGATAGATGATAGTTACGAGAATGAAAGAAGAAAAATCCTCCACATAAAGTAAAATCACACTCTTATCAACGATCAGAGCTTTTGTCAACTGCATATATGTTGTAAGAACTCAGTGAAAGCTTAACACTATTTACTTTTTGGATAGAAAAAAGAATTAAGAGAATGGCGCTTTTTGTAGTACTACTGACAATAGGATTATTTCGCTATGTGCAATAAGGTAAATATTTAAGAGGGAGGGGGGAATTCAAAAGTTATCAATTGAGTTATCCTTATACTTCTTAAGCGCCACTATAGCGCTGCCATAATTTGCCATATTTTTTGTTAATGATGTATATAATGTAACTGTATATTATGTGTGTAGATAAGGAAGGTACAACAATATTGTATAGTTTCACTTGCCGCTGCTGTTTATTTATATAAATACGTAATAATATTGAATAGATAGGTATGCTCCTTGTTTATAGAACCTTCATTCCATGTTATGCACTCGTTGGCTGCTGATGAGGCTGCAATTGGCCAACGGTGCGCGTTGTTACTAGTCGTTTTCTTCTATGATCAATGTTGAAGTCCTATTTTGTTTGTTGCCAAAAAAGTGGAAAAGCGTACTACTAAGTAAGTTCTGTAGGCTATTTAAAACATATCTTTCGGGTATATTTTCTCTGGATTCAGTTGTTCATCTTTTTGAGCCTGGAATTGTAAATTATGTACGTAATAATACAATCGATGACGGTTTTTTCCTCTGAGTAGTCGAGAAGAAAATACCGAATTTGCCCATCGGAACACCTGATGAATTTGAGTGTAATTCCTGGTCTGTAAGATAATTTATCTTTGGCATATATAAAATCACATAGCTGTACATATAATACAGATTTCTCGTGCGTTGTTTATTATGAGATGTTTTTATTGTAAAATGAATGTAACTTCGTTGTCGTTATTAATTTATTGGTTCCAACTCGGTTAACAAAAATAAACTGCATTGTATCTTGTAAATTATTTGCCTCCTTTCTCATCTTGAGTCTATGCTACATGATGTGTTCAAAGAACATACAAGGTACTATATCCAGTAGAAAAGGGGAGGAGGTTACGCAGATTGATGTCACGTCATCTTTGTTTTTAGAAAGCAAGTCTGGAGATGGATGCATTCCAGGATATCGAAGTTCATTTGCTATGGCATCAGGATGACTGTTACGCTTTTCTTCATAGAAGATAGTAGGTAGATTAGATTTGAGACTGAATTAGTGACCGGCTGGGGTTTGCTAATGGAACTTAGAGCAGTTGTCTTTTCTTCTTCTTTTTTTTAATGCTACCTTGCTGAGATATTATGAATTCGAACCCCTCCGATGATTTCTAACATAATAATTAATTTAATAATTTCAAATTACGTGCGTCATCGAAGTTTGAATAAAATAAATAGGTAAATTGAGTCCACCAATGAGATACCATCACTTGACCCTAGGAGATTGAGAAGAAGGTAGTTGTCATTAGAAATTGTTTCTAAAACATTTTATTTCGGGTGATCCAAATAACAAATGAGAATGTATTGCAAAACCTAGCAACAAAGGTTTTCACAAAACTATAGTTAGTTGTAATCTAGTGTGGAGGGATTGGGGAACAGGAAAACGCATCGACTCCTTTCTGGCAAATAACTTTCCTAGCACTCAGCTCACTTGGAAATTATAGAACATCAAGTATTGATAGCCTAAGGCCAGCACCTACAGGGAAAGCGTTTGGTGAAGAATTAAAAAGTCGGAGACTAAGCTTCAGCGTTTTCCTTCCTGTCAACCTCTTCACATATTACGGGACAGCAAAAAGTATAGTTACGTAATTTAAAATAACCATGGGATTGTATTTCAAATAATAAAGCACAAGTCAATTACTATGAGCGACTGCTCTGCGATTAATTTAAACAAGAGACAGGCCCCAGTACCTAATTACTGTCCTGATTCTGCGTTAGTATCAGTATGCTCGCTATACTTCCATATTTCTCTACAAATCTATGAAGTTCATTCTTCAACGGAAGCGAACTAGACATTGAAAGCATTTAATTATTAATCAGGTTCAAGTATTTAAATCAATCACTTCGCCAAACGTCATTAGATCGCATGGTTTTGTAGACCTATGGTATTACAAATGTTGCAATCTGGAGTACTGAAAATGGAATGACTATGAGGCTTCCATGATCTAGCTGAAAGAGAAATAAAATCTGTAGCCGAGCAACTAGTGTAACTGGGGGACCTTGTGGTAGGAAAAAACTATTCATCTGCTTTCACATTTCCTTTTTTTCTTCCAGTCTAGCTCATATAATTCAGTGAGCTCAAAGTAGGGCCATCAACATTATCTTTGCGTTGTCTTTTATGCATTCAAGATTGAACATTGCTGTACAACATGAACCTAAAGACCACGTCCGAAGAGGCGAAGCTACTTGAGCAAAAATTATAACATTGACTACACATATTGCCTTGTTATCTCCCACCCAACTTTCCGATCACCTTATTAATTTTAAAATCATCTAAATGTAGGTGTTGACACAAAATAGTAATTTCCTATCATCCTTCTGTCAAATGAAGGAAAGTTCATTTAAAAAAAAAAGCAATTCTGTATCAAGAAATAGATTTTGATCCCGTTTGAACAATTTCTTTACATTCTACAACAGAATTATTGCACGCGCCGAACGTATGTTACAATAACGCGGTTTATCCCCGAATATTGTATAACATGATTCTTTATGATGTATAACATCAATAATACATTGAACATATTTTTCTCTCAAGTTTGAGACTCCATAAATACTTGAATATTATAATAAATTTACACAACAGTTTTAATCACCTTGAGGGCTCAATTGTAGGCCATTTGGAATCTAAGGCAATAAAGTTTTTACACTAACTCATTTTATCAAGTTCTATTTCTTTCTTACAATAAATTTTTACATAGGAATCAAGGAGCAAAGGTGTATCAGCTTGTTAAACGCAGTTTTTTAACTGACGAGAATCCATTGAAAGAACTTGATACCATACAATTATTATTGATTAACATTCTGTTCAAAGTAAAGGTTCTTGTTTGCTTGAAGGAAATATGTCTTCCTTTGTAGCTATGAGCAGGAAATATTTTTTTGTGTTTGCGGAACAATGCAGATTTCTACAAATCCCCCCCGGCGAAAGCCCTTAATTCATTCACTATGCTGTAATTAACCCAAAAGAAAATTGAATCCTTCTGTTGACTACTTTTCATCTAAGACTTGGTCTAGTGCATTATCACTGCAGGTGATCATGGGGAAATTTTAATGCAATTAAGAATAATACTAATTATTTCAAAACCGATAATAATGATTAATCCACAGTATGAATTTATTATAATCTCACCACCCTATATAAACTTTTAAATAAAAATGTTTCGCTGATAACACAGTGCGCATAGGACGCTGATACCATCTTCATAATACCGCAATGGGTGTTTTTTTCTTGAAACGATACTCCTATTTTTCATTCATCATATTAGGTAAGGTATTTCCAGCAATAATGTAGAGACCCTCTTCCTCCATGGTCTGCTCCAGCTCGGAGCGTTTCGTTGGAACTTGAATACGTTGAAATCAGTCTTATCTTTGCCATCCAAAGTTGGCAACAAGTGTTGGTTCGCTCATCTGGAATGCAAAATTTAAGCTATAAATTTTCATACCAACTATGCTCTGTGCCCTTTGATACGCCAACAAGCTGATAAAAATCAATAGAACTATATAGACTATAGATTCTTGTGCTATAGACAGCAGACTGGCCAAGGCTGAGGCTGGGCTCAGTTTTGAGCTCGTCATACGACTCTTGAGAAGGTGAATGTGATAAGAGTTTGTATTTGGCTGCAGCCAAAGTAGTTTTAACAGATTTTTTCCCATTTATTGCAATTATTTTCAAGTTCAGACAGAGGAATAGGATTCAACTCATCCAATATGTAATTGGATGAGCCTTCAGTGCTAGTAAATGTGACCTGAGCGACCCCTATTAGTTCAGGTGAACCTATTAGGTTAACTAAATAGTGGTCAAAAATGTCATCAGGATGACTACGAGAATAGCCACAGAACCGATAATACTTTTCAAAAGGCTGATAGAAATGCAATGGAAAGGCAATGGCATTTTGTCAGACTGATAATTTGGGCGAGAGGATGGAAGGAAACTGACAGCCGCAGCACTGTATGGAAATGGATGTAATCTGGTGACGCATCCATTGATTCCTTCGTGAGACTGCTGCCCGCCTGAATTTAGACCTTTATTACCTATTTTTAAAGATAGTTCTAATGGCTATAGCCAAAAGGACAGTAATACACTAGATAGGAAAACGGCAGAATCATAATTTGATAACACATTCTTTGATAAAAAAAAATCATCTACAATCTTTCAATGATCATCAAACATTAATTACTTGTATGAATTGATGGTAGGAAAATAATAGTCAATTCGGTGGGACTAAGTTGAGGCGCAACTAAAGGCCTAAGCGCTTAATTTTGTATCTGCTACTATAGTCTGGAAAAGGATTTAAAAACAGCAACAATTTTTAATTGGACACAAAGAATGTCGACAATCATCAACTTGGTAACAAATTGTACCAAAGCACAACAAATGCATTTGGTTTAACATAGGAGTAATGAAATTGATTTTCTACAATGATCTCCTATTTGACGGAAAGATGTTTGAGTTGTTTAATATTTTTGTCTAAACAATCATTTCAGTCGGGTCCTTTGCACAAGTAAGGCGACATTTGGAGCACCTAATATATTTTAAATGATCTGAAGGTAAAAGTTGAATCCTTAATAACCTTTTCACGTAATTTATTATTGATGTTTTCTAAGAAATGTATACTCACGGTGTAATTATGTGAGATCCATCGTTGGTATCAGCAAAACCGCTAGTTTTATTGAGAAACCACTGCATTGTGTTATTTTCGTTGCCAAGGAATGTCAAAGGTCTTCCTCCTCCCTTATTGTCAAAACTATGCGAGGTACTCACTTCGGAATCAAGGGACTTGAAACTTCTGCTGAAGGTGAGTACCTGAAATTGAAAGAAGTCCACAAAAATTTCAATACTGCAGGGGGAAAATTTTTTGAAGCCTTATATGGGGTATAATACTAAGTGGGGCAAAATATAATAGACAGTTGAGAAATGCTGCTTACTGAACAGACAGCCATAGCACAGCCGATGACAGTACCAAACAGGACGTCCCACCAGTGATGTCGGTGGTCAGTAATCCTTGACAATGCCACAAAGCAAGCCATTAGAAATACACCTGTTTGCATCCATAGTAAAACTATGGACGGGAGCCTTTTCAAATTCTTTTGTAAGTACCACTGCAACATATAACGAACATTGAGTTATGCAATTTTAGATACACACCCGATAATCATAACTTTTATTTTATCTTTTTTTTTTACAAGAACCACTATCAAAGACCAAATTTAGGGATCTGGTAATTAAATTACTAGAAAATTCTTGCAACGTTAGAAAGAAAATATTAGTGTATCACATAGACCGTAGATCTGGTTTCAAATCGTATTTTTTCTAGTCTCGAGGTTATTCAGGGATACACGAATAAGGGATGAGAACATTTTCTTAGAACGTACCGACATGAAAAGAAAAAAGTAGAATGCAACTGCAGCGTGGCCCGAGGGGAAGGATTTGCTGGCATCTTGATATTGTCTTACTTGTGAACTAGTGCATTGGAAACTGTTGACAAATCTGAAATAGAAGACATGGTTTAACAATCTTATTAAATCTGAGATGTGTTTGTTACAAATTAATTTTACGAACACAGGATGGGTTATTACTCAATCAGTATATAAATGCTAACAATATAGCAATTAACAGATGCTAGATGACAAATCTAAAGCAACAATAGTCTAGGAAAGTCTAGTAATCCGAATCTAAACCTACAAAAAATCGTCATCATATTAGTTAGCCTAACTGTTTTTACCGATTAAATGCAAGTATCTCAAAAATAGAGCTCCCAATTCTTTCGAGTGCAGTCCTTTGCACGCTCAATTGCGTTTCTGTTTCTTCATTAGGATAACATTTTTCGGGGGTTTTAAATTTATTGGAATGAGTAGAATCGGTGTTTCAAAAGAGAAAAGTTCTGGTTCAGGAAAAAAGAAAGGTTCGTAGAAAATAAAACTTTATTTTTGTGTTTTATTGTATCATGAGGCTCACGGAGTATTATTGTCTAATTATCCGAATCTGAAACTATCGAGGTTTTAATCATTTTTATTTTTGTTTAATTTTCTAATTAGATGTTGAATTATTTGCCTAACGTTTCAGTCCAAGAGAGTGTTTTATGAGATATGCGATTTTCCCGTTTTTTTGCACTATGTTTAATGTGAACATGACCGATTTTTTTTATTCGTTAATCATTTCTACATAATTCGGAACAAATAGATCACACTTTGAGGGCACATTGGTCGATTATGAAGCTTAGACCGAAATATCTGTAGATGATTTTGACGTTCGAAGAGTTGAAAGTTGTATCTACAGTAATGAATACGACGTAGCACTTATTCATTGATCTACAATGACTATATAAATCCGTTAGCTCCTTTTCTGGGTGGTCAAATATAAAAAGACGCAGCGGCACAAAAAAAAGTTCGAAGACTGAACACTCGAACCGAAGGTAATAAATTTAATGGGGACTTACGATCCGGTTGAGCAGTTAAGCCCCTCGCGCGGTCTGCACGAGTCGAAAAAATGCGGCCTGTGTTCGCCGACGAGTACTTTGGTGATGGCGACTATCGTGAGCAGTATGAGCAAGCCCGATACAAAGTCTTTGTACCACATCAATGAGAATTTCAGCCATTTCACGTTAGAGCCGCACCTGCCCCAACGCTCGCAGGGGATAAGCTGGAAAAAAAGCGTTGAAATTTAATCAGCGGGCTATAAAACTAGACATGAATGGAAGGCGTTTTTCATCACTTTTATTTCACATGCTTCACTTTCACCATACATGAAAAAACAAAGCGATTTGCTTCAAAGTACCGACCAGAACTTTTTTTAATTTTCGAAAATTTTTTTATTTCAGGTCAAATTTATTTCGTTTTTATTTGAAGGGGAAAAATTTTCGTCACCACAAAAATTAACACAACTTGGAAGACTTGGAGGTAAAATACTTACGATGAATAGAGGAAATAAGAACGCTGCTATGAGTAACGTGCCATTCGTGATAGTCTCGCCAACGTATTTGTGCGAGAGATCCGGATCGTTGCAGTGGAACCCTTGCGGTCGGAACAGAGGCACGAACTCGCACACCGACACGATGAGGATCGCTGAAAAAATCAAATTCGCAAATATTAGTACGCTAATGGAATATTGAATCACAGAAAACTCTGCAAATGATTGTACTGATGTATATAATTCGTTTGCTTCAATAATGATTTGAAAAGACCATCCGCTTGTTATAGTAAATAACAAAATTCTGGCGACAGTTTCCATTTAATAATATATTTTTTGTACCTAAGGGAAAACTTTTTGGTGAAAATTGTAATTTTAAATATTTTTATTTTCCTTAGTTATTTAATTTATAGTCAAATTGATTGACTACCTGGAGCCGAAGAGAGTGTTTGACGAGCATTCCAACTAGTAAAGAACTATTTTTATAACTTCACAAACGATCGAGTTATACTATCGTGCTAAACTTCAAAAACCACAACAATTCCACAAAACAAGCTTTGATAACTCGAGAACCATCAATGGTATGGACTCATTCTATTCTATAGAAAATGATATCAAATACACCTTTGTCCACCACTCCACAAAAATACCCTTAAAATTGAGGTAGCGATTTTGCTAAAGAATTGAACCATTGTCAGGCCTAGATTAATTTTTGGTGAACATTTTGAGCAAGTACCTATCATAATTTTCTTAGAAAAGGGTTGACGGCGGGCGGGCAGAATTATTTTTATTGAATAATCTGGTTCTAACTGCCTTACAACGTGATCATCAAATTTTGAGGGCGGATGGTAGAAATTGTTTTAGCTGAACGACTGCAATGGTTTATTATTGAATAATAAACCAAAAAAGGGTTTGTATGATTGAAGGGATTCAATCATTCCTAATAGCCTTGCGTCTTTTAATTAAAAATATAATTTTTACTCATCTGCTGGGGTTAGTAAGTGTTACTAAGAAACAGCTGAGGACCAATAACAGCAACCACTCTCAACAATACATTGGTAACAAAGAGAAATTTCCTTAGCAAAAATTTTTTTCTAATAATTGGATTCCAAGTTCAAACGATCTTTCGTCCAGATCGAATTGAATTGAAAGATCTCTCGTCGATTACAACACGCAAGAAGACAAAAACACTCAATATGAAGGTACTAATCAAGCTACTTTCCTAGCGACAAGGTCTAAAAGCAGACGGTTGCTGAATTCTATTTTGCTCAGCAGAATTAATGGGATAATCGCCGTCGCCGGACGCTGGCAATGAGCAGATCTGGCCTTTCGAAGTGCTCAGCTCTAATTTACGTGAAATTTCACCGCTTCATCTCCAAACAGGAAACAATTGTCTTCGCGAAAAATGTTTTGAGAACAAAAACGCTTCACAGTTTACGTTGTTTTGGTCTTCGCTTTCAACTCTCCTTATCGTCCAAGGCTAAAACGGTTCCTTTCAGAAATACTGACCTCAGTGCAAATATTATTACTTAAAATGATGACTTCCAAAAAGTGCATCAAAAATGGTACGTTAGTTTTGATGCACTTTCCGTACACATGTACTGATCCACAAGTACGTTGTTGTTCCTTTTAAAATCAAAACTACAATAGTTATTTTTTTCTTTAAAAAAAAAAAAAAAAAAAAAAAAAAAAAAAAAAAAAAAAAATTGATGTTACTAACGATAACAATTTAACATTCGAAAATAACGTGTTAACTTTGTGAGATTCACTATTTTCAACGGCTTTTCCAGGGCGATAAAATAACTAGAGAAGCTGGCGAAATGAAGCTGTTTTGAAATGATGTGTATCATTTTCAGAAAATCTATGCTGGTTCGAATGAGACCATTAGAAGTGCGGTTTTCAGTTTCCTCACTTTCACACATCAGTTTTCACTGTCCTCCATAAGAGTATGGCCCGTGGTGGGTATGAGCAACTGATTGAGACAATGATTCACTGGCCAATTGTATGAACCAGCGAACGAAGCTACCTATGAATCATTCGCATTGACCAGCCACAGACGCCAGCTCAAGGAAGTCTAGACAGCGATCGCGTGCCGTTGAAAAGAAATTTATTTGAGGAACAAATCGTTCAATAAGTATCGGACAACACTATAATTAAAAATGTATTGAGTGTGCACATTTTTGTAGCAGAAAGATCGTTTTTTCACAAATGACTTTAGGTAGATTAATTGTTCTGAATTTAATCAAACGTTTGTATTAAAATTTTTGTCTGACTTAGTATTTGCCTGTACGTTATAAAAAATATAAAAAGTCATCCAGTATCCAGAAACACCAAACGAATTCAATAGAAGTATCAGAAAAGTTTCCACCCATGTAATGCAAAATCAGACTTCATAGACTTCTGAATTACACACAGAACTTCCGAGTTATACTCGTTCGCACATAATAATAATTGCTTCGCTCAATAATAATATAACAATCGATTTCAATATTGCCGTGGTTTTAGTCAAACGAAGCAATTATCAAACTATCCCAAAAGAGTTCAAGCACACAAAATAATATTACAATGCAGATAAAAAAACGGTATTTTAGAACGGTGGGAGTTTGTAGTTTCACATTTTTCATGCATCAACACGTGAAAAAACGCGAAAATGATCGAAATTGGGTTCGAAAAATGCTGCGATGTGAACAAATCATTACAATTTTGAGTTTAGTAGAAATATTTTATTATTTTTTTTTTTTTTTGTTGGAACAGAGCTCGTATTATACGAATGAAAGATCAATTAAGAGCATTCATGAAGCTTGAAGCTATGATGAAGCCAAAAATAAGTAACGGCCTCTTGAACTGAATATAACCCGTGCACACTTCTTTTGAAGTGGTTTGGTTGAGCGCCTTTCACAGCAAAGCATTATCAAAACCTGGGGAACATAAGTGTTTCACTCGATCTCGAGCACGAAAGGTCCACTTGCCCTCTGCGAAGGGTCATCTCTGGGCGCCGACCGAACGGTCTTCGGAGAGAATGCTCTTTTTCGTCCGAAGACCTCCTACAAAAAATTAACTTCGATTCATCCGAAACGCATTCAAATTTCGGCTCATCCGTTCCAGCGATGAACTGCAGAAGTAGAATGATACGAATATTTTAATTACGGAATTTTTCCTTCATCGCGCACGCTAATAGTACCTCATAAAGCTTCAAATTTATCAATTTAATTTTAATTTTGGTTTATTATTCATAATAAACCATTGCAATCGCCCAAGAAAAAAATTTCTAACCCCCCTCAAAATTTGATGTTTTACGTTTCAAGGCATGTACAATCCGAATATCCAATAAAAACAAAAATTCTGTCTGTCCGCCGTACACCTTTAGCACTTTTTCGGCCAAACTATAATAGCTAAATTCTTGGAATTTTCACCAAAAATCGATCTCGATCCTACGACGGCCCAAAACTTGAACCACATTGCTAGCTCAATTTTAAGGGTATTTTTGAGGGGTTTTAAGGGGGAGAAAATTCATATTTTCCAGAGGTTTTTAGAAAAAGGTGTATTTGGTATCAAATTATATAGATTTTTGGACGCTGAATCGAATGAGACCATCGCGGGGTCGATAGCTTTATTGGTTCTCAAGTTATCGCAGCTTTTGTGCCGAATTTGGGAGATTTTCAGGAATTTAACATGAATGTATAACTTTAGAGTTCTTGGAGCTATAAAAATCGTTCTATATTCATTGGAATGGGCGTCAAACACTCTCTCCAGCTGTATCGTTAGGCAATAAGTTTAGCTTTTAATTAGAAAATTAAAAAATAAAATAAAAAGACTAGAAACAGCCGCGGAATCCATTCGGAAAATGAAACACCAATATCAGACACAATTCAGACGATCAATTGTCAATTTTATTCAGACATCGAAAAGCGATTCGCCGAAAATCCTTAACGGCCGACAGAATTTCACCAATTTCACCAGAATTTTCTTGGTGGTATTTCTTAGTTCGTCCGTTTTTAACATCAAATAGCGCTGTGATGTTTAATGACAAAATAGCCGAGAAGTTGACGTTTCCCTCACGGAAATAGTTACGCTTGCTCAGCACGCTAAACTTTATTCTGCTTTCATCGAGAAATATTTCTTTGTATTAAAAGTCTACAGTAATCTAAACTATGTCCGTCGACCTAACCACTTTCGGCGCTCAAGCGATCGGATTCGACAAGTAAGCGAGTTCCAGTTCAGAAACCGACTTCATTGGCCAGGCCAGCTTGGAAGAGCAGCGTCTGCCCTGGGCCAGCTATGGGCGACATTGCTTTGCTTATCTCGTTAACACACAGTGAATTAATTCAGACCGAGTTAATAACAATGTTAATGGTAATGGTAATTCGAAAATATTAATGTATTCATTTTGATTCTCCTGATAGTCGTGTAACGTTCAAATACTTAATATTAGTGGAATAGAATTCTGATCACTTTTTGTTGATCCATTGTACCTTGAAGAGGAGTTGGAGACAATTTTCTGGTCTATAATTCTAATAACTATAATTCATTATAATTCATTACAGGGAAAAAAGGCTCAATATTTAACTTATCTAACTTTTCGTTCACGATTCAACGAATAACAAATTATTTGACATTTTTAAATCAAGACGAAGCTTCATGCGAGCAACGGATTTAATGCAACTCTTGTGCACCTCTATTGAGTGATGCACTGCTGAAGGCTGAAGCTGAAGTCACGTAGGTGACAACAGGATACCGAGAACTAAACTGCTAAGTCATCCCATCATCTTCCATTCTGAGTGTCAGCGAACTTCTCGGTAGGCAAAGAATTCAAACGCAGACGGTTGAAATTTTATTGACCCTTCTACCTACTGTTTTAGATCCAAGTTGTTGAGATGAGTTGTCATTCATTAAATCGGGCAATGCAGCGTCACTTCGACAGAACAATGTAGCTTTGATGCTTGTTTTGAAGGAAGCATTATACAAAACGGACACTCCAAAGCACATCTCCGAGGTTAAGTATTAAACCCTTGGTATGTTTATAAGGCATGTGTAAGGCTCACTGTTAATTACGTATGTCCAAATCCATTTTAATCATCCAATGGACAATAATTACCATATTTACACGATAACTGCTTATTTGTATCAATTTTAATAGATTTTTAATCTGAATCTAATGGGAACATGAAGTCCCATCCTATTAAGAAAAAGAAAAATAACGTAAAATGACGAAAGTCGCTAAGCAATTTTCACCAAAAGTACCATTTCGTTGTTGGGGGAAACATTCACAAATTTTTGGGATAGTTACTATTACAAGTGGACGGTGGTCGTTCTTAAATCGCAATTGAAGCAGAAGAATAATGAACCACCGTAAAATCATTTGCAGCGCGTTTTCCTTTTTTTCTACAGGTCGCTTCAATTAATATACGAAAACTTATGAATAATTGGTAAATACATAATTTTGAAAAATTTCTTCGAATTGTTCTGTAAGGCTGCTCGTTATCATTAACACTGAAAACTACATCTTCTCCACCCATTTCGTGAGCTATTTCAGACTATTTTTTCAATATTACATTAAAACTATTAAATCGACTACTATCGACTCCCTATTGCACAAGAAACCACAAAAAATCTCCAATTTGGAGCTTTCGTAAACGCAATCACCCAGAAGACTTTCGACGAACATAGTGGAGTAAATGACTTCATTAACGTCATCTGTATTCAATGTTCGTCCAGAGGCGATCGAAGCTTGGAATGGGTCGAGGAAAATATTGACGGTCTTGAACTTTAAAACAGATTGAACTGCGGTCTGTCCTACACCGAAGGCTGTCAAACAGACATGACAATAGTAATTAGTTTCGGATGGCGGATGAAAAATGTTCATGAGGAAGTGTGGGAATAGGATAGTCAATGGTTATCCAAGCAGGATGAGCTGCTACCTAGACTAAGCGCGTTTGGGGGAAGGGGTTCCTTGCATGGGGTCAGCAGCGGACATTGAGGGGCTAAAGTATGAAGGGACTGACTCTTGTTTGGCCTTTACAAATCACTCAAGATATTAGGGCCACCAGGTGCTGAGAGAGGTGCTAGTTCCCTACGGAGATATGAGAGGTTAAAGCGCGGCCGCCCCTTTTCAACCGTCTTTGTTATGATGTGGAAAAAATGTACAAAAGAACAGAAAATTCATCCAGAGGCAGGTAGCTGTCACCTTCGTCGAACACTAGCAGTAGTTAAGAATTCCGTGGGTACCTTGCATTTACGCAGGCGAAGTATCGGGTGGGATGTAGTCGGTGTAAAATATAGTACCTGTTTTTACTCGACTAGATTGAACTTAATATTGAGAAAATTTCCTTACTCTCGAGACAACAAGGCAACGGAATGATGCATTTTTTGTTCATCAGGATAAATCACATGAATGTCATACTAGTACAATTAGCCTCGGTGCCACAGACCAACTGTAGCAATGGAGAAAACCCTTACAAGGACAAAGAAAACAGTTGTTTAAACTGCATGTCAGAGGTTGTTACATTAATGCGAGGGTGATAGTAGAGTGTGGATATCAAATATAATTGTACTTAATTTATTTTCAATTTATTGTAATCATCCATTCCACTGACGCCCGTATTTTTCGACCCATTGTTAAAATTATGCCAATGACGATGACGATCTGTGACAGACGTTTCCGTTTTTCTTTTTTTTCAGCTCATCCGGAAACATAAGGATATTTATCGTTCGGTTTTCACAAGTACATTGCAGCATTTCTGAAACTGGAGATCATCTTCGAAGGAGATTTTTCATATAGTGTGACCGTTTTCGATTTTTTAATTTCTTTTCAAGAAGTTTAGTTGCAACATTGTCACTGAAGGTGGCCTAATCAACGAAATCGATAAAACAATACAACTCATTCAAAATCGGGGGAATTTGTGAGCATTTTTTGGTCTTCTATCCTTGCGTTTTCGAAACTTAAGGCTTCCAGATATATTTTTCCGCGAAACATTTTATTCGCTCCTAACTCGACTTTTATTACGATCAATGTGATACCAAGCTCTTCACCAATACCTCTCGCACGTGCACGGAAGTCAAATTCTAATAGGCGTGCCACGACGTGTCAGTCGTCGGTAGAAAAGTGAAATCATTTGTCAACAAGTAACTCGCGATAACAGCAGCTAAACTGTACAAGAGGATTCAATGTTAACATTACGCCCTGTAAAACACAAGGTTGCAACACACCTGCGCTCATTTCATTGAGGATCCCATCTAGCGCAGCAAGTTTCATTCTCAACAAATAACATACAAAATATCAGGTCAAAATCATCTTATTAGCGATTTTTCCCGTATCTTGATTGTTTTCAACGTATAATCCCTTTAGGTCTTTATAGCAATGTATATAAGCTCTCGTTGTAATGACCTTTCGTGAACCCCTGGTGTGCTGTGATGCAAGTGGTTTTGTCTTTGTGATTGGGCTAGTCTATTGGTAATTATTCTAAGAGAGTTTGGAGCTTGTTCGATAAACGAGCGATAAGATCGTGGATAGGAGCCTTAATATTTTCTTAACCCGTCACCCAGACTCTTTATCTACTCTTCGTTCCTCGCTTTCTCAGAGTAAAAATTGTTATCACTGAAACACTGAGATCAACGCTCTGCTTTTAACTTTATTGAAGGCTCTGGGCCGGCTTTGCACCGAAACTGAAACACGGCTCTCATTCAATTCTATAGATTTTATTACATTTAAATATATATAATTTACTTTAATTAATTATTTCGTTATAAATGTTTATTATTTATAATAATATCATCAATATTATTAATTTATATATTAAACTATAATAATATAATTTATAATTAAAAAATTACAAATGATAAATTATTTAAAGTAAATATTTCGGTGGGGTGTTGTCCTTTTCACTACTATATAGTAGTTTATTTCTGTACGGATAGTCGGAATCTATGGTTCTTATAGTAGTTACTATATTTTGGTATATTATAGGTGGTGGGTATTGCATGTACTTTGTATCATAACGTTGTGGGTCTGCAACTTTCGCAAAACATTCAAAGAAATGAAACACATTTCATGGTCGATGACGAATTCTCTATCCTATTTCAGCCCTTCAACTGGTTTTCATTCATTTCAGGTCGAAATCACCGTTCCGACCAATGTGCCTAATCGGTTTCGGATTCTGATGAATGTCACATGCCTTCATAACGATGGAGCACGCTGTTGATTAGCTGCTTGGAAATCAACATTCGCCTGTGTCCAATCAATGCGATCCCCGCATTGACGCTCGATACACAGAATCTTGTTTGATTCGGATTCACTGACATCCGTCATGAAAAATACGATGATGACGAACATGCGACGATGAAAAAGATGCACTGATGAAAAATACGAGTTATAGGCTTTGATGAAAATACTCAGGTTGAACAGCCAACAGAACTAGCAAACCTACTTTCATTATATATGATACTCAAAACAGGCCAAGTCATCAAATAAATGATACGTCACTTCGGAATGTAAACCAGCATAGGAACCTGATCGCCGCCGACAATTATAACGATGATCGTTGTTTATTAATTCAACTCGTTTCCCTAACGTGCATAGTAGACTTGAAATTGTAGATAGGGAATAGTATATCATTAATTGGGCTAGCCCCTGGGGAACGAGGTAACAAAGGAGAGAGAAGAGGTTGTACGATCTGAATTGAATAGTTTCAAGAACGTGATACGACTGGGTAATAACGCGCCTATCAGCTGCAAGCACGTTCAACTATATAGTCAGCCATAACGCCAGCAAGAGCTACATTGATTGGCCTGGACCTGCTCGTCTTCAGTTTCACTCGTACTAGATCAACCATAGTTTCATGCCTAGACACGAAATGAGAACCGTCCAAACTCTCCGGCTGTCGGTACACTTGAAATCGACCAGCTCTTGTTCTTCACTATAAATGTTCCTCAGTTGATACAAGGAAATCAGTGGCCCTCCCGGATCCTGTAACATGGTTTCTCTCCGACCACAAAAACCACGTTTCTTTCTAGCTCGTAGGATCTTCTACTACACACTTGTCAATCCCGATTAGCCAGTAGACACACAATCTAACTTTAAACACTACCTGTCTTCCAAGATCAAATGCCATCAAGACCAAGTGGATTTCAGAGCTCAGATTTCGTACGTCAATGTATTTTTTCCTTCTTTTTTTTTATTTTTTTATTTTTATTATTTTTTTTTCCTTCACGTCGCACCAGGCGACTCATTCTCCAATAAAGAATTGGAGAATGAGTGGCCTGGTTTTTCTCCCCCTCACAACCCCCGGTCAATGTATTCTTGTCATCCTAGTAGTCGAATCCGAAAGGAGGCGATCCCAAAAAACGTTCTCCCATAGTCAAAAACGTTTTGTGAACCATTCTTTGATTTTCTTCCCCTTTGAGTCTTCCCTGATTTTCCACCGTTTACAATTTTTTTCTCCCGTTTTTGACCTTATCTCGCTGAAACCGCCATAACTTTTTCAATTTCACAGCAAATTCATATCTGAGGTTACCGTTAAAAAGAGCGTTAAATTTCCTATTTATCGGTGACAAACCATTTTTTCCACACTAAACTGACAAAAATTAGTTTAAAAAGCGATTTTCAAACATTTTTGAAAAAAGTACCGTGAAAACTTCTTCCAAATTCACCTCGGATCCGAATTAAACTTTTCGGGCGATCACAATACTTCCATTTACAACGTAAACATGGAACTAAAAACAACAGGTACTGCTGTGATGAATATTATCATGAATGAATGAATGCAAGAGCGGAACATTTAAATGAAATCACATTTTTGGGGAAGGTCTCATGCAACAATTCGAGAAACTGGGACGTCGTAGTGCACTCAAAAAGTGCGACAAACCGACTGCTCGGTCCTCTTTCGATATTTTAGGATAATTCGGGTCAAGGCTGTAAGCATGAAAACGAGGGAGCTTCCTTTCAAAACATGTAAAAGAAAGCAGATAATAGGTCTTCTAGATTGTTTTCTTATCATTGCTACCTCAATTCAACCTGGTCAAGTTTCTTTTCGTTCCGTCCGACGACCCTTCGATAAACATTCCATTCATCAGTTAGTGAAGAGTCAGTAGAGTAGGTACCTACGTATTTATCTCTTACCGACATCGATTAATTTCTTGACTCGCCTCTTATTGGTACAAGGTATGCATCTCTTCCAATTAAATGTAACGATTCTTTTTCAATAAACTATTTCTGCTTCGGATCTGATCCGGGCTATTATCATATAGTAAAGTGCACAAGCACTATTCTCTTGTCACAACTACCATTCAAGCTTCCCTTGCACATTGCCTCTGAATAATGTATTATACATAATAAAATATCTACAATTTGAGAATCAATATTTATCATTAGCATTCGATTAGGCACCGCCTAACGGGAGCAATTTAGTCCACGTGAATCGTATGATCCTGCCAAAAAAATATGATATTTTTCCTTCTCCGAAGCTGTTTTCGAAAGCATGGCACCGAACATGAGAGATGGTTTTTCAAGCAAGGTGCCAAGTCGAGGCTTGGAAGAATTTTAAGCTGCAATAATGGGATTCAAGAAAAATGAAGAGAAAAGAAGTATCACTGCTGATGTGTCGGCTTTTGACGCTCCATTGCCCCGTCAGAGCCAATAAAAAATGTCCCGATCCCATGCCTAAATTACGGATCTCCGAAAGGGCCAGAGCCCTTCACTTTACGTACTAAAGGAACGAGCGCTCAATTAACCAACACCAGCGATGGAAATGGGGAGTTATTTAACGGAATATCATCATACTGCTTTCTGTCGTAGCTCCATTTCAATAATTGAAAGGTGCACAAGGTACGCTGGTGAGTAATAAAGAATAAGGCGAGCGGGTCAGGAACTCGTGACTCAACTCGGACATCTTTATCGCACAAAGCTACGGGAGTCAACATTGTTTTTTTTTAAATATTTTTAGTTGAATACTAGCAAAGGCTGTCAAAGAGCTGATTAAGTACGTCAATTCTAGCGGCAAAACATATTAGTAGCAAAACACCCGAACAATGGATTTTGGTTCGTTGAACTAGGATTTTTTTCTAATTCTACATTATGATAACTTATTTTTTAAACTTGAAAAAAGTACTGAAATAAATTGTTTAAATCAATTACGACGAAGCAAATTAAAATACAACGAGATTCATGTTAATCCTCAGTAATATCGAACTCTTGAGGGCGACTTCGTGGGCGTATTTATGAAATACAGTGAAAGAATTAGCCGGCGTAACTAACACTACAGATCCAATGTTTGGGTCGGCTTTATTCAAGAGACCTTATCTATTCTGGGTGTGTATGTATACAACTAACGATGAAAATTGGATAGTCCCATAAAAAAAATATGGGCAGCCGCGATAATAATTGGGCAGCCATAAAAATATTCTACAATCTCGATCGTTCAAAAATCGAGGAATCAATACCGTTTTAATGGTGAAGATATTTATTGGATATCATCGTTGCGTTTCAACCTTTGTTCAAGTTTTATTCAAATCGTACCCTTACATAGTGAGTTCATAAGATTCCACATGCGCGAAGCAAACCATTAATTGAATTATGCTGAAACTATTTGGCGTACCATCATTGGTACGATCGGTATGATCGCTGATATATTTCGTCGAAATCGGATTAAAATTGAGCAAGTTACAAGGGCGATACCATCTGATCGACGGACACGGAAATATAAAAGTTCAGAAACTATTGAAACGCCATACTTAATTTGAATCGTTGGGATAAGAATTGCGGCGAAAACACCTAGGCTTTCTCTCTCGGGTAAATTAATAATAAAATGCAACAGACAGTTAATCATTTCAGTACACGTGTTCCAGTGACGTTCTGAATAAAACGATCGGACCAAAGATTCCCATAGTTAGAACAGCATTACAATCCCTGAGCTGCCATACGATCATAACGAATCGATAATAATCAAGGAAATGGAGAAAGCGTCTCATATAACTCTAGGGTACCAACATCGTATAGTAACGATGGTAAGAGTCCTGTTCTCACAAGCCATACTTTATCCGTCGGGTTCTCAGACCTTCAAGTTCGATTTGACCACGGTTCTCGCCTTGGAACGAACTTGGAGCGCGTTTGGGAATGGAGTTCGACTCGTTTTATTGTTTAACTCTGTAGCTATTGTGTAATTAGACATTTACCTTTGAAAGAGAGGCTTATGAAATATGAACCGATAGAGACCCATTCACTGGCCGTTTTGTTGAGTTATGAGAGGACAGAGGATATTTCTGCTTTAATATCGTGGAAACATGAAGACAGACCTCGTTTATCTCTACTTAATTTCTCCAGATTATAGTAACACTCACGGTGTTACAATCTTGGAAATCGAGTGATTTCTGAACATGACAGAAGTCCGGGGTTGAGACAGTGAGTATAGAAGTAAACTTAGAAGTTAACTTCTATACTCACTGGGTTGAGAGGGAGAGGAAAACTAGGCGACTCATTCTCAGATTCTTTATTGGCTGGCCGAGCACTTTCGCCCATTCGGGCATCTTCAGGACGCCCTATGGCTCCACGTCGCCCTAAAGATGCCCGAATGGGCGAAAGTGCTCGGCCAGCCATTAAAGAATCGGCGACTGAGTCGCCAGGTTTTTCACCCCTCACAACCCCCGGACATCAAGAAATGCGACGACAAGGAAAATAATTATAAAAGTGTTTGAAGGGGTGAGGTAACTAGGTCGCTTGCTTGCCAAACAAACATTTCAAGACCTTGACCGATCAAAAATATGGAATTTTATTGCTCTTAAAAACCAATATAGAGAGAGAAATTCGAACGCGTACCTATACCTCAGAAATACTGCGTATTATCCCATATTAAATAAAGGCTAATCATGCACTTTAATGAGGAAATAGATTTTCTGAAAAATTTATCAACTTACGTTGATTTTTCTCAGAGCTAAGAAGATTTTTTGTTACTTTTTGATCACAGATACACGGACACTTGTTGAGACAGCGTTTCTGTGTTTAGTACTATGAAAATGTCTTCCGAATTCGACTTTTCGATCACTACATTCCATTTACCGTGTCAACATCGAAGTAAAAATTGATCAAATTCATTTTCTCGCTTGTTTACGTTATTTGATAGTGAACACGAGTAGTTTCAAGTCAGTTGGTGGTATCGATGGCAATTAGTAGACACTTCAACTTAAACTATTTAATGCACGCAACTCTTTTTTACTCGGGATTAATTTAATCAGAATAATGGTCATGCCTCACTCAAACGAATAGCAATTCCGTGATGTTCCTTCGAGGTCGCAAGTTTTTGTGCGATAATCAATCAATTTAAAAAAAAAAACGAAGCTTTTTATAATCACATCATTGTAAACTCCCCACCTGTCTACCTTTTACATTTATTGCAAGCAGATGTGAATCTAATTGGTAACAAACTTATACAGTCTCTTATTAATATAATTTTGACAAATACGTGGAAGGTGTATACGTTTCACTAATTCGATACGGAACCTAGGTTTAAGAAGTCGGGGTTTGAAAAAAGAACCTAAAGACGAGAAACATAAAACCACGATACTGAAAGATTCATTGAGGGGAAGGGCAAGCCACGACGTCAAAATACTTTTACAAGTAGTCTTAGGTCCGTTAAGATGCTATCTTGTAATGTATAGACCGTGTTAAACATGCTCGTCGACTCCGAGAACGTTATTCCTCACATCAGCTATGTAATTCGTCTTGTTATATTTGGGCTTAGAAGGGACTCCCAAGAAATTCGGTAGATACCGGTCGACGCTTTACAGTGATGTACCGATGAAATAGGGCAAATACCTGTAATTGAATGGGGCATAAAGCCGGAGAGTAGACGTAGGAGATATGTTGAGCAAGGCCCTGAACGAAGGGTCATCAGATTCGATGATAACACGCGCCAAGAATAAACGCAGATGATTATGATCTGTTTAGGGTTGAGTGTATCCGTCCAACATTGCCCTAGCGCATTCAATTTTTAGAGTTGTACCTAACTTGAAATTATTCGATCAAAAAGAAAATTTTCGTTTTTCCTTTGAAAAAGCTGCTAAAGATTTGATCGAACATCGAAGTATCGCAAAGCTACATTAAAAAATTTCCAAAAATTCACAATTCCGCGACAAACAAAAATTTCACAACTGTAAACAAATAAACGTCTAATATTACAAAGCATACGATTTTCAACGCATCTATTATTTCCGATATTTTCGATGTTCAGGCTTTGGAAAGCGTAGTTTTCCTTAGGCCATATTTTCGTTGCGCCTAAGTTCTATTCGCAAGTCCAAAAAATGAAATTCCGCGTGAGATGATGGGAAAAAATCATTTACCTCCATAGCCCCCCAGAGCTCCATCCAACGATCGTGCTTATCGGCATTCAACTGCGCTCGACGAAAGAACATCGTCAATATCCGCGATTCGAAAGGCGCTTATCGCAACAGGATAAGCGACACGGTAGGTGAACGGATGTTGAGGTCGACAGTGATACAAACAAGTGCGAGTTGATGACGCCTAGGCCTCGCAGTTTACCGATAATGATATACCCTGAGGAACGCGCTTCCTCACCGAAATAGTGACCTTTCTTCCGAGAAGGCTCAAAAGGATATGGAAGACAAAAACTTTACACCAACTGTGAACGCAAAAAAAATTATTTTATACAACAAGGGCGCCTGTTTGACTCCATGGCAAAAAATATTTACAACCCTCATCAAAATATTTAGTGGGTACCGATTTTTCAAGAAATGGTAAGTTCAGATTTGCAATGTATGACTGCCGCCCGGGTCATCTCGTACCGGCCATATCAATATGGAACTAAGCATTAGAGCGATACACAATTTCGCACGTTCACAGGACCTTGATCCAAGTTTATTCCGTCGTACGTTTTTATTTATTTTCGCAGACAGCTGAAGTCGATGCATTTGAACGTTTTGTTTTGAGCGATTACAATGGTTGCTACAGATGCCCTACCGGGCGAAAAATCTAGGCTAATTTAGAAAACCATGGAGAGAAAGCCACCGAGTTTAACTCCCCCTCATACCAATAACAATGTAAAAAATGCGACAACAAAAGAACTTTCATTTTGATTCCCACTAGTCTTTATTGCAGTAACATCACAATATTTGACTGTTTTACAAACACTCATAGCGCTATCGGTGCGTAAAGCAGTGTTTTATTAAATACAAGTACATAATTATATACTAATTAGTTATATTATAGTGTGAGAAACTATGCTTCCAAGACTATAGGGAGTTTTTGCAGTACTACGTCTGACAAATTCAACAAAAAGAGCTCTGAGCTTCGATTTTCTGTTTGTTTCGTAACTTCGCGCCACAAATTTTCGGTTTATTTTTGACTTTTTGCTATCAACTTCGACAAAATGTTTGACGCCTAAGCACTTCAAAACTCGCTGCAGGCACTATATTGAACGAAAAAATAGCAGTAACGAGAGCGACTAGGAAGTGCAGCACGATTTGCTCCAAGAGCCAGATCGTGATAGAAGTGTCTCTTCCTAGTCAAATCACGCGATTCGCTAGCCTCTCACGATCGCAGGACACCGGCAGAAATAACAATTAATGAGGTTCCATGAAGAATAGTAATATCTCATTGGTGCAGAAAGATGATGCCGTGAAAGAGGGTGTAAATGAATTCGGAGACCTACCGCAGAAGAGGCGGCGTTCAGTCCATAGCGGCAACCGTATCATCGGCCAGGCACCCGTTCACGCGCTTCCACTTCTGGTCAGTTGGAGCAGTTGGAGCAGCGTCGGATTTTTTGTACACGGGTCTATTAAGCACAAATGACTATCCTAAATTAAAAGGGAAAAAATGAATTTTTGCTGGAATTAAATGGAATTTTACTCGTCTTTCAGATAAAAATCTGAAAATTTTAGGAAACTTGTGTCTTACCAAGATGTATTTATGAGATTTTTTTATTGTAGTTTATTGTTAGTTTATTTTTATTGTAGTTTTTTTTTTAAGTTGTAGCAGAATTAGACGTAACAACTTTAAGTTTTCCAAGATTTGTAACTTGCACAGTGGATAACTCAAACAAAAAGTCGTCAATTCAGATGTTTGAATACACCAAAAGATGGGTAATTTAACTGTCCACATTTTCCTAATGTAATGTACCTATCCATTTTTCAACCGTTTTTGCGTTATTCAACAATAATAGTGGACTATACACGAAAAAATCACATTTTTCAACTTTAATCGTTCTTTTCATCTATTTAGTGCGAAAGAAACAAAGAATGAACCATATATTATTGATATACATATCATCTACTATCATTATGCCGAATTTGAACTAAATCTATTGCGAAAAAATTTTCGCAAAAAATCCAAGGGGTACCCCTGCGATTTTTTTCAACCGAACAGTTAACGATTTTTTACTCGGCTTTTAATAAAGATAAAAATCTGAAATTTTTAGGAAAGTTGTGTCTTACCATGATGTATTTTTGTGATTTTTTTTATTTCTCGGAAAAATCTGCAAGTGGTCCAAAAAAATCGGTTTTTAAAAGCTCAAAAATTGGACTTCAACCGTGATTTTCGGGGTCAAAATTAATGTGAATCAATTGTTTAAATATGCAGGAGTCTTCATTTGAACGCCTTACACACGTACATAGCAAAAAATTTGGTGAAAAAACTTTTAACAGAGCCAGAGAAATTATTTTCCGTAAATCGAGTTTTTCGCCGGCCGAAATTCCGAGCTCGGTGATAGTGAAAAATTAAATTTTCGTTTTAAAGCGATTTTGAAAGCTATTCTAATAGGAAATTTAACGCTGAATCCGAATATGACGTCAAAACGGCGGAAATTTCACGACAACTATCAGTTTTTCCAGTTTAATACTACGCCACTCCTACGTTTTTCAACTTTGAAATTCCGTTGCAAATAATTACAGCACTGTTCACATTTAATTAATTAATGATTCTTACAGGAAATTAGACGTAGAATTCGAATTTAAAGTGAAAATAATCGAATTCGAACAATTAATATTATTTTTCGAATTTTTTTCGTTTTTCATACTTTTGAAGTTTCAACTTAGGGATAATTTTACCGTATTGATCGAATGCTCACTAAATCCGAAAGAAGAAAATGTTTAAATTATTCTGGAGAAGAACCCGTTGAGGCACCACTTTTTAGGAGGTATGAAAAATCCCTGTGGTCCTTGATAACCAATAGGATACCACAAATTGATTGAATGGGATAAAGATTTCATCAATATGATTTAACCTGTACTTTGGTTGAGGGGGATAATTATCAGGCGACCTCTTCTCCAGTTCCTGACGAGCTCTTTCGCTCCTTTGGGGCTCATAAGTACTTCAGTCCTAATGGTTCTAGAAATACTTGATAAGGCCTGAAGAGGCGAAAGTTCCCAATCGGCATTAAAAGAAGTGGAGATATCACCCGGTATTCCTTCTTCACAACCAAAATACAGAGAAATAAATGAGACAGCATAAACCGAATACTACGAACTTAGAATACATTTAGGATCTTGAGCTGTGATGTTGAATTGATTTGTAAGATTTATAAGGCGCTTCATTCATAAATAATTACGAGGGTGTACACACGTGTCAAGGTCCCTTAATTGGACGTTGGGGATAGCCTGGAACGTGATCTTCGACTCGTTCTAGAGAGAAAACTGATACGTATAAATGCAACGTTGAAAACGTAAGAAATTCGTGTAAAACATATAACAGTACTAGTCTCCCAACGTACGAACAATCGACCATTCCCTCGTTCGCGTCCGGCGGTTACTACCACAACAAACACTCGATGACAACCATCTCCAGCTGTAGTCGGCTTCTCCGAGTTGCCAAGGTCGCCTCCCCGTCTGCGTGATGGACAAGAGAGACGACTGCATTTCCAAAGTGGAGAAGGAGGTCAGGTTAATGTTCATGGCGCGAGATGTCGCGATCGATCGCGATCGTAGCATGAGGCGCTATTTCGAAGTGTACCTGCACTTAATGTGCCAAAAATAGAAGAATGAGTTGTAGAACGTTGAAAAGTTGGACAATTAATGTATTTAAAAAAAAAGAATAAAAAAAAAATAATAATAAAAAAATAGGCTGACTACTTCCGCTCTCTTCTCTTTATCAGATAAATCTCTATTATTAGGTTACTCATCTACTAATTGGTCTTCGTGAATCACATTCAGTGCTTCCCTGATGAAAAATTTTCGAACGAAAATAAAAAGTCTGGATCGACATTCGAGATTGCAGTCCGAGTAACTTGAATTTTGAATAAATGATCAACCATCAACTGGTACTTAAATTAGGCATAAGGCTTGCGTGTGCTTGTTACTCGGAGCTCAAATTACGATGCTTTGTGCTCAAATAAGAATGTTTACTACCTAAAAAGAATCATTTGTTAAACAACAGTGAAAATGACGCTGCCACTTGTCAAAAATGTTTATCCAATCGTAACCATTGTAGTTATTAAGTAATCTTGGAAGTAAAAACATTGATGATAGAAGACCAACTAAGGATGCAACGAGAGACGTTCATGGATGCCACCAGTACTTTCAATAGATTGTCCCTGTTGAATGATTACATTCATTGGGTGTTTCGGGCGACGGACGCGAGCAGCTCATGAAGCCCGCACGTTTACTCGGCGACGAACGGGCTTTATTATTCGTAAGTGCATCCACAGAAACGTGAGTCCTTCCCTCTCATTCTAAAGAGAACCTTTGTCGACCCTCGTTAGTTTGGGAGTCTTTAATGAAGAAAATTTCCAATTTCAATTAATGCACAACACTGCAGTAGACCTACGTCGTCACTATGATGGGCGACGCCTTACCCTGACAAAGAATATAAGCCGACCATCGTAAAATCAGACGAACGCGCCCTGTAATCATTCTCGTTTCGTGTTTGTACACTGAAGTGACAAGAAGTCGTTCTTAATAATAGTATTTCGAAGAATTCTTTTAATCGTACATCCATCGCGGACGCTGAAACGAGCTAACCGAGGTATTACCATCTATCTAAAAGTTTAATCCATTAATTGAGTAATTTGGAGATTACAATTTTTCGGAGGACAAGCCCCCCTGCTAGTCATGTCGGAAAGCGATACATATTTATGTGACTTCATGAAATATGATTATTCTCCGCCGTCATAATTATCATTACCTAAGGGGGTCAAGATGGAGGCGTGCGTGCGTATTACCATTTTTCTTCCTGTTATAGGCCAGAGGATCAGTCGATTTTATACGAAGACGTAGGTGCGCTGAACAATAACGCTTTGCTATTGAAGTGCACAACTGAATACTGAAAGATGTTGAGAACAGGAGGAAAAATAGGAAAGACTAATCTTAGAGGAGTCACTATGCTGCCTACGTATAGACTGATGGTGAGGGTACGCATAAAGGGCTGTCATACGATGGAGCAATAGAACATATAATGGTGCACGAAGTCGCTGTGATGAATGGATACCACCTGGCCTACTTGTGGACTAAGAAGTTTTAAATCCACCTCTACATCACAGCCCTCCGATTCTCATTGTGAGTACAAAATTACTAGTTTTCTATAGTTGCTAAGACTCGAAAGTCAATTTTTGCAGCCGAAAAATATACTTAGTATAATATCTTCTTTTTTCCCTCTATAATTCCTCTATTCCTCGGAATCCCCTATCCCGGACCAGATAGGGATAGGAGGATTCCTCTATAATTTTTCGAGTGCAGGAATTTTTTTTGCATAGGTAGAAAGTCAACGGTTGAGTTAGTACCTACCTAGCAAAAGTACGAGTATTTGCAATGGGAATGAAATTAGTTCAGGGTGCCTAATGAGGGTCCATTAATGAGGAACCTCCTAATCTTGGGCGGTTGCTTTTCTCAAGGGTAGTTCCACTCTCTCGGTAGCATCGTTTTTCTACTTACATTAACCATTGCTGCAATTCTTCAATGTTCTCACTTAGTTTTCACGAAGAGAGTAAACTACAGAATTTCGGCGTATCGAGAGTCCAATTTAAATCGGAAAGAAACGGGTAAAAAAAAATTATTTATACCCCTTCTTCCTGGTAACAATGTGTACGCTTTTCCTGGGTAAAGGTACCTATTAGTTCAATGAGGAAAGGCCAACTTAGAACAGTAGCCTGCAGCGTACGTTTTGTTCAGAGCGCTGTTGACCTTATTTGACGAACAATAGAATATGAATTCTTTTATTATACGCCTATTTGCGAGTGATCTTGATTGGTGGGTCTTTCAAACCATCTCAGTGGGCGCCTGGGACCTTAATCGAATACTCGCCGTCGAAGTGTCGGGTGAGGTGATCTTTTTTACTGGCCGCAAAAATCAATATATTCGAATGTTGGAGGTTTTTAAGTTTGTGCGTGACGGTTTTGAGCGAGTTTCTCGATGTTATAATTGGTTATACCTGTTAGCGACTCAAACATGGAAGTACTTTGTGATCTATGCACACCTCTGGTTTAATTACGTATTTTATTTAGTTTAAAAATTTTGCTAAGATGGCCTTTTTATTAGATGGCATATGATATTATTCGTGATAATTGAGCTTATACTGATGAAACTGAGCTGAACTGATGGAATTATGAATAGAAGTTATACCCTTACATTTCTGGCCGTACAGTATTGAAAAATAGGTGGTTAAAATACCAAATTTTGACCTCTCGTTCCGATAGTATGAGACACGGTTTTCAGCATGCCGAAAAGACGAACAGCACCAGGCTCATCTCACTGGATACTGATTGGAAAGCAAAATCAAAATTAATGAATTTACGACCGCCGCACTCGTATTATTGCCCTCATCCTCTTCCACTTGTCACACGTGTAGATTATTAACCTACAACAGGTCTCAACAGGTCCACGACCCCACTTGACCCCCTGTCGCTCTCCCAAATCTCCTGGTTTGTATACACTCAGTTATAATAAATAATATCATGTTCCATACAATAAGACTATAAAATGATACTGTGCCTTTTTTCAAATCCATTTTAGGGATCAATCTGATACAAAATTACGTTCTATTGATGCGGCTATTGAATAATTGCAACTGAATCATAATTCAAAGGTTGTGAGGGGAAGGAAAACCAGGCGACTCATTCCCCGATTCTTTATTGGCTGGCCGAGCACTTTCACCCGAACGGGCATCTTCAGGGCGAAGTGCTCGGCCAGTCAATAAAGAATCGGAGAATGAGTCGCCTGGTTTTCTCACTCACAACCCCTGGACATCAAAAATGCGTCGACAAAGAAAATATGAATGGTTTTAAATTTTTTTAATGATTGATTAATCGCATTTATTAATTTTATTAAATCATTAGTATTTATATTTAGGTACTGTCGTTTTCACATTTTAACACTAATATTGGCCGACATTTATGTGACAGAAAAATAATTGACACCGGCGAGGATAATTCACTGCTATGGATATGGCACAATAAATCCTTGTCATCATCCGCCGATGCAACCATTTATTATCATACAAGTACAAAGTGGAAAATTAGTAATACAAGCAATAAAATCTTATTTTGGACAGACTTTCGTTTTTCAGGGTTCATGAAATTATGGTGGGTGAGAGTAATTAATTCAGATAATTACGTTCGGTAATCAACTTTTCAGACGAACGATCAGTTTTCATCCTCTACAGTACATATTATCCTGGATAGTAGTTATCTGTGATATTTCCGTAACATGAATGTTTCGCAATATTCATTTCGCAATAAAAGTAGTTTATCAATCAATGTATGGCTTGTATTGAATTTCTTACTTTTAATTTATTGGTAACCTTTCTGCGAACTCAAACAGGGAACTACTGTATGATATATTGATCTATGTACACCCATTTTCGCCAGCGTTGAATATCGCTTGTTTCTTCAACTCATGAATTATGGCTTGAGCAAAAATATGAACTAGTTTCATCTCTTGCCGAGATACACCCCAGTACTAGCACCATCAGAGAGATCTATGGTTCGCAATTGATAAATGCTCGTTCAATGGTCTCCCCTGGCCGTGACCTCAGTGCTTCATAAAGGTCGTCAATTGAGCCTCGATATTGAATGTCAAGCGTTTCCTTGTTGAGCAGGGCCGGTCCCCTTTTTTCATGCTATTATTAGCCCTTGTATACCTGCGCGTACATCACTTTTCACGCCAATTAGTCCCCACACTCGCACTCTAGTACCTTCACTTGAGAACGCCTTGACGTGGTACTATTAGAGGTAAAAACGCATCAACTCGCAGTTCACGGGGAGCAGGCCCTACAATATTCAGCTCGATTCATTAACGACTGAAGCTGAAGCCGACAAGAGAATGTCGAACGAACTGCTGTGATGAATCAGATGAAATGAACGAGAGCTGACGGGAAGCTCAACGAGATTGTTTCTCCCACCGGTTGCACGTTTTCTCATCAGCATCTCCCATAAGCCGTATCAAACATCCCTCGTTTTATTGTCATTTCTACAAATCCCAACGCGTTTTAATGAGGCTTAGCTGATAATTAGTTTGAATATAGTGGCGTGAGTACTCAACTTCCTTTGAATAGAGGATGCCTCTGTTTAATTTATTGTGACCGGCTGACCAAGTGGAAAATTAATAACTTGCTCTAAAAAACAACCTAGTTTATTCTCCACACCGAAGAGTTACATCTAGAGAATTTAAACCCACTACAAAACCGAAAACAATAACATTTACCTGCCCGAGTTTATAAACGCCCCTTTGTTTGATGAAGCGGATGTAAAACAAGGAATTTTCGTCTAATTGAGCCCCGTTACATATTTACTAATAGTTTCGCTCAATTTCAATCAGCTACCTGATAAGCATGCTAATACGTAACAAATGTATGAATATCGTGTAAGGAATTTGCGATCCTAACCGTGCGAAAAAGAGCAAGTCGTTTCTATTCAAATTTTCCATACAGTTACGTATTTGAGCGAGCCGCGAACCATTACGATCCAAAGCGTAAAGCGTTTCAAAGGCCACCCGTGTATAATATAGCTAAGCAAACAACTTGAGAATGAAGATGCGAAAACTGCTTTCTCGGGACGAGTAGGAAGCACCTACGTAATATCGGCTCTCGCAACAGATTCGGTCCGTCCATTGGGTATTCTTGGTCGGTGAAACCGGATCAAGTACTTTCTCGAAATGAGTTTCGCGAAATCACCGTGAATCAGCAAAAAAAATCTTACGACTGGCGCTTTTGAATAGATTAGGCTACTGGTGGGGCTGGACGTTAGTTTTTATATTTTCTTCAGAAAAATATTCTTGGCCGATGGATAGAATCGTAAATATATTTTTTGGAATTCTCGCTTCAATTATTACATTGGTCTATTATTGTATTAAGTATGAATCAAAACCGAAAAAATACGGCAATTTAGAGCTTTCAGGTCAAATAGGAGCAGCTGCGCCACACAAAATTCCCAACCACCATTTTCATGTAACTTCTTCAAGAAATGGATGCAAACGCATTAATTAATCACCGCATTAATTAATGTGTGACATAGTACTCAGAACAATCAGAAAAAAAATTTCTAAAAGAAAAACTTTGGAGTCATGAATATGATTGAATGGTGCCCGAGCAGTCAATAATCACATTTATTCCCCACAAAATACCTATTTTACGTGCTGAATGTAAGTAGGTAAGTTAAGTAATCGAACGACGAATTCGGTTTTTTAAAAAGATCACTTTATTCACCAATTACAAGTGTTACGATTGAACTGCACGTACGAACTCGACACGCTACGTTGGATGACAAACAGAAAACTGAGGGTGGCGCTGAAGGTGCCAAGCTTATATAGTATCTTATTGCTTAGGTCAGCAGAACTTATACAGGGTCTTATTGCTATGGGTTGGCGGGAGTTAGTTACAGGTAACTCCTCCCCCCTAAGACAAATTTTGGGGGCGGTGAACGCACACGAAATTTTCTAAAACTAGGGGATTGACAATCATAGGGAAGTTCATAAAGATACGGCAGTTCAGGAGGTAAACAACAGGTGTACAATACCAAAGTAGGTGTTAGTAAACAATAAGTGTACATTACGACGTGAAACCAACTACTACAATTACTACATCAATTACATACAATTACTACAGCAAGTACTACGATTAAAACAACTACTACAATTACCATATCGAAACAAAAGTAGGGGTACACAGAAGGTGGTCCTTGGTCTAGCCGAATCAATATAATGGACTTGATGCACGCCGTTTGAATAGAGATTTGGCCAAAGCTTAGAACATCAGTATAAAACTATGTAAAATAGGCTAAAGATAAAAGGTTAAACAGGTAATGAATTGTTCGTTATTCGCGAAAACATCATAGCACGTCCGACGAAATGTTCACATTGCGACGATAACGACAATAACCGATTCCGATATACAAAAAGAACGCACAGATTACAATGTAGAGAATAACAGTCCACAGGCTAGGCGTTACTATTTCGGACATCGTGAGGTGAGGGATCGGTTGAAGGTTACTTGGTGTCACGAGTGATAGGTCAGGATTTTTGAGACGAAATTCGTACGTCGGGTACGGTCGGATAGACAGCTGTGGTGGGGCCACAGTGAGTAAGGGTGAGTTAGTTATTTTTGAATGGGGAGCAAGTAATGTCCGGTTTCGGTAAATTATTGTTTCGTTTCCGTGGCGGATGATGAAGATGCCACTTAGGTCCAAAACTTTCACGCCAGAGTGATACGCCAGAAATATGGTGTCGCCATATGGGAACACCAGCAAATATTGGTTTACGGCTGATATTAGTTTCACATAGTTCTCTGGTATGGATAACTTTACGTACTCGCAATTTTGGACCGAGCCCGTTGATAGAAAATCGGTTTCGCAACTAGAGCGAGGCTCGTTGGCGAGATGGCTCGGGCATAAATAGTAGGAATGGCTCGATGGGCAAGGTCGAGTCAAACTGATTGCATCTTTTCCTGATTTGAGAACAAATCGAGAGGCGGGAATGATAGTAAGGTAGTCAGACTCGACTCGAGTGGGCAGCGATTCTAGGTAAAATAAATCAAAGTCTCGCTGGTCGACGATAGGCACGTCAAGGAAATAGACAATTTCATCAGAGCCCACGAAGCAGCGAACTTGAATATGTGACTGAATTTCGAACAAGTCGGCACCAGAAAAATTGAGGAATCGTGGTCCATAAAATTCCGTCAGTCGGTCCAATTCCGCAAATAAAAGACGCGAATCTAGGATGCTGGGGTGTAGCTTCCCTAGTTCGCAAAAGGTTAATGAGGTTTCCACGTCTTGCAGCGTATTAAGCAGGAGACCCAATTCAATCTGGTAATGCTCAAGCAGATCATTGGCAGCGCGCGTGTAGGATAATTCGCCTACTGCAAGGTCTGTGAGGTATTGCAATTCTTGTTCCAGCATCAAGTTATTATGTGAGATTATCTCGTAGGTATGATTGAACTTAGCCATAAAGGCCTGATTGATTGAGTATTGAGCATTGAGTTGAGATTGAAGTGAATTTTGGTTGTTCCGCAAATCGTCAAGAATGGCTGTGTATTTAGCTTCATCGCTAGCGTCAAGGTTCCCAGTGATGAACTTTATCAATGAACCTAACCCATTAACGAGGCCGCGTTTCTGTCTGCGAGCGTTGGGGAGTCGAATGTCGTTCAATTTATTGGTCACCAAGGTTAGAGTATAGTTGACCGTAACGGAAAGCAAATTAGTACGGTCACCGTACGTAGTTTTATTGGGAATTGAGTTTAGTGCTTTGTCGAAATCAGTCCGTAGTTGTTGTACCTTGTCGGAAAGTTTAGAGAGGTCGTAGTAGTGGGCGATGGTGTGATATCCGTCGACAATTTTCGCTCTTTTTAACAAGATGGGTAACAACCCCCGATTGGAAGTAACGTCAAGTAAGTCTGTCTCCGTTGCTGTAGTTAGCAAGGGAAATAGGAACCTGGAACAGATGAACATTATTGTAGGGTGCCGTTCAAAATTTCAAGGCACATCTGTTCACGTATTTTGGGTATATCTTCCGGTTCGAAGGTAGGCCTGTCATTCTGGGCAAATAGTTTGGCAAATTGGCAGAGGTAGACCCCACAATCATCGTTGTTAGTCTGTTGAGGGATTGTACGTAAGTGGGTCGTTTGCCAGTTCTCTGAGTCTAACATGGTGCCGTTCTTAGTAAGGTATTCGTAAGCCAAGTAGGAGAGTATGTCGTCTAAAATTCGGATCGACTGGTGAACTGATTCTTTGGTCGTTTTGCTTTCTGATAGGGAATCTAAGTACATGATTTCCTTTCCCTTGATTTTGACTACTACCAGACTCCAATGGTTAACCTGATGGATTGGGATAAAAACTAAGTCTTTTTCGAAGATATTTGATCTCCTAGTAAAGTTTCTGACCCTATCATATCCTCCTGCGAGAAGAGAGGGGTATAGGAAGGTGTTAAAGGAAAACGTGGAAGGGAGTTTCGGATATTTCCGGCTCCGCTCGTCTATCAGTTCCATGTAGAAGTTTATAACCATGTCGTCCAGCCAATGTCCAGGTTTCAGAGTGACGAGATTTTCTCTGGTTATTTTTAGACCGAATTTATGAACTAGATTCTCGGTTTGAGCCAGCTTTTCATTCCACGCGTTTTCAACACGAGTCGAATAAAATTTTCTAGGAGGTTTTATATTAGCGAGGTGAATTTTCTCCACCGTCCGATGGTGGCGTGGGCGAATGAGAGCGGTTTTCAGGTTTGGATCGATCTCGGCTATCTCTTCCTTGTTGTATTTTGGTTTGGATTTACTTTGACGTTGGGTATTTTTGACAAAGACGTCGGTAGGGATTACAGGGGCGTCGTTCCTGATAGCGTTTTTGTCACTTATAATTTTATCTTTGTGGTTAGCGAATTGCTCGTGCATTTGTGCAAAAAGGGCTTTGGTTTTTTCACGATGGCGATGAAGGTAGTCGTTAATGATTTTTTGGTCAAGGTCGATTTCCAGCAACTGTTTGTTGTTTATATGACCGTATAGCAATTCGAACGGAGTAAGTTTGGATGCGGAGTGAATTGAATTGTTGTATGCTAAAAGTGCATACGCTACTTTGTCAGTTGTGTTTGATCCGTGAAATTCTGGACGTTGGTTGAGAAGTCTAACGTGTTCAATAAGTGTGGAGTGAAACCGTTCAATAATTCCGTTTGATTCGGGGTGCTGAGATGATATGAAATGTATGTCAATTTTGTGAAGGGATAATAATTCCCTGACTGTTGAGCTTTGGAATTCCGCACCGTTATCTGACACAATACATGAAGGTAATCCATGGTGTGTGAAGAATTTGAGTAATCCGCCAACTATTTCGACGCTGGAGGAGGACCGGAGGACATAAGCTTGAGCGTAGCGGGAGAAGGCGTCTATAATGGTGAGGAACTTGGAGCTTTCGATTGTGAATTTATCAATATGCAAGATCTCTAAAGGGCGAGAGGCAGTTGGTGTCAGGTTATATTTTATTTTCAAGGGGGATCTCTCGTACTTACATTTTAAGCACAATTCGCAATTATTAATAAATTTCTGTACCTCTTTCTTCAGGTTAGGCCAATAATATTCTCTCTTTAGGTGCTCGTAAGTTTCGTCTATTCCTCTATGGTTAGTGGCACTATTGTGGTACTTGGAAATTATTCTGTTTAATTCTTTTTCGTTGCTAATATCTGTTAGTTTTTTATTGTATTTGGTTAGGCTTATCTCTGAGTGGGTAAACGAAGTTGTCACGATCCTCACGAAGCGTTCGTAGTCATCGTCGTTGCTGAAGTAAATCCCATACTTTATTTTAGGGCGGATATATTCTTTCACGAACTTTATCAAGTCCTGTTCGAAGGTTTTTTCTACTATGTTTAGGTGTATCCTAGTTTTGGAAGCCAGTTTTTCTATGGTAATCGGTTTTTTGATCGGGAATTTGATTACACTAAGGATAATTTGGTTAGCGCAAGTGTTGATAGGTTCGTCTTTAATGGGGATTTCGATTACTGTGTTGCCGAGGTAATTGGAGTGAACAGTTTGGTCAGAAAGGGATAGGGCGTCTAACGACGAGGTTACGGTGTTTTGCGCGATTTGGGACGCGAGCCGGTCGATGGATTCGCTTGGGTCGGCGTTAGCAATGGTCGAGCTATCATCAGCGAGGTTTTCGAGATCTTCGCATGTTTCGTGAAGTTGTAACGTGTGTGTGAGTGGACCGGGGTTGTTTTCTAATTGGACTCGAGACAGAGCGTCGGCGTTCGAATTTAGGGACCCTTTTTTGTACTCTATGTCGAAGTCATAGGCTGATAATTTTGTTTTCCATTTGAATAATTTGGAGCTGGGTTCCTTGATCGAAGATAGCCATTGAAGGGGCCTATGATCCGAGAATATTTTGAACCTTCGTCCAAAGAGATAGGGTCGAAAATACTCCACTCCCCAGACTACAGCCAATAATTCCCTTTCGATAGTGGACCCTCTTCTTTCCGAGTCGTTAAGAGTTCGACTTGCGAAAGCCACTGGGAGGTCATTTCCGTTATGGGGTTGACTTAGGACCGCTCCAATAGCGAAACTGCTTGCATCGGTCGTTAAGTGGAAAGGCTTCGAAAAGTCAGGATATTGCAATATGGGATCATTGGTTAATAATTTTTTGCAAGTTGCAAAACATTCTAAATATTCGGGATCTTTGAGATCGATTTTATTCCCTTTTTTAAGACATCGTGTAAATGGTTTTGTTATTTTTGCAAAATCTTGAATAAATTTCCTATAGTAGCCCAATAATCCGAGGAAGGATTTAATCTCTTTATTCGTTGAGGGAATCGGGAAGTTTTGGATTGCTTTAATTTTTTCTGGATCGGGTTTAACTCCATCAGGGGTTATCACATGACCCAAGTAAGCGACTTCCTTGCGCAGGAACTCAGTCTTGTCCAACTGTATCTTGAGATTCGCTCGTCTCAATCTCTTAAAGACTTCTTCTAAACGGATGAAGTGTTCTGCTAGTGATGTACTGAAAATGATCACATCGTCTAGGTAGACGCAGCAGTACTCGTTTGCTATTCCCCTTAGAATATTATCCATAAGCCTCTGAAAGGTTGCTGGTGAGTTTTTGAGTCCGAAAGGCATGCGTGTAAATTCGAGGTGGTAGTTAGGAGTGGTGAAGGCTGTCTTTTCTGTACTACTTGGGTCCATCTCTATTTGATGAAAGCCCGATTTCAAGTCGATAATACTGAAGTATTGACAGCGACCTAACTTATCTAGTAGTTCAGAAACTTGCGGTAACGGGTATCTGTCTTCGATTGTTTTTTCATTCAATTTTCTGTAATCGATCACGATTCTGAATTTGGGTTTGCCGCTAGCATCGGCTTTTTTTGGAACTATCCAAATGGGTGCATTCCAAGGACTCTCGCTATGTTTAACGATCCCTTGGTCCAGCATTTCTTGAACTTGCCGATCTACTTCTTGCCTATAGATTTCAGGAAACCGGTAATTCCTTGCATAAATGGGGATTTCGTCGGTTGTTCTGATTTTATGTTTTACTTGGTTGGTGAACGAAAGAGGGTTATTTTCTAGATGGAATATGTCGGGGTATTTTGATACTAAGTTGATAATGCCCGTTTTTTCTTCTTCGTTCATGTGGTTGAGTCTTAATTTTGATATGTCAAATTTAAAATCAAAGTTATCGGCAAAATAAGTGTTCAGGTTATTAAAATGTTTCTCAATCTCTAAGTCGCCTATTTCTTCTACCGAAACGGGAGAAGTTTGGGTTAATCGACTGGGTTTATCGCTAGTGTTTGTGATATTTACAAATGTCTCGTGGTTTCTAACTGTGATCAAACATTCCGGGATTTCTAACTTGTCAATTTTTGTATGTGGGAGGATAGCTTCGCCATCCTTCATGTTTCCAACACGTAGTTTGATTCTCTGAATCATTCGGGGTTCGATTAGATTGGTGTCGTTGGAGGATTGTGGCTCTAAATACGATAGAGGGATGTTGACTTTGGGTGTTTTTAGGATGTTGTTTTCTAAGTCTATCGTTGCTTTTAAAATTTTGAGGTTGTCGAGTCCTAGAAGTAAATCAAATTTAGAATGAAATTTAAAGATATGGAATTTTAAACTTAGCCCTCTGCGCCTGAACAGTTCCCCGCAGGGTACTTGGGTGGTAAAGAGTCCATTAGAGGTCCCATGAGCTGTTTTAACGGTAAATGGTTCTCTGGAAATTTTTTGGTTAAAATGTTTTTCGGCAGTAGTCGGGTTAGCATAGCTTTTTGTACTACCTGTATCGATCAAAATTTTTAAATTGAATTTGGGTATTTCGATGAATGGTAGTTCGCTAACTGTCTTTTTTTCAAGGGTCATTAACTCGAATCGGGGAATTCTTGGATGAGGCTTGATTGCTCTAAAAAATGATCTGTGGGTTTTCTTGATCTGGGATTGAATTCGGATCGTATTGGACTTCCTCTTGAGTCTCTTCAGGTTCGTAAGGAGGGTCGCAATACGCTGGATTTTCCGTTTCTGTTTCTAAATTGTTGAAATTCGGGTTCGATGTACGCCACGACATCGGGATAGCTTGTGTGCTGGCGGGTCGGGGCGGTGGTCTTTGGACATTCGACGGGGGAAATTTTGGGGCAACGTTACGGTTTGACGGGGGTTTTTGGAAATTTACGGGATTATTGGGTCCAAAATTTCGGTTTTGGTAAGGTGTTGGTGTCGGCCTGAAAGTCTGTTGTCTTGTTGGAAAGTCGTTTGGAGTGGGTTGCGGATTTGGTTTAGGGTACGAAAATTGCGGATTTTGTGAACGGGTAGGAGGGTAGGTCTTTTGCGTAGAATTTGTTAGTGGTCTGTTATTCCTGTTGCTCGTTAGAATCTGGTAATCGTTTGTCAACCAGGATAGGGCTGTTCCTAAGTCCATGGGTTGGCGGGTTCTTAAAATGCTTCCTAACGGTTCTTTTAAATTTAGCAGGAAAATACGTAGAGCCAATTTTTTATAATGTGCAATTAAAATTTCCCGGTCTGCTACGCCATGATTTTGGAGAAACGCGATAATGAGGTTAAGCGATTTTTGAATTTTGTCGTGAAATTTGAAAGGGGATTCCCCTTCGTTTTGACGTAGGCCAACTAATTCAATGACAAGCGTTATGTCGTCCCTCTTGTCCGAGTATGAGTTCAGTAATGTCTCTTTAATTTGACTGTACGTGGTTAAGTTAGAAGAGAATACTTGGTCAGCAGCTGGGGGGTGGATTTTGGCTTTGATGCCGGAAATCAACATGTAGTTTTGAAAATCGTCGGGGTCTTGGGTATTGAAAAAGCGGTCGTTCAGTTTTTGTGTAACTTCTAGGAATTCGTGGAGAGTTTCTGGTGTTCCAGAGAATACGGGAATGAGATCTAAATGTTCTCTCCTTAGGGGGGGGACATTTGTTGGGGCATTGTTCGTGTGGCCAGCTAGTGGTTCATGAACCACCTGTCTAACCAACATCTCCTGGACCATCTGTTGGAGTTGGTTGATCTGGGCCTGTTGATGTTGAACTAACGTAACATCTACAGGTAGTGTGTTTTGGGATTCCATTATTGGGAGGGGAGTGTTTTCTAGTATAGGTTCTTCTGGGATAGTTGGAGGGCGGTCGAACTTACCTAGTTTTGAATGGACGTACGATTTTAGTGATTTCGGAATTTTGAAGTGTGTTATTTAACGGTTGGAGTTAGAAATTGTTAAAGTTTGCTGAAAAAAGAATTAATAATACAACGCACTTAATTAAATTGGGAATGAATGGTAGAGTTATATGAAGGGAGAAGTTAGTCTTAAACTTAAACGTACATTAGCTAAGTGTAAATTATAAGATAAAGGAAGTGTGAAGCATCGAACGTTTCCTGCGCTCGAAGTAGGTTGAGGTCCGGCGATGAGCTCGGGCGTCTGGAATCTGCTTAGTTCAGCAGATGGGTCGGGCAAAGATTGTGATGTCCTCTCACGGTCGTCTCTGCTCTCGACGATTAAAAAGAGTATATTATCTTACTCTTACAAATAATATCAACTTTTGATATTTTCTTCAGGGAACGGGTGGTCCTTCTGAGAATAAAATACAGAAAAAGGTGCTCGGAGGGAATCTGGCGGCCCTTTCGAGTATGAAATGAAGACGTCGACAGGTTGGTAGGAAATCCGGCGGTCCTTGCCAATCTGCTATTCTCGGAGGAAATCCGGTGGTCCTTTCGAGAATTATTAAACGTTCCTGTTCGAGTTCGGAGGGAATCCGGTGGCCCTTTCGACTCTTAAAATGTTGCTCGCAACTAGCGATAGGTGAAAGTTGAATAGGACCCGCAAGTCGTTATTCAAAATTCTAAATTAAATTTACTCACAGGAGGTTATTCATGCCACGACTGCGAGGAGCTTCTGTTTGCGACGTAAACGGTCGTTGTCGTGATGAGAGCTTGGTTGGACGAATTTGCGCCGCGAATTTTCGAATACGTTCGGGTTTAATTCGCGGTTGATAAAAACGTCCTCGCGAGACTGCGCCAGTTAAGTAATCGAACGACGAATTCGGTTTTTAAAAAGATCACTTTATTCACCAATTACAAGTGTTACGATTGAACTGCACGTACGAACTCGACACGCTACGTTGGATGACAAACAGAAAACTGAGGGTGGCGCTGAAGGTGCCAAGCTTATATAGTATCTTATTGCTTAGGTCAGCAGAACTTATACAGGGTCTTATTGCTATGGGTTGGCGGGAGTTAGTTACAGGTAACTTGTATACAACTTTGACGCCACATTTTCTCTTCAGGGCTGGTTATAGGTTTTTTGGTGTCTTTTCTATAAAAAAATTATTAGGTTTTACTGCACTTCAAATTATTAATCTAATTCGTGCGTTTTTCTATTTTTGTGTTTCCTGGCTAGTTGATCAATGGCAATTGTAGATTACAAAGGTTGCGGCTTTTGTATAAGTTTCTTGATTTTATAATGGGTAATATACCTGTTACCGACTCAAACATGGAAGTTCTGTGTGATCTATGCACACCATTGTTATGTCTAATTTTATATGAGACTATGCGTTTACTAAGTAACTCCATACGAAATTGAATCACTCAATATTTTCTGCAAAACGGAGGTCTCAAATTTTCACTTTCATTTCTTCCCTATACTTATCTAGGTCTTTCTAGGTCGATATTTGTGCGATGGGGGTCATGTTGACCACGTTAGACGTTGTTGACCATCGTTAAAGAGGGCCTTCAATAAGCAAATTAGAGCACTTCTCGGCTTGACGCATTTTGCAGGTTTCATCGACTACCTTCGATTTATTGGAGGAAACCTACCTAGAACTGACCTGCTGATTTTCGTCGAAGAAAGAAAACAAATTTAGGACAAAAGTGTAAAAGTAGTTCGCCGCAATTTCAATCAGTTTGACACTGTTTCGAACCTGAAATGCAAGAAATTGTAGTGTACAACAAGAGAGTGTATTTTAGCAATATTATAGTTTCGTCAGAAAAGTGTTGACGGCGGACGGTCAGAATTGCTTTCTATTGGATGTTCGGCGGATTCTACATCCCATGAAAATGTAAAACATCACATTTTGCGGGGTTTTTTTTTTTTTTTTTGGCAATTACAATGGTTTGTTATTGATTAAACCAAAAATCAAGCGTCATCTGCTCGTCATAACTAATATTTTGAGACGTCAAACTTTAAAAAATAATGACTTCTTAGCCTGGTAGAATTAGAATAGAAAATTTTTTTGAACGGTTATATTTCGAATGCTCACTGTATTATCCAAAATTCAATTACAGGTGATTTTGCACATTCACTGGGTGAACATCCCCGAACATTGAGGTACGAGTATGTTCATTTTTCAGAGAAAGATGACGGTTTTCTCATTTTTTGACCTTAGATAAGACGGATTGGCGCTTGTTCAGAAAGTCATTATCATGTTTTTGCTACGCCAAAGAAGCGGCCGAGTCATTTGTGATTCGAAGGTTCTTTTGACGTCCGCAATACGCAGCACTCTAAAATCATGCCTGAATCATCTCTCACTCTGTAGCGAATTCATTGAGCTCCTTGATGGCTACTTATTTCCTTATAATGATACAAAATGATAAAATAAATAGATATTATCTTTACAATCAATCGATATTGTGGACCCTATGGCTCCACGTCGCCCTGAGGATGCCCGAATGGGCGAAAGTGCTTGGCCAGCTGATAAAGAATTGGAGAATAAGTCGCCTGGTTTTTCTCCACCCCACAACCCTGGACATCAAGAAATGGGTCGAGAAGGAAAAGAATAATCATATTAGTACAATACCAAAACTTCATAACGAATTTTATTTTGAAAAAAAATATATTGGTGGCAACACGACTCCCAGTCAGCGCCATTTCTTCTCTTACAACAACAGCAACAAACGCTTATCAAGTTTTACTATCGATATCGAGAACCTACCTATTGCCATTTCACGAAATTCAAGTCCAAGTAATGTTTATCGATAATTTTTCCGTTTAACATTTTCCAAATTTCCCCTTTGAACTTATATTGGCCTTTATGGCCAAATACATAGCTCAAATTATTGTCCTCGGGACGCAAGTGGTCGCTAAAGCGTTTGCAAGAGCTGTACGCCAGGAATGGGTAGCCAGTCAAGAGGCAGCCAAAAGAGCTGGAGGAGGACAACGAGGTGCTAACCGAGCGGCTGCTAATTCCAAATCTGGTGAGTTTTCGTACCGGTATCAATTTTTAGAAAATCTGCATTCGTAGATAACATTGTTATATTTATGATAAGTATGAACCAGTGGTGGGCATAAATTACTTAGTACTTCCATGTCTTGATTATAAAATCAAGAAACGCATTCAAAGCTGCAACGTTATTACACTACAACGTTATAATATTTTCGCGCCCAATGAACGTTCTAAATACAAACGATATTTTGACAACGCTGAAGTACGGTAATTGCTCTAAAGATAATTAATCGTCATTCACCTGCAAATAACGCATAAATAAATAAATTGCAAGAATAATTTTTTGTTGTGCTTGTAACTAATTCAAATAAAATATTCATGAGCAACAAGAATCAATACTTCATGTTATGAGGAACAAAATGACCTGGACAGTACTATTTGAACAATAATTATTCAACAATAATCAAGAACGACTGCACTGCAGTGTTGCCAGGTCCAACCGGTGGTCTGGGGGATCCCTCGACAAAAAAAGGGGGAAAAGGGTATTTTTTCAAACGAAAAAGTGAGCTTTTGGGGGATTTTTAGCTCAAGTGAAGCGTGATCCAAATAGTAAAAAAATAATAAATTGTTAACCGGCGGTTGATTATGGAATATTTTGGCATAAATTATAACTACTTTTCATGATGCAATAATGAAAAAATGATAAATAATAGCTAATAAAAATAAAAAATAAATAAATGACTCGGTATGTGGAGTTACATCCCCCATCTGAGGAGTGATCATTGCTCCTGCAATGATATGGAACTGCGTTCCGGCAAGCTGTAATCCTGATTTTATTCTTCTCATCTTCAAAGACTGTAATAGTGACTGTCATAATGAAATCAAAATGTAACAAAAATAACTAATGGTTTGCATAGATCACACAGTACTACCATGTTCCAGTCGGCAAACTGGTATCATGCCCAATTATAAAGTTCAGTGGACTGAAAAAAATGAACGTTTTACTTGAAAAAAAATTAATATCAGACGAACCGTGTACAAGATGAATCAAGTACACTGAATGCTGAAGATCACTGCACAAGCACTACTGGAAATGGCATGAGCGTTTGCCATTTTTTGCACAAAGCGGCCAGCATAAGCTAGGTCGCTCCAACTGAACTGAAGAACTAGTTCGTGTTCACCACTTCAGTGGTGCTTGTGCAAAATGCGTTTTTAATTTTTCCCCTTTAAATGGAAAACTTCTCATTGTGAGAAAAACCGGGTCTCCTTCTCCAAGCTTTTATTGACTTCACCCATTATTTTCTATTATATTTTCCGTTCTGCAGAACATAGGCATTTATTTTTTCGGGTGGTTACTATAAATTCAATTCAACGCCGTTCACTTGATTCAAAACGGTAGTAGTTCGTAATGATTTTTTGTTTTACCACAGGTATGACATTAGAAGAGGCTCAGGAGATCTTGAATGTACAAAAGCTCGACCCCGCAGAGGTATTGATGCAATTTTTTTAAAATTAATTTATACCTTTTAATCAATATGTTAATCCATTTGTTAATTTTAGGTTAAAAAGCGCTACGAACATTTATTTTCTATCAACGACAAATCAAAAGGTGGATCCTTCTACATCCAGTCCAAGGTTCGTCCTGTGAAAACCTCCGACTTCTGCATTTCTCTCATCGAAATTCCTATTCAATCGTTTTCGACTAATCTAATTTATTAATTTCTTATCAGGTATTTCGTGCTAAGGAACGAATCGATGATGAATTGGTACAAGCAGCTGCCGAAGCTGAGAAGAAATCCAAATCGCAGAAAGAGGCAACATGAACCGACCGTGTTGTCATTATAATTAGATAGCTCGTTGTTTGTAAATATTTTCCCCTGTTATAAATATAATGAAATTTGAATTTCGGTCTGATTTTTGAAATAATACAGTCAAGGCTACAGAACAGGAATTTGAAGTGATAAATTTTGCGTTCGGCCAAGAAGTCGGCCATCCGATATCCGTCGCCACATAGGAATAACGACCCCTTCAACTGGTCGTATTCCAGTACTCATAAATATGTCGGGTATGGAATACGATCAGAACCACCAAGGTTGCCTCGAGTCACCAGTACTGCTGATGCTGGCAAATTCACAAGTGCAACCTAATTGGTAGAAAACCTGAGAAAAGGGAGGAAACACAATTTCCAATTGGGTGGAAGTTTCCCCCAGGTTAATAAAAATGCTCCCACCTCCTCGGATCTGGGGTAAGGAATATTGAGAAGAACTCGAACATCAGGATTCCAAGTGACAAGATCAACCACAAATCACGACTCTGATACTCTGACTGAGCTTTGCAAGCCATCAGAACAACCAAGCAGATCTACTACAACATCGGCCGACAGAAGAAATAGCCAGCTTCTGCGTTGAAACTTCGCCTGGCAAACACTCGCGACTAAGGTACGTGGACAATATCACTCCAGCACGTCACGTCACCCACCCGCGAGTAGCTTTCGGGAATAAACTATCGGGGACAATCACTAGGACTTGAGTAAATTTCTAAACTAGTTAGTTGCTTGGGCTTTGTTTTATTAGTTTTGTAATGTAATAAATTTGTTCATCTGTGATTGGACCTTGTTTAAATTCTCCGGACGTCTCCAGGAATTGACCAGACGAAGATAACAAGTTCAGGTGATTCACTTTCTTTTGGTACAGCTTAGAGGATAAGCGGACGGCAAAGTTAGAAGTTGAATTTAGAAAGAATCTTACCCTGACACTCTCCTAGTAAATCTGTGTTTTTTTTCTGTGATCTATGCACACCACTGGTTTAGCTGTTGGCTAGAAAGTAGCAGGTTGCTAGTAGAGATACTGTGGTATTGCCACTGGTTGAAGTAGGTTCGCTCGCTACAAGAGCGTTAGAAAGAAGAAAACAGAGATTCCAGCTGTTCGATATTAGAACATCCATATTAATACACAATTTATTTGATATCATAATTTCATTTATCGTTATTTATATCACAATTTATTTTATATCAAAACACATTTGTACATGAGTGTACAGGGGTCAGCTATGGATGATGCTTACTTTGATTCCCTCAGGGACCAATAGTGTATCTTGGGCTAATCCATCAGATTACTAGTTCTCTGGTCTCAGAAATAAATAAATTAAAAACCCTGAGAGGAGACAAGAATTATTATTTTGTGCAATTTTCCGGGTAATTTGTGGCCCTGAAAATGGCCGTAAAAAGAACACCACACAAATGACACAGATTATTTCATCATTAAAACTAATTGCAATAAAATATTACCTATGTTAAATGCGATGATAAGTTGAAAAAATAACCAACTCTCATAGTTTCGGTTTGACTGAAGCATAATGGTAATAAATAACCTCAAAAATGTCCTCAATGAAACTAGACAACTACTAAGAAAAGTTCTGTCCATCATAGAAGTCCTAAGTAGTTTGGAATGTGATGTATATCAATTTAAAAAAGCTGGGCTAATATGCAGCATGCATTTTACCAGTACGCTAATCAAAGCATCAGTACTCATATTGTTTACAAATGTAGAAAAATATGTCCAATGAAAATGATAAATTGCAACAGACGAATGATCCCATTGCTACTAATTCGATACATTAATTCAATAGGTAGAATAGTCTAAGGAAGACATTTTACGGCGTGATTTTTGTTACCTGCTTTTACTTATCGCCAAAAAAATTGCAACCTTATGATAACACTCACGTAATTCTAAGCAATGGGGAATTCACATCAATTTTTCATAGTACAAACCTAAAGACAGCTTTCAAGTAAAATTGAAATCCTAAAAAAACCATTGAAGGAGGAATCATTAGAGAGGCCGCAATTAAGAAAGAAGTGAAAAACAGAGGAGCATCAAGCAGACAGAAATAAGGTCATGCTCGCGATGCGTTTTTTAAAATTTGTTATTGAGCCTTAATACTGTCAACTATAATCATAAATAATAGAAAATGGATGCTCAGACCTACAAGAAACTGAATAACATCAAGTGCCAGCCAAGCGTGTGGCATCCATGACCTCATTTCCGCCTACTAAACTCAAACAAGGGTCAGGGAGAATGCTAACAAACTGGACAGAAAGCATACCTGCAAATCAAGCAAAAATCCTGCCGCAAGAAGCAAATTTGTTAGCTGACTACAAATTTTCCGAACTTGAACAACTTCACTAGCATCCCTGAATTTTACAGATGCAATTTCAGGCCTTTGAGCCATCATTCGGTTATCTACATGGCATCTACCATGCAACCATGGTATATAACTTTTGGATTTTTTGAAAAATCTATGCAAATTCCCCCTCCTAAATTCACACACCAACAAGTAAAACACATAAACGAAGAGGAACTCAATTCGGATAAAGGTACTTATTTTGTTTTTTGGTCGCACAAATGCGACCCTTGAAGAGCCTTATCCTCAAACAGGTCAGTCGTTTTTAAAAAATTTCACTCCAAAATTGTTCCCGATTTATAAAAGTGAACCATTTAAAAAGGATACAATAGTTCAGTACAAAATTGATCAATAGTCTGTATAAAACTTTCAAAACCATGTTACAACTAATAAAATAATGTACAATTAGGAATTAAAAAAAAATTATAAAGACATCTGTTTCATAAATAACACATACTTGACTAGAATGGAAAACAAAATATCAGGAAAATACTGCATCAAATTTACTCTCTCAGGAATGAGGCCCGTGCAAATCCAAGTGAATGGTTCATAGAAGCATTGAATGTCACCCGATAAAAGTGACTGTTCCTTTTTTGCTTAGCGAAACACTGTTAACGGAAGAAAAAAATGGTTACAAAGGCCAGCCATCATAACTGGGTGTGAGCTGATGTGTTATACATTTTGATTGACTACAGCTGGTTAGGTTCCGATTAGCTTGGTGATTCCCGCTTCAGGTAGTTGTTCAGAATGCAGCAACACATGACACATTGACAGATGGTTGAGCTTCAAGTAAAGCTTAATACAAATCATTAGAAAGTTATAGTGAGGTTACAATGCGGAACAAGAATTCTGTATCTCCCATCTAGAGCAAACATCTCATGATGCTAAGCTTTCTTTGTCACCTGTATTTTGCAAAAAAGAACAGTCGTCTGCCACAGTTTTTCTGATCTGAAAACCAACGTTTAGCTACTTTTTTTACGTTCACACACCTCAGTGTTTGTTTTATACTGTGTTTACTGCTTTCTTAACCCTTTCTCATCGGTGTTTGTCCTTATTGTTACCATTTGAACTAGTCTATTGAAATTCGTGAGGAGATGAGTTACTAGGAGAACAGATTCATAAAACCGTTCTCTCCATTTTTATGGTTCTCGCACGCTTTTAGTTTAGCCCCATAGTTCAGTCCCTCACTATAACTCTCCATTGTGCCTACATTAAACACAGGTACATGGCCTCAATAAAAGCGTTATTGCAGCTTGAGTTGAATCAAAGCTCTCCCAGTAAAAATTTTAAAAGTATGACAGATGTATCTCCAGCCAGTTATTGGAAGGTTCAAGTAAGGATACTATCCTGTGAATGACATTGGTCGGATACTTTGATATCAGTAAGGACGACAACCTCATAAGGTGCGCATTCTTCAAGTTTGAGCGCTGAACATAGCCAACCATAAAAGCCTTTCTCCCAATCGGTAATCTCCTTTTGCCAGCTGAATAAGCACCAGGAGATCTGTACGAATGCGGCGTACATACCAAGGCCCAATGTGAAGATAACGATGGCGAACGGGTAGAGCAGAATCAGCAGAGGTGTTACCAAAACCTGAAATAAAACCATTGATACTTGACGAGAGAGTACAAAGAGAGCGATTAATTACAAGGAAATTGGGTACTTGAAGTTAGAAGTTCTTAAATACGCAGAAGTACGTCGTATCAAACTGTGAGGGAAGGGTTAAAAATTGACTTTTCTCAAGCGCAGAAATGTATCAAGATTCAAGGGTGAGTGGAAGATTGATTAATCAGAGACATTTTAACAAGGAACCAAAGGAAACAAAAATGCTTTCAATTGAGCTTTTCAAATTTTCGGTAGAAAATTTATCATTATTGTTACTAGTGATCATAAGCTTAGCGACGAGGGCTGTAGAGGAACTTCTACATAAACAATTACAATAGATTTTTACAGTACCTGCTTAAAGTTTTTGTAAAATAAAATTTTTCAAAAGAATAAATACAACTGACTGCATCACAAAAATTAGGCTACCTTCAAAGTTCTCAATTTCTTATAATTCATAAACAGAAAAAATGAAGAAAACAAACATAACTCAAGAAGCCCAATCCACAAACATTCTTGTACTCAGTCGCTACCTAATAGGTTTACCTTGATTAGGAGATTCTTCTCTTCAGATACGTAAGTGAAAATGCTGTACCATGTAACTGTGCCCATGTAGAAAGAGTAGAGCCCGCTCATCACAAAGGCGACAGGAAAACAGATTAGAGTGAAAATAGTAATGTGCAGGCCATTGTATACAGTGCAATCCGCTCTTTTCGTCTGCTGTTTAGCGGCCATGTTGGCTTCCATTATCTCAAGTTCTTCTCTGTCGTGAGAAAATCCAATTCATGCATTCAAGCAACAAATCGCTTAAATTATAAGAACAACTAATCCAGTAACAATTGGTTAGGCTTGTGCATCTTGGAAACTGAAATGTCTCCCCAAGAAAATGAGTGGAAAATTCAACAAGAAACTTGTTGAATTAAGGTCGTGATTTGACTGAAGAATTTAGTTATCCACTGTCAAAAAATATTATTAATGAAAATTTCATGGATTAATCTAAGGGGAAAATATTATAGCTACAGTTTCACCAGAAAAGTGTTGCCAGAGGACAGACAGAATTTTTTCTTATTGAATCAATATACCAACGCAGATGCCTGGAAAGGAATTGCAGAAAAGCTTGTTCATAACAGAGTGGCATTTTATTTTACACTAGGGGCTCTGCCGCCCAACTTCCGCCAGGAGGGCTCTGCCCAGCAACCCTTCGGCGTGACCGAAGAGTATAATTGTCGTTATAACTTCCCTATATAGTTTTCCCCTCTGAATGGAGAGGCAACACTAATAGTTTGTATAGTAGTAACTATAACTAGGTAAGAAGTTGGTGGATGTTACATGTTTTTGTATCATAATTTAATGGGGGTTCAACCTTGAAAACTTAAAAAAAAAGTTGTCAATTCAGATGTTTGCATATACAAGGAGATATATAATTTAACAGTCCACAATTTCCCCAGGTAACTCTTTCCCAGGCTCCAATCATAATTGGATTTAGATTTATCTTTGATCTAGATTTATCTTGATGCTACCATATAAGATCACCTTGAAATGTTGAGCTGAACGTCCAAACTTTGCCCGGCTTTTTTACCCCGTTTGATAGTCCCAGTCATCATTAGCGTTTTCTCATTGCTTACAATGCTTGATCCTTTGTCGTAAGAGTCAGAGGTCTCGGAACACCTAAGCACAACAGAAATCATACTTGATATGGATTGCTGGTGTTTGACGGAGAACAAATTTCATCATTCTATCTATCAGTGTATAATTACAAATAATACATTATGTGAGGGTGAGAACTATATTCTGTGGTGAGACAATGACCCAACGGTGTTTCAAAGATAGGCTTCCAAAGAAGTGTTTTCAATGACTTCGTGAGTTATCATCACAACCTGGCCAGGAGGTGTGCTACAATTGGACTCTGCAGTTAAATTTAGTCTTGTCAGCACTTGATAGATTCTTTTGACACATATCTCAACGTTGTATGTTAGTATTGATATCAATTAATTGCCATTTAGAAGCACTCACCTTCGCGTCTCTTGTGACAAACTTCGTTCGGTGCAGATGTTGACTTTTTTCTTCGCTTTAACGTCACTCGACTCAACTTTGAGCTCGTCACCATCGCAGAGCAAAGCTTCAACGTGCTCTTCCGGTATACCGGCCCCATTTTCCTGTCAACAAGACTCGTTCATTCATCACTTATATAAAGTAATAATTCTAGAGAAGACAAACAAGAGGAAATTAAGCAAACTACTAAATGGGCTAATTGGATGAATAATTTTTTCCAAAAATTCGTACCAACGGCTTGACAGGTTCTCGCTGTAATGAAACAGGTGTCTCCTCGTCCATTGTCATTGCAGGACTTTCGATCAGCACAGGCAGTCAAGCACTTCAAATCGTTCACCTTCGTATCGTCAAAGTAGCCACCAATATCTTTCTATGCATCTCTTATAGGCCGTCCACTTTTTTGCCTTTAGTGTACCGCCGCCCTTCCATTATCGAGGGCCGAAAGACGGAGACCGGTCGGAAACTTGCCCGCACATCGAACAGGCAGACGACTCGAAATTTGCAAAGGCCATCAGCGGAAAAATAACATACTAGTTCAAAAGTATGTTAAACCAGGAAAGCTAATGGCCCAATTGATTTTTAATAAAAACATTTAAAAAACCGTAGCACGTCAGATACAACAAGCCAGATACGCAACGCAAGACTAGGGATGTGATATCGATAGTATTAACTATCGATACTTTGGTTTCGATATTGATATTCAAATTCTGATATCGATCATTTCAACTGATATTATCGATTCAACAAAAGGGATTTTTCTAAATCAGATTTGAAATTTGATTGTATGAATTTGGTTGTATCCTGTTCTATGTAACACTTCAGGAAAAAAGTCCCTGGAGCGTCAGAAAATCTATGAAATGTTCGAACAAAAATCAAACATTAAACCTAAAATTAACGGTACTATTAAACTTTGCATTACAGACTACCTCCCAATAATTACTCAAAGAATAAAACAATGTGTCAAACAATTACTTGAACCCATTTCAATTTTCAATATCGAACATTTACCTCGATATAATATTGTTATCGATATTAGATCACCGTTAATAATATCGATACCTTCTTTCGATATCCCACCCCTGATGGATACCAGAGAAATGAGTGAACCCTTTCCAAGGTGTAGGTATAAATTCTAGTCACCTTGGTCCAAGGTGCCAAACTGTAAGAGCTAAAAATTCGAAATTTTCACCTCGTGGATTTCACAACGTGGATCCTCTTGAATAACTTTAAGACTTTTAGAAATGTGTAATTCTCGTTTTTTATTAATTATTTGGTGGCTAGAGGTAGAAAAACCTATCACAATAGCAATTTTTCCACTCTGTTCAAACTTCACCATAATAATATCGAAACTCTTGAGAAGAATAATTCCTCAACAATTCTTGAAAATACCGAGTAAAAATGCTCTATTTATATTTGAGCCTGAGGAAGTATCGATCGCGATACCGTACAATCGGAAAATCCTATCCGGCGTGCGCTCGACGCCTTAATCATCGGCATAGGCAACGCCCGCAACTACAGCTATGTATTGCGGGTTCTGCTGTATTTCGTATGAAGGCGCACGTAACGATTTATTTCCCTCCGCTGACCGAGCGTTCGGTCGAATTTTTGGGACAACGTGGATCCTCTTGAATAACTTTATGACTTTTAGAAATGTGTAATTCTCGTTTTGGTTTATTATTCAAAAATAAACAATTGTAATCGCCCAAGAAAAAAAAAATTCCAACCCATCCTCAAAATTTGATGTTTTACGTTTCAAGGCATGTAGAATCCGAATATCCAATAAAAAAAATTTTGTCCGTCCGCCGTACGCCGTCCGCCGTACGCCGTCCGCCGTACGCCGTCCGCCGTACGCCGTACGCCGTTAGCAGTTTTCCGGCCAAACTGTAAGAGCTGAAAAGTTGAAATTTTCACAAAAAATTAATCTCGGTCCTACGACGGCCCAATTCTTGAACCAACTTGCTAGCTCAATTTGAAGGGTATTTTTGGGGGGTTTTGAGGGGGAGAAAATTCATATTTTCCAAGGTTTTTCAGAAAAATGTGTACGTGGTATCAAATTATATAGATTTTTGGACGCTGAATCGAATGAGAACATCGCCGGGTCGATAGCTTTATTGGTTCTCGAGTTATCGCAGCTTTTGTGCCGAATTTGGGAGATTTTCAGAAATTTGACATGAGCGTATAACTCGAGAGTTCTTGGAGCTATAAAAATCGTTCTATACTCATTGGAATGGTCGTCAAACACTCTCTCCAGCTGTATCGTTAGGCAATAAGTTTAGCTTTTAATTAGGAAATTAAGAAAAATAAAAATGATTAAAATTACAATAGTTGCTACGGAGTTTTCCCCTATAGTTGCCATCTGTTTTTCGATGGGAACGTTCACAAATGTTCGGAATATTTAAAATGACAAATGGATAGTCTTCTTAAATCAATATTGAAGCGGAATAATAATAAACCACTGTACAATCATTTGCAGCGTTTTTATTAATTATTTGGTGGCTAGAGGTAGAAAAACCTATCACAATAGCAATTTTGGTTTATTATTCAATAATAAACCATTGTAATCGCCCAAGAAAAAAAAATTTCTAACCCCCCCTCAAAATTTGATGTTTTACGTTTCAAGGCATGTAGAATCCGAATATCCAATAAAAAAATTTCTGTCCGTCCGCCGTACGCCGTCCGCCGTACGCCGTACGCCGTACGCCGTCCGCCGTACGCCGTCCGCCGTACGCCGTACGCCGTTAGCAGTTTTCCGGCCAAACTGTAAGAGCTAAAAGTTTGAAATTTTCACCAAAAATCAATCTCGGTCCTACGACGGCCCAATTCTTGAACCAACTTGCTAGCTCATTTTAAGGGTATTTTTGGGGGGTTTTGGGGGGGAGAAAATTCATATTTTCCAAGGTTTTTCAGAAAAATGTGTACGTGGTATCAAATTATATAGATTTTTGGACGCTGAATCGAATGAGACCATTGCCGGGTCGATAGCTTTATTGGTTCTCGAGTTATCGCAGCTTTTGTGCCAAATTTGGGAGATTTTCAGAAATTTGACATGAGGGTATAACTCGAGAGTTCTTGGAGCTATAAAAATCGTTCTATACTCATTGGAATGGTCGTCAAACACTCTCTCCAGCTGTATCGTTAGGCAATAGGTTTAGCTATTAATTAGGAAATTAAGAAAAATAAAAATGATTAAAATTACAATAGTTGCTACGGAGTTTTCCCCTATAGTTACCATCTGTTTTTCGGTGGGAACGTTCACAAATGTTCGGAATATTTAAAATGACAAGTGGATGGTCTTCTTAAATCAATATTGAAGCGAAATAATAATAAACCACTGTACAATCATTTGCAGCGTTTTCTACTCTGTTCAAACTTCACCATAATAATATCGAAACTCTTGAGAAGAATAATTCCTCAATATTTCTTGAAAATACCGAGTAAATGCTCTATTTATATTTGAGACTGAGGAAGTATCGATAGCGATACCGTACAGGCGGAAAATCCTATCGGGCGTCCGCTCGACGCCTTAATCATCGGCATAGGCAACGCCAGCAACTGCAGTTATGTATTGCGGGTTCTGCTGTATTTCGTATGAAGGCGCACGTAACGATTTATTTCTCTCCGGTGACCGAGCGTTTCGGTCGAATTTAATTTGCTGGACAACGTGGATCCTCTTGAATATTTTTAAGGCTTTTAGAAATTTGTAATTGTCGGTTTTTATTTATTATTTGGTGGCTAGAGGCAGAAAAAACCCATCATATGTAATTGTAATTTTTCTACATTTAGTTTCTTCGTTATAATTTCTTTTTTTTTCATAGATCAGTTGTTCGGTATTTAGCATATTTTTTGAAGCTTTGATGATCCTCAATTTTTCCTTTCATTGTTACCCATTTCGAATTAGTGTAAAATTTTCCGCAGCCAATGTCTCTTGTGATTTTTGCCGACTCGGTCAATTCGCCTTGGAAAACGAACCAAACAATCATAGAACATGATTGTGATAATTATATCGAATTCGTAACAACCCTTACTAAGCTTTGAGGTCGCCCGTTGGCCAAATTGCAAGGCTGTCGCTAAACTCTGTGCAAACTTCACCATAATAATATCGAAACTCTTGAGAAGAATAATTCCTCAATATTTCTTGAAAATACCGATTAAATGCTCTTTTTATATTTGAGACTGAGGAAGTATCGATAGCGATACCGTACAGGCGGAAAATCCTGTCAGGCGTCCGCTCGGCGCCTTAATCATCGGCATAGGCAACGCCAGCAACTGCAGCTATGTATTGCGGGTTCTGCTGTATTTCGTATGAAGGCGCTCGTAACGATTTATTTCCCTCCGCTGACCCAGCGTTTCGGTCGAATTTAAATTTTTTGGACATCGTAGATCCTCGTGAATAATTTTAAGACTTTTAGAAATTTTTAATTCTCGGTTTTTATTAATTACTTGGTGGCTAGAGACAGAAAAAAAAACTATCATAATAGCAATTTTTCTACAATTAGTTTCTTCGTTATAATAATTATACTTTTTTTTCATACATCAGTTGTTCGGTATTTAGCATATTTTTTGAACCTTTAATGATCCTAAATTTTGGTTTATTATTCAATAATTAACCATTGTAATCGCCCTAGAAAAATTTTTTTATAACCCCCCCTCGAAATTTGATGTTTTACGTTTCAAGGCATGTAGAATCTGAATATCCAATAAAAAAATTATGTCTGTCCGCCGTACGCCGTCAACACTTTTCCGGCCAAACCATAATAGCTAAATTCTTGAAATTTTCACCAAAAATCAATCTCGGTCCTACGACGGACCAATTCCTTAACCAACTTGCTAGCTCAATTTTAAGGTTTATTTTGGAGGGTTTCGAGGGGGAGAAAATTCATATTTTCCAGGGTTTTTCATAAAAATGTGTATTCGATATCAAATTATATAGATTTTTGGACGCTGAATCGAATGACCATCGCGGGGTCGATAGGTTCTCGAGTTATCGCAGCTTTTGTGTTGAATTTGGGAGATTTTCAGAAATTTGACGTGAGGGTTTTTGCAGTTTTTAAATGAAATTTTCGAGAAATTTTGGCAGGATGGCATAACTCGATCATTAGTGGAGCTATAAAAATCGGTCTACAGTCGCGGAAATGCTCATCAAACACTGCTTAGCTGTATCGTTAGGCAATTGATTTTACTTTAAATCGAGTAATCGGGAAAATAAAAATATTCTACTACGATAGTCGCCAAGGACTTCGCCCTCATATCCAAAATCCGGAAACTACTAGTTGTGCGTATTCACTGGGAGAACATTCTCTGCACATTTCATTGAGTTGCATTCATTTTTCACGGAGATATGGCGATTTATGTCACTTTTTGACCAGGGACACTCGATCAGAAAGTGTCTCCGGGTAAAGTTCAATGGAAATTTCTTCCAAATTCGACTTTTCGGACGATCACAATACTTCCATTTACAACGAAAACATTTATGTAAAATACCTGAGAGTCAACTAGAGTATCTAGTATCTTCCGGAGTGGGATTCTTATACCTACTTCAATTTCTGACCAACGTCGTGCGAATGTTAACATGTTGTCAACGTATCCACTGACAACATGCAAAGTCAATTCGTTAAGGTGAAGGGCCAAAAAGTAAAAAAAAAAAAATTATAGCCGATCCGTTTTTTTAATTTTTGTAATAAATAAGAAGCAAGCATAATTTAGCGCAACTTGTTGATAGAGAATGTACCGTTCGAAAACCTAACCCGTTTTGATCACAATTTTTTAAGTGTCTTTCGAATCATGCTCTCGTTAGAAATAATTATTCCCAGCAAGAAGCTCAGGGGCTTTTAAGCATAAGTGCAAAACATATTACTATTTACCACGTAAAGATGGAAGTAAAAATGAGACATTTGGCAGCACGTTTCTTAAAAAGAAATTAATAATATCATAGTGATGATGTGAATACTTTTCATCCAATAGAACGTCGTCTCAACTCTCGATCCTGAAAATTGAAGAGACTGACTTTTGATGCACAATTCAGTTAGACCTCATACCCAATCAAATGGGCAAAATTATTGAGGGTCAACTCTAATGATGTTGGAAAAAAATTCACAAAAATGGCCCAAGGACAATAAAACTGATGGAATGTAAAATGCAATTTGACCTATTCATCTGCGAGGAGGCATTTGTGCGTAAAAACTGCCTGCTTAACGTGTAATTTGGCTTTGGGGGACCTAATTAACCTGATAACAGAGCTGAATAAGTTATCAGAGCTCAATGTATTACAAATATAGCTCTTTCCATCAGCGCTCTCAGGCTGCTTGGAGCAGGGATCTGTAGAGGATGAGGAAGAAGGATTGCTCTCAACATGTGAAAAATATAACAAATAGTTTTTTTAAATGGGCAAATTTACTGCTGTAACAATAACAAAAAGGAGGTTTAATTAGAAGAATTAGATGCCGACTGGAGGATGTGTTCTGTATGAGTGTTGCTTACAGCACATGGGTAGAATATAGAAAAATTAACCGTAACATAAATAAATAAACCTCAAGTATCTACCTAGTGCCATCAAAACAAGTTGACTAACTGGTCAACTGATGCTCGCCTGCACCTACTAAAAAAATAAAAACTGTGCTCGAAATAAGCGAAACAATGAACGATTAATACGCCAAATTGATTTCCTCCCAAAAATTTAATTCAGAGGGTTAAGACCATGTAGTAGATTACAGTAAGTGTTGTTAACAATTAATCAATTTGTAAGAAAACTATACACACCAGAATGTCCCAGCAAAATAGGAAGCTAAAGCGGCTGTAAAAAATGACTGTGCTGATAAGTAAAAAAAAAGACAAAAACCTGCGCCGGTTCTTGTAATTGCACTTGATTCAGCCACATTCGCCAAACGAGTACGTTCTAAAACAGGAGGCCGATTTAAGTGTAAAAAATGGATGTATGCTCCAACAATAAAAAAATCCAATTCCATACTCCGCTTTCGATAGATCAAATCAGAATAAGGCTTTACACTCGAGCGGAGTCGTTTGCCATAAATACAGGTCTGCTAATCCTGGGCTAAGCCGATCCCTTTCACGTGACAGTAGTCCTGGGAATCGAAAAATGATTATATATTTTTGGCGTGAATTGAGAGGTAAATAATAAATACGATGCAGACCTTGCCAACATGGCTTCAAATTAGTGACGTGTAAAGCGCGAGGCACAAAAGTCAAAATGCAGAAAATAAATCGAATAAGAACAAAAATATATGAAAGTATTTTTTGAAGTTTGTCTCTCGCTTTTTTTTTGTGTTCCTCATCATTTTTCCAGCAATGTTTACAGCTTTTGTTACATTAAAACGTCTTTCGATGAATCGCTCGACCCCCTTCGTCTTCAAATTCTCTTTTGGAGACCCACATTCGCTTAAAGGTGTCGAGTGAAGCTAGGATTGATCCACCGATCCACGTGGAGTACAGCCGTTCTTGAGGTGCAGAGATCTAGGACACAGAGTAGAGACATTTTTGCTATCATTAACACAGTATTAATAATTGGCTATGTGTGCTACTAGATTATGAGTAGCGTGTCCATGCGTTCGGCATTGGCGTATTGTGTCCTGGCATTGTTAATGAGAAGTATTATCTCAGCGCGTGGACGGACTCAGGCTGTTTGAAGAACAAATTGGTTTTGTTGTGATTATTGACAACGTTATTTCATTTTGCATTTCTATATTTTAAGCGCTTTCGCCACTCTGGGCCTCTAGGGAACATCTTCTGTCAATCCCAGCTATTACAGGACCAATTTAAAAAAAAAAAAAAAACTTTTATGCAGATGTTTCCTGAAGAGGCGAAAGCGCTAGAAATATAGAAATGCAAAATGAGATAAGGTCGCCAATAATGTCTCAACCTCAACCCCACGTCGAATCAAATTGGTTTTAGGCGGTAGATTTTACTTCATCTACATTTAAAACGTCCAGTCGAGATGCACAATAAAATGGCCCATGGTGTCTTGAGAAAACCAATTTGTCTACAATACAATTCGTTCTTAGATAAATCACAATTATGAAAACTATGTATCATATAAAAATTCCACAGCGAGAACGATGAAATACTTACTCTTATTTTATTATCTTTGGGCGCTACTTTCTTGATTTCTGTTAGCAGTCGATCGCCGAAACCCTGGAATACAAAGCGAAATTTGTTTACAGGCATTGTTAACGCTAACGAAGGGTACAAATTATAAACAGGGAGGCGGTAACAATTCTATACTGATTAGGACTTACTCTAAAAAGCGTGGAACCACCGGATAAGACGATGTTTTGATAAAGCGTTTTCCTCAAGTCAAGATCCGATTTCTGAATGGCGAACACAAGTACTTCGTGTATACCTTCGCTCTCGTCGCCAATCAAATCAGGTCGAAATAGAACTTCCGGAGCTCGGAAGCGCGCAGCTCCAATCTGTAGAATGTAAACGAACTTATGACAGCTGTCCTTCGTTACATCGCTATTTGTGTAAAATAAATTCAAAATGCACATACGAAGTAATTACAAGATTCAGCAAAAAAAAAAATCATGATGATAATTAAAGATCAAATTAAGCTTGCGTACATCTAATGTGGTGCCGTCTGGAAGAGTGTATTGGTATTTTTCCGTGTCAGCAGATTCTTCTTTCTGAAGGTTACTCGAAAGGTAACAGGTTTTCTCCTTTATCGTTTTTACAACCTCGAATTCGGCTGTCGTTTTAAGATTGACTCCTTCTTTTCTCAGGAGTAGCCTACAATTGAGGAGAATTCGTTAATTACTTATCTAACGTACACACATTTTTTTCAATGGTTTCAGGGAAGGAACGAACATACTGGGTAGTGCTAAGCTGGCTCTAAAAAACGTATCTAACATTCCATCAAAAGCATGGCAGTTCGAATTAAGACAAATTTTGGTGTTCACCATTTGGCCAACTGAAGTGCTTGTGAATCATCGACTTATGACCACTTGGCATTTCAACCGTTCAAACTTAATAATAAGTTGAAGTATGAACGTAATATACTCCCAGGGGCGGGTTACACAAACAGCAAATGTTGACCAGGAGAATTTCTACATTTTGACAGTGTATTTACAAACCGAAGATATCTAGACACGTCTCTTCCCGCAATGTCGACTCTCATAATGCTGTGCGGCATTGCAAACCCTTCATAAATTGGTACTGCATGAGTTACACCATCGCCGGAATCCAGGACGACTCCTGTCGTTCGTCCAGTGGCATATCTGCGTCAGAGTAAATAAATAAACGTATGGAAAATTACTAAGAATGGAAAAAATTGACAGAACTTAAATATCAAGTCAACTACAGCATTTTTAGAACCCAAGAAAGCAATTGTAGGCTCAATGACTTAATCATTGACAATCTAATGAAAGTATGAGAAAACTACGCACAAACTTAGAACAGCCTGCATGGATACGTAAAGAGCTGGAACGTTGAACGTTTCGAAAAAGATTTCCGCTGCTTTTTCTCGATTCTTTTTCGGATTCAGAGGGGCCTCGGTCAACAGGACTGGATGCTCTTCGGAAAACGTTTGCAACTGATCATTGCCGTAAACGTATTGCCAAATTCGTTCCATATCGTTCCAGTCGGTGACTATACCGTGCTCCATGGGGTAGCGGAGACTGAGCAAACCTCTGTGCTCTTCAGCTTTGGGTCCAACGAATAGTTCGCCCTCCAGAGCTCCAGCCATAACTCTGACATGTTTGGGCCTGCCGATGCTGCAGAATTTGAAGTAGAATTAGGCTCTACCGGTTAACAATAGTTTTATTACAAAATTCGAACCAAATATGACTGAAATTGAGCTTAATACTCCATTGTTTTAAATGCTAGTTTACTTGTGGATAAAATTTGCTTTGAGCTAACGTTGATCAATCTATTTTTTATTGAAAGTGTGAAAAAAATACAGATGATGAGTTTATCCTGAAGTTGCCACTCTTTGTTTTTGGTTTATTATTCAATAATAAAATGCAGAGGGAGGGGTAAGTCACAAAGGAGTATTCGTATCAATTTTTATAGATTTGTGGACGCTGAATCGAATCTACCCATTGCGGGGTCGATAGTAATGGTTCTAGAGCTTTTGCGTAGAATTAAGGAATTCACAGAAATTCGAAGGGTACAACTCGAGAATTTTATGAGCTATAAAAACCGTTCTATACTTGTGGGAATGACCGTCGAACACTCTCTTCAGCTGTACCAATAGGCGAATAATTTATGTTACGCTATGGGGTACGCAAGAAAATCGAAATTATGAGAACAATACTATTGATATCAAACACGCAGGCATTTATCATTCATCTCAAAACGTTGCTATCATACAGTGATGGTTTTAGAGGGGGGACGTTGACTCATTCTCAGAAGTTTATTACTGGGCGATACATTCACCACTTTGGGCATCTTCGGGGCAATAAGGAACTATAGAATTTACACAGCGAGCAGCCATTATGAGTTAAGTATTTTCAAAGTTTGAACTATGTCATTTTCACAGTACTCAACTAATTAATGAGGCCCGCGCTGATGATCAAAGCTGTGGACGTGTGTATGTTTATTATTAGGTATTCAATAATAAACCATTGTAATCTCCGAAGAAAAAAACATTTTCAACCCCCCCTCAAAATTTGATGTTTTAGGTACGTTTTAAGGCATGTAGAATAATTACTTATCCAATAAAAAAATACTGTCCGTCTGCCGTCAACACTTTTTTGACGAAACTACGCAAGCTAAATTTTTGACATTTTCACCAAAAATCAATCTTGGTCTAACCACGGCTCAATTCTTTAGCCAAATCGCAACCTCAATTTTAAGGGTATTTTTGAAGGGTTTTGAGGGGGGAAATTCGTATTTTCCAATATTTTCAAGTAAACCCTGTTTTTGGAATCGATTTCTATAGATTTTTGAACGCTGAATCGAATGAGACCATCGCGGGGTCGATAGCTTCATTGGTTCTTGAGTTATCGCAGCTTTCGTGTCGAATTGGGGAGATTTTCAGAAATTTGGCATGAGGGTATAACTCGAAAGTTCTTGGAGCAATAAAAATCGTTCTATACTCGTTGGAATGGTCCTCAAACACTCTCTTCAACTGCACCGTCAGGCGAAAAATTTAGCTTTTAATTCGGAAATTATGGAAAAAAAAAGATTAAAATTACAACAGTTGCTACGGAGTTTTCCCCGATAGTTACCAATCTATTTTTGGGTGGGAACGTTCACAAATGTTCGGAATAATTACTATCAGAAATGGATCGACTTCTTAAATCATTATTGAAGCGAAGGAATAATAAACCACTGTACAATCATTTGTAGCGTTTTCAATTTTACTATTGAATGGAACAAAAAGGAAATTCGCACCAGGAAACAGACCACAATTAAACGATTTCGTTCGCAGTGAGTCATCTCTCAAGGTAATTTGCTCTATAACCGCTGAAAGCATCCTCACTTCAGGTATTTATGTATTATACATTACTCCTTTATTTTTGGAGTGATTCATTGCGGTATTAAATGTCAATTTATGATGTATAAGCTAGTCAAGTTTACATTAAAATTACACAAAGTGGGTAGCGCAAGTACAGCGCGACATTGAGTCCTCACAAGTATAGGTATATAATAAAATTAGACCATAAGGTGATATCGATTAGTCACAGGTTTTTAGATGGTGCCAGCAAGAAGTCCATGCGAGTTGACTCAATCTGTTAGATTAATTACAGACAATACGAAAAATACTGAGGATCGCACTCTTAGGAAACAAGAGACAACCAGGTAAGCTTGTACTGGAAAGTAAACAACCGGTATCACTTACTAATTGGGGAAACAGCATTTCGGTACTTGGTCTCCAGCGAATCCCGCTTTGATCACTCCGGAACCCTGAAAATAAAAATAAATACATAACAGCGGCCGAAACAACTCGCGGTATGGAAAGCAGAATCATGAGAACTGAATGAGAAGTCAGGCAAGACCGAAGAACGTTGCAGCTATTGGAGCGGAAAGATATAAGCGAATTATATTAGACTTACATTATCGATGACGACCGGTTGATTGATAATGACGTCGTACGATTCCATAATTTTCCAAAAATTAAACAAAAAAGAAACGGGTAAATAAACAGGTGCAACTTCGAAGTACCAAGCTCACCCCGCACTGGAACTCGTATCACTAGTGATCACCCGCAGCGCTACAACTCGCGAAACGAAAGCCGAAGGAAACGACGTTCATAACCTGATTCACCAGGGCGAACTGTTAACAAACCGTTGACAAAATGACTGCTACCGCCAGAAATCGAAGCAGGCGGAAATTATTTTAAAAGAACAGCAAGGGAGCACTGCAAAAGATTTCCGAACGGATAAATTTGTGGAAGTTGACGTAATTTATCATCAGAATGAAAACAGGCCGAGCGGAGGTTTCAAGTAGAGAAGTGTAGTGTGTGTAAGTGTTGAGCCAGTGTTGCCAGATCATAATTTTGGCTTTTCTGTAAACACGGACGGAATATCCGTAAATTTTTACTGAAATTCCGTAGGCGTTTTCGATAAGTCAGTAGAAAAATCGGCGAGTAGTCGGAAAATTCCGTAGTTCTCGCAACACTGTGTTGAGCCGAACGTGTTTAATTTGAACTGTTGATTTGCGGTGTTGCCACTTGCTTTGCACTTTCGAATTTGTTAAATTCTCTAGCGTGTATTTTGATTCTATTAATTTTTGGGGCTAGAATTTTTAATATGTCGTTTGTGTTGATATTTTTGTAGGCTGTCGATTTTCATCCATTAAAATACTATATTTTTGGGTTGGCAACATTCTCTCTATCAGTCAGCTGATTAAAGCACGGTCGTTGCAGTGAAAAATAAGAACGTTTTTGCGGTGAAAAATTTTCCTACGAAAGTTGTGAGTTTTATTATATTTATCATCATTTTGTAATTTCATAATCATAGTATTGTATTCCAATAGTTTCTATTTTAATAATGCTCCATTCGTGTTATATGTGAATGTTTTTAACACCGAGTGGTATTGATTTCAAAACCTATCTAGATAAAAACGGCAAGCATTCCAATATATTGAATTTTGCAGCCAGTAGATGCACGTTAAAAAAGCTCATCACATCAGTGTGAGCCGAAGGCAAAGATAAAACGTTGATACGACCTTGAGCGTTCAAACAATTATATTGATTTTTGCGGCCCCTAAACACTCTAAATACAAACAATATTTGGATAACGCGGAAGTACCGTATGTGACATTATGTTTGAAAATCAATCCTCATTACCCGCTCAGAAATAGGACCATAAATATTTATTGCAAGGAGACCCAATAATACAAGTGTTCATATAAAATAGCTGAAAATGCAATTTACGGGAAGTACGGTGTGTGCTACTAATAATAAAAATCATGATAAAATATTTTAGGCTCCCTAGCGTTCAAATATATTCAATTTGTCGGCATTTTGTATTGAGGCTGCTAAAATTTTTCTCTCGTTGTGTCCTTAAATGAATATTCATCTATATCTGCATTTTTCTAGTGGCTTATACTTGAACGTTGCGCTTGGTATTGTTCCCAGAGGTGCTGAGAAAATTACCAAAAATGGGTATTTCCAACACGCTGTACAACGCTATTTTCAAGAGGACTTCCACCTACGCTCTTGCCCTTGTAACGTCTGCGCTTTTCTTTGAGCGCAGCTTCGACATGGCGACGGAAGCGCTTTTTGAAAAAATGAACGAAGGCAAATTATGGAAGCACATCAAGCACAATTATGAATAAAAATTATCTAAATCGCACCTCATGTTTGCTAGAAACTCCGAGTTGGTAGCAGTACCATTGTTTTATCAGGTCATACAATATCTGTTACTGAAATTTCTGCATCTCTGTTATGAAAATTCCTCAAACCACAAACTTTCTAAATATATGATTAATTGTTGAAAGTATATTTTCTTGGGTTACCATCTGTGGGGAACACCCACTATCTTCTTGAGAAATGACAAAGGATTGATTCAAATTCCAACTCAGCAGCCATTCAAAGTACAGCTGCCTATGCATCGGGGATCTGGGGACCTTCTCACGCAGAATCGAAAGAGTAAACGTTAGGGCCGGTGAAGCCCTTCTGGGCTTGAGATGGTACACTCCAGACCTGGTGAGATCGGAGTTAAGGTTGCTGCATGCTCGATATCTGGTTGCAAGTGTACAGCTTTCATCTGAACAACGTTCTTCTTTATATCCAAAGATACTGCCCAAGATAATGTTCCAAATTTGCTCTTTTTGTACTCCTTGATGTAACAACTCGTGGAAAAAAACCCTGTTAGCAATTACAATGAAAGTCATCTTATTCCTCTTCATGAACCTCGTCGTCTACGTCACCAGTTTTCCAGCCCTGGGGATAGGGCAGCGCAAGGTTAGGTGGGATGGAAGGAAGAGGCTTTTACATCAGCAACTCTCCTTTGACTTCTGTTGCTTTTCAATGGCACTCAATACAATTACTCCTAATATTTTTTTAAAATCGATTTTACTTGGAAATGGTGTTCTTAGGGATGTATAATAATATTATTGATAATCATAATCGTAATAAAAACGCTGCAATTGGTTGTATATTGGTTAATTATTCCTTTGCTTCAAAAATGATGTAAAGGAGACCATCCTTTGTGATAGTAAATATTCCAAAATTTGTGAACATATCCACCAAAAACTATAGGGGAAAACTCCGTAGCAACTATGGTATTTTTAATCATTTCTATTTTTCTCCATTTACATTACAAACTAAATTTTTCACCTAACGGTACAGCTGAATAGAATGTTTGACAACGATTCTAAAAACCATATAGAACGATTTGTAAAGCTCCAAAAATTCTCAGGTTATACCTTCATGCCAAATTTCTGGAAATCTCCCAAATTCTACTCAAACGCTGCGATAACTCGAGAACCGTTGAAGACATAGACTCCGCGATGGCCTCATTCGATTCAGCGTCCAAAAAATCTATAGAAATTGATACCAAAAATACACCTTTTTCTGCAAAATGTTAGAAAGTACGAATTTTCTCCTTCACAAACGGGGGAGGAGGGGGGACTGCAGAAAGTACTATCTTAAGCCACATCGTTTGGCAAATAACTCATCTTTCAATGAAAAAATTTAAAAAAAAGAAGAAATTAATTAAAATTACAATAGTTGCTAACGAGTTTTCAATTATAATTACCAATCTATTGGTAGGTGGAAACGTTCACAAAAGTCGAAATGGTCTATCACAAGTGGATGGTCTTCTGAAATCATTATTTAAGCAAAGAAATAATAAACCAGCGTAGAATCATTTTTTGTTTTAGGAAATTTGCTTACAATGAGCACTCAACTATCGATTTTCGCCCACAGCTTAAAAATATATCCAAGTTTAATATGTTGCATATTTTTCCAGGTAAACTATTGTATTAGAAAAATTAGACATATGAAGGCTTAGGGAATTTTAATTTATACAATAATTTACACCAAAGTCATTCGGTCGCAAACAAACTCAAGCGCAATCGTCAGTAAAAAATGTCAATAGTCAAAACAGAAGGTTCTTATTTTACGAAGTGAAAGGTCAGAACGAATTTACCAATGACGACATCGTATAAAATCTTATTTTCACGACGGACTTTGGTCAGAATCGCACGCCCACATAACATACAGACAAGTGTTTTTTTAAAGAAGGGACATTCAAGCGAAATCTCAGATTCGATATCCCTCTACGCCTTCTCTTCTTTTTCCTTATTGTATTTTTCGAGCTCTTTCAAAAATTGCGATTTTGGCTTCATAACGTTCGGACGGTCTCCGCGGCATTTCGGACAGAACCAACGACCCTTTGGTTTGGTGGTGAGCGAGACGCATACGAAATGGAACCATTCTATAGGGCAGAGATCGTTGTCACAGAGGATCATCTCGCCGTAAGAGATTTGATCGCAGAGACAATATGTTGGCTCGTCAATCTCATGTTGAACCTGAGAATAAAAAAATAAAGTGAACGTGAAGAGAGGAATCTGGGTGAATTTTGAATGCTTTAGAGACAATTTTTACAGCGAAATTATGGAAGAGATGGGTCGTTAGGATTTAAGGCTGATAACCTTGAACAAGAGGAAAATCAAACCCCCCCTCGTCTTTAGCGATTTGCAAGGCACTTGCTACCTGAAATCTGGTCAAGCAAATTGCCCAATTGATTTCATGAAATAACTGCAAACTGGAGCTGGGTTTCCACCCTAATTGTTTCCACCTGAGGATGAGACCTGGGGTTCCTTCAGCCCTAACACGTACTAAAGAAGGAAATCTTAATCTTCCCTAGGAACGCTTGGATATCAGACATGTACTGTTACAGTTCATGTCTCATTGGATCCAATTTAAAGTTTGCAATGTCACAGAAAAGATTATAAACCTCCACAGGGTAAAAAAAATAGATGAAAGCCTAAATGTGAGCGTTGACTATTCAATCGCCCTTACTTTTCATCAAGACTAGGAAAATTTGTTCATGGTATTAAAGATCTCACAAGAAAAAGACCCATTAACGTGAATTATTTCGTAGCAGCTCTGCTCTTTTTATGTGTAATCCTCTTCATGATAATAAATGTCTATATTATATCAGTTTTTGGATTGTAAAGGCTCACCTCTTCTTCTCGAGGAGGCGTCTCTTCCCTGCGGCTTTTCCTCTTTTTCTTCTTAGCAGTCGTCGACGCTCCGCTGGTGGCAACCTTAGTCCCACTAATGGCAGTACCGCTCGCCGAACCCGAATTGTTTTTACTGGCTCCTGAAAATAGAAGCCACAGAGAGTGAGATAGGGACAGAAGTATCTAGAAACTAACGGATAGTGTATGGGAGAGAAATGGAAGCATGGTTCAATTAGAGAAAAACCCCTAGAAAATTATGCGCACAACCTTTTTTGAAACTATGGTGTAGAAAAGTTGGTAACTACAATACGAACTAGCAACTAGGCTTGATCCATTAACACCTTAATTAGACTAACCGGATGTAGGAGCCGCGCTAGTGGACGTAGCTGCTTGAGATGCTCGAGTTTCAGGAATTAGTGAATCGTTGGCTTCAGTTTCATTCCTGGATCGTCTCGGCCGTTTGCTAGATCGTTCCGACGCTGGAATATTCGTACCGTTGCCGTTACTCTTTTCCGTCGTTGACGGACCGTTGTTAACGGTTGTCAAGGTGTTTGAATTGGCAGACGAACTCGTCGGTGCTGGTTCTTTTTTCTCTTCTTTGGGCGTTTCCATGGGCTCCGAACCGCGGTTGTAATCTACGCAACCAAAAATTGAATAAATAGGGAACAACTGAAAAATTCTCAATTTTAAACAGGAAAATAAACGAAAAGAGCAAAGTCGGCGAAAGATTGTTCATGACTGTTCTAACTTTCAAGCCTAGAAGAGCTGTGATATATATTCATAATTTATTTTTCCTACACCATTCATTCGTACACCACTCGTTAATTTTTCTCAGTCTATCAACTTTGATATTCTTATATTGCTATTAATTTTGGCATTGTTCATGACTGTTCTAATTTTCAAGGCTAGAAGACCGCTTTAAATAATTTTCATAATTTATTTTTCATACACCATTATTTTTCTCGGTCTACCAACTTTGATATAAACTTTATATGAATTTCTTGATATTTTATGATGGGTTGTACCTTTTACCGACTTGCATTGCTAGAACAATCTAGAAGGGAACCAAAAATAATTATCGCCTTTGTATCCTAAACAAATTGAATACATTTTTTCGTACGAAAACAAAGATAACAACGAGAGAAAAAAATTAAAGAGATACCTATCCAAGGTCAAACATAATTTGATAATGTTCCAAAACTTACAGAAAATATCGTGCCACTGGTCGAACATTTTGAATTCGGGGGAACGTGAGAAGTGGCTCTAGCCTATCAAAAGCAATACGATGGACAGCGATTCGACTTATTGATCCAACGGTTAACGACGGTTGTTCACATTGTCAGTTCGGTCAATCTTCTTAAAAAGGTGTCCGTCGGTGTAGGAATGTCAAAGGACGTTAGCTTCCAGAGCGTTCAATAAGTGTCAGGTCAACATAGACAAGATAAAAATCGGTTAGCTAAAAGCAATTTGTTTTGCCTCTGTTGCCAGTCAATAGTTTTCAATAACAACGGCCATTGCAAGGTAATATAAAACTAGGCTTGAACATCATGATTAGGCAATTATTATTAGTTCACAACCGAATCTCATCATCACATCTATCAACAGTCATTAATTATAATTAACCAAAGGTGACTCAACGGTCTTAAAACTGGAAAAGAAAAAAAAACTGAAAACCTGAAATAATAAATTTTACTTGGTGCTCTCTACTCCTTTTTAGGTTTATTTCCTTTTTGGTGACCGCTACGCATTTTCTATATGAATAACTATGAAAGCTTTTAAAGTTCCAGCCTCTTTACCATGGGGATCACTGTCCGGGGGCACAGAACTTTTAAAATCCATTATCATGGAACTTGCATTAAGAAGACAACCCGGGAATCGCTACATTTGTGGAAAAAACTCGTTCAGAGGAGTTTCGCTCATTTGGAAGGTCTTAACTATTTTCTCTGTCTATCACAGCTTCTCTTACATGCGAGAGTAAACAATTACTTTTCGTCCAAATTGCGTTCTTTGAAAGAAAAAAAAAAAAAAAACTCGCGTGTTCTAATTCGATTCAGCGTCCAAAAATATATTTCATTTGATACCAAATACATTTTTCTGAAAAACCCTGGAAAATATTCAATTTTCTCCCCCTCGAAACCTCCCAAAAACACCCTTAAAATTGAGCTAGCAAATTGGTTCAAGAATTGGGCTGCCGAAGGACCGAGATTGATTTTTGGTGAAAATTTCAAGAACTTAGCTATTATAGTTTGGGCAGAAAAGTGCTAATGGCGTACGGCGGACAGACAGAATTTTTTTTTTTTGGATATTCGGATTCTACATGCCTTGAAACGTAAAACATCGCCTTTTGAAGGGGTGGGGGTTAGACATTTTTTTTTCTTGGGCGATTACAATGGTTTATTATTGAATAATAAACCAAAAAGAAAGAAAAGACCCTCAAAACCGTTGCGAGAGCTTTCAGTTCAATAACAATAAAGAAAATTGAAAAAAAAATTGTTCTTAAGAGGTACCAGTCCAGACAAACAGTACACACAAAATGAAGACTTTGTGATGCTTAGTACATCTTCTCTGAGAATTTTTTCATTACTCGTTGGAAAAATCTCGATTGACCTGATCATAATAACTCAGTGACTGAGCATAACAAAGCTGAGCGATGAGATCTCATGATTTGTTTACAAACACTGATGCCTCATTTACCGCAGATAGATACTATTTGCAAACATAAGCGTGACAATAGTTCAATTTTATCTATCTTTCAACCTGAGGCCCCCCTCAGTCGTGGGGAAAATTCCAGGAGAATGAAAGTATGATCTCCGACTTTGGTCAAAAATTTTCCTTTGAAATGAGAAAAGGTGTTCATTACCAAGATTTCTGCGGTCTTGCTCCAGGGCACGAACACGGCCGTCAACTAGGTCAGCAATCTGTTGCCACAAGTCGACTTTCTGATCTCCGATTTCCTGCATGGCGATCAAACCTTGTTCCATTTTGTGCAGAACCTTCCGCAAAGCTGTTCCAGTCAAGTTCTGCCGAACAATGGCCTCGCGGTAGGCGACCACATCTTTGAGCCGATCTGCGAACCAAACTTGGTGACTTGAATTTAAACTGTAACAGACGCTGAGAAAAATATAGTTGTCCCTGGTAACTCAACTAAAGCTAGGCATAACAGCACACGTACTTCGATGTACAACGTCAATTTCGTGAATACGGGTGATCAGCCGTTGAATGTCGTTCGGCAAATGATCAACACAGTCCAAATAGTTTTCAACGTAGACGGCTGAGAAGTTAACGTCAGCCGACGATTGAGTCGCCGTTCTCTGCATCGTCGTTATCAACTAATGCTCACGGTTGAAATTACATTTTCACTAAGCCACTTTAAAACGTAGAAATTAACGGAACGGAATTGTTTTCAGACTATCGTTAGAAGAACCTTTTGTAAGTTACTAAGGGCTTCGGTTGAAAGTAGAACTGCAACTGCAACTGCAAGGACGATATCAAAACAACACAAAGTGAGCGGCCGCGCGTCGCGTAGATAGAAGAGACAGTGTTGCCAAGGCCCTTTCTAGAAATCCCCTTCATGAGTCAAAAATCCCCTAAATGGAAGAAAAAGTCCCCAAACTCAGCAAAGCCTCAAAATATCTGGCAAAATATTATCTTCATTTGATGTAGAGCTTCATAGGAAATGTAAATTGCCTATTGACTGCCAAAAGCCAGATATGTAGTTGATGGGGGAGCCATGTGGAAATCGATAACTTTGATCATGAATGTCGAGCCATTTGCGTAGGTTTAACTACTGCATTGTGGTCCAGGAGGTGGGAGGGGGAGAAAAACCAGGCGACTCATTCTCCGGTTCTTTATTGGCTGGCCGAGCGCTTTCGCCCGTTCGGGCATCCTCAGGGCGGCGTGGGGCCATAGGGCCCTTTCATCTTTTCTTTCTTTTCATCTATTTAGTGCAAAAGTAACAAAGAATGAACCATATATTATTGATATACACATAATCAACTATCATTTTGTTGAATTTGAGCTAAATCTATTTCAAAAGATTTTTCGCGAAAAATCCAATGGGTACCCCTGCGATTTTTTTCAACCGAACAGTTAACGATTTTTTACTCTTCTCTCAGTACAGATAAAAATCTGAAATTTTTAGGAAAGTTGTGTCTTATCATGATGTATTTTTGTGATTTTTTTTTTTATTTCTCGGAAAAATCTGCAAGTGATCCAAAAAAATCAGTTTTTGAAAGCTCAAAAATTGGACTCTAACGGTGATTTGAATATTTTGAACAAAGGCCTAATAAAAAAAAAACGATTTGTCCACCCGATGAGTTTGTCTCTATTTTACGAATATATGATCAAAATTTGATGACCTATTCCCAGTTTCTCAATCAATCGTATACTCACGGTTTTTCGACTTGCACTTCGAGCCCCTCTAGCTCCGACTAAACTCGACCGACGAACGAATTCTTGTACTTTTTCGTTTAAAGAATTTAATAATCTACAAATGTCTGTAGTAAAATTTGCAGCTCCAATGAGAAAAGTTTGAGTAAATCGCGAATAACTGCGGAAAACGTGGTTCCGGAAAAGGTCAAATTTTCACATAAACCTCCCCTGAGACAATTCAAAATAGTATCACAAATGGACGAACTTCTTAAATCATAATTGAAATAGTTGAGAACTAAACCCTGTATAATCTTTTGCAGCGTTTTCGGTTTATTATCCAATATTAAACCATTTTAACCGCATCAGTTGTCACGATCTTAAAAAAAATCGAAATATAATCGCTATTGAGTTAGGACGTGGGACAGGTGATTCCGTCACAGTTAAATTTTCATACTGTTCGGCTCAAATATGTTGGCTAGTTCCAAATTCTGAGATCTCGTAACTGGAATCATTATTATTTTTGACCTTCGCATATGAGGCAATTTAAATGACCGTCGGGGTGGAAAATATTTTTAAAATACTCATGTTACCGAACATTGTGAGAGGATAGCGTGCGGCCGGCACTACTTAACGTCAAAGTTGGCCTTGGTGGATGAGAGAAATTGCCGTGCGATCATCCACCGCACCGCGCGTCTTCTTTAATGAGACTCGGAAGCTTTGCATTGTTTTTCGGCTAATGAGGGATCGAAATCCCTGCTTTTGTGGGGTAATTTCAAAAATGGGGAGAGCAATCATATCCGAAAATATATAAGTCATTGACAACAACTTGAGTAGGTATTCAGTAGGTATTACGACAGACTTTTCAAAATGCCCGTTTCGGAGATTTTCGCTTTTCTCCTCGTTTTTACAATTTGCCAGGCTTCCAAATTACGTAAGTACTCAGAATAAAATTTCCAAATTTTAATAATTTATAATAATATTCAATATCTATGTTAACGTAATACTATTTCTAATTAGAAGGCATTTAGGCTAGCAGGGTCTCTAGTGGTTATGTATTCCAATCTAATTGTTAACCGATTTCGGAAAGGAGAAAGTTGCACACGTTAAACAAAAAAATAAAATAAAATAGGTAAATAAATACAACAAAAAATTGAACACGCTCCACTAGCTTCATAGCAACTCGAATCATGTGTTCCTAGTACCCGCTCGGGGGGGGGGGGGGGGTTCCCTGAAGAGGTCCGAAACGGCGAAAGCGCTTGGATAAATCCGTCCGTATGTCTCTATCTCAACCACCAAAGAATTTTCCGGAGATTTTTGCTTGCAGCTGCAGAATGGCCTCATTGTCCTCCGAGTGATGGGTTCGGCGAGTGTATGAAAAAAGCCGTCCAAGTGGCCGTCAAAAGCATGGCTAAAGGTAAGCCCGTAAAAAATTGTACATTGGTTTTCTCCTATTTTCGTCTAGAGAGGAAGGTGGAAAACGATTTGTCGCCTCTAATATTTTTGTATCAAGGATTTTCCTCCTCCCTCAAATTTTGCCACAAACTTGTTTGTTTCCAATTTTTGAAAAGGGCGGCTACCTTCCTTTTACTCAAAGTCAATATTACGCCTCGGGAATTTTTTGTAGCGCTCTATTGCGTACTTTTGTTGGAAATGTCTATATCAAATATTGTAAATGCAGAGGGCCTTCCGTCATTTGGAGTCTTGCCGTTGGATCCGATGCATTTTGACAGTCTCCTGATCGACCAGAGCACAGGACCAGTAGCTGTGAAACTCGAATTCAAAAACATCGACGTGACTGGGATCAAAGACCTTGATATTGACAATATCGTGTGAGAAACACTATTATACTTCCTATACAATCAGATTTGATGAAGTGAAAATGTTATGGCGAGGCCTGTGCCTGCTTTCATAAATGCAGTGAACTTTGGGATGACAGAAGGCCGGTTCAAAAGCACTGTGTTATTTAATAATAGGATGTAACCATGCTTTTCAGCTCCATGAACAATGTTTCATAAGGCAATAACAAGACTGAAGCGTTTGATCGAGCGCCATCTTCAAGAGCAAAGATAACATCAAGGCATAAGAGTGGATTTATTTTCAAAATGTATTTATTTTTATTTATTTTGTATTATTCCACTGATACATGCAACAGACAAATATATTTAATCTGCAGTCATTTTTCGTCCAATTCAACAGCATTTTTGAAGGGGAAAACATTCAGAACACACAATATATTGTTAAATAAATAGAAACTTCTATGAAACAAACCCGCTAGTCAACCATAGTAATTTCCTCCTTTTGAAGTCGGTTGAAAATGAAACTAAAATGAAAATACCTAATAGTTGTCGTCAAATTTCCGTATTTTTGACGTCAAATTCGGATTCAGCGTTAAATTTCCCATAAGAATAGCTTTCGAAAACACTTGAAAACAAACGTTTAATTTTTCACCAGCGGAGCTCGAAATTTCGGCCGGCGAAAAACACGATTTACGGAAAATAATTTCTGTGGCGCTGTTTAAATTTTTTTCACCAAACTTTCTGCTATGCACGTGTGTAAGGCGTCTAAATGAAGACTCCTGCGTAAAAAAACAATCGATTCTCATGAATTTTGACCCCGAAAAGCACGGTTAAAGGTCAATTTTTGAGAGTTTAAAAACCGATTTTTTTGGACCAGTTGCAGATTTTTTCGAGAAATAAAAAAAATCACAAAAATACATCATGATAAGACACAACTTTCCTAAAAATTTCAGATTTTTATCTGTATTGAGAGAAGAGTAAAAAATCGTTAACTGTTCGGTTGAAATAAATCGCAGGGGTACCCCTTGGATTTTTCGCGAAAAATTTTTTGAAATAGATTTAGCTCAAATTCAGCATAATGATAGTTGATTATGTGTATATCAATAATATAGGCTTCATTCTTTGTTTCTTTGGCACTAAATTGATGAAAAGAAGGTTTAATGTTGAAAATTGTAAAGTTTTTAAATAAATTACACTAAAATTGTTGAATACCTCACAAACGGTTGAAAAATGGATAGGTACATTACATGGGGAAAATGTGGACAGTTAAATTACCTATATTTTGGTATATTCAAACATTTGAATTGAAGGCGGGTTTCTACAGTAGCTTGATGGAGATCTCGGTCACTTTTTTTTCTTTTTTTTTTATCTTCTCGGATTTTCTGATTTGTTTTTCAACAATAGTTTAATGTAGTGTACTCACGATGTGACACAACACTTGTTTAGCGAGATATGGTGATATATGTCACTTCTTGATCACCGAGAAATGATCATACTTTTATTCGGAAAGTATTTGTGATTATTATGACAATTCTTCCAATAGGCCCTCCGTTCCAAATTCGACCATTCATAAGATCACAATATTTCCATTTATTACGAAAACATTGGAGTAAAAATCGTTACAAATTTCCCATCATTGTTAACCTAGCACGGGCCTCATTGTTGAAATGCTTGTTGAGGCGCTGAATTATTATATTTTTCCTGAAAATTTCAGTGGCGATTGGAACAGGTTGCATGCGGTCGCTCGCATTCCAGTCCCGGTCATATTAGCGGGTGACTACTCAGTACAAGGCAAAGTATTGACTCTACCGATCCAGGGCTCCGGCAAATGCAACCTCACTTTCCGTATGTCATAAAAACTCGCCCGTTTAATTGATTGAGATTTTGCCTGTAAACTTTCCCTCGACTGATAAACCTGAATCAGTTTTTATTACCGGAACGTTGATTGTGCTAATAGTTTTAAGGCCCAATTTCATTAAAAAAAAAAAAAAATAATAATAAATAAAAAATACATTATCCTTTAGTACTGTTCGGGTTTTAGAGGCTATTTGCTGACATCTGAAATAGACAAATAGAAAACGACAACGATAATGAAAATAGAAAATGAAAAATAGACAACGGCTTTACCCACTGCGAGCGCAAGTTTTTCAAAGTTGAACGTATGCGACTATATTTTACTTCCATGTATAATTTATGGGAATGTATCCTTATGTATCGTATGGAAATGTAGCCATGTAAATTTCAGACGACTTTAGATGGGACCCAATCGACATCATATTTTACCAAGAAGTGAGGAAAGGAAAGAACTACATTCACATAAAAGACATTAGCTTGACGCCTCTAACGACGCGGCTTGAGTTGCATTTTGAGGGTCTCTTCAACGGCGATAAACTTCTCGGTAATTGTTATCCTCTTATTCTTTCTTATAGTGTATTTTAACTTATGCTTTGGATTAATTTTTTGTTTTATCCATTCAATTTTATACATCTTGTGCGCTAATTTTATTTTCCTATTTTAACTTTTTACTGCTTGGAATAAAATCGAATGCAATCTTATTTTATTGTTTTTCTCAATTTCAGGCGACCAGATGAACATTTTTCTGAACGAAAACTGGAACGAAATCTTCAACGAGCTCAAAGCCGCTGTTTCAAAAGCGTTCAGTGTCGCCTATAGAGATATCGGCAATCGAATTCTGACAAAAATTCCAGCCGACGTGATAACAGCGCCTTAAATGAAAAAAATGATCGTTTGGAAAAAAAGATGGGCTAGGAAACGGACCAACTCTATTATAAGGCGATTTATACGCCAAATTATGATTATTGTAAATAAATTTGAACAATAATTAAAGTAATGAAAAAGTAGTGGCGTGTATAGATCACTTCCATGTTTGAGTTGGCAAATGGGTGTAGCTAACGATTGATTCAAGAACTCAAACCACGGCCATAACGTTTGTGCACTACTATGAAGAGTTTTAGCGTCTTCTTTTAAAACTTAGGTATGAGTTTTGGTCACTTTGTGAAATTTGTCTCTAATAATCACCACAATTCGCCATCCACTAGGCGGTAAGCATAAGAAACTTACGCTTTAAGAAAGTTACCAAAACTCCGTCGTAAAGTTTGAAAAAACCACACAATGCACTAAAACTCTACAGTATTGCTGTAGAAAAACTAAAACTCTACAGTATTGCTATAGAAAAACAAGCCTGGAGACGTACGCACGAACTGGTTGCGATGAGGCCGTTTTGTTGACTTACTTAAATCACAAAATAAGGTAAACCTTCGAGCTGTAAAAGAAACTACCTAGTGGTGTGCATAGATCACTCAATACTTTCATTTTTGAGTCGGTTACAGGTGTAACCAGATATAAAATCAATAAACTACGTTTAAAAAACTAGCCAGGAGATCCGAAAACAAAAAGAAAAAACGCGAATCAGGGTCTTAACGGAGACTACGCAGTACTATGCTCAGAAAAACTTTCCGAACAAGTGACTGTGTGTCCATCTTTCTGTGGTTAAAAAGTGACATCTCCGCAAACAAGTGATGTGCTACATCGTAAGTACACTACAACAAGACAGGAAATCCAAAGAAAAAAAAAACTCGAATCAGGCCAATAACGCGGAAATGAGGTAGGTATGTCAGTCGGCATTAATCTCTGCTATATACATTTCCTATACATAATAGACCTTAGCATTCAAATATATTATTTTTGCGCCCTGTAAAAACCGAGAGACAAAATGTGCACAAGTGAAATAGCAAAAAAGCCCTTGACGTGGAAATGAAATTTATTAGTTGATCTTCATAAGCCTCTTTCGCGGCCCGTAAAAATCGAAATAGTCAATAAACCGCATAACGCGGAAGTACGGTATGTGATCCAATCGATACAAAACAGTTTTTGTGAAATGGCGTCATTTTTAAAGCAAGGAGACGCAAATATACAAAAGTGCACAAATAAAATAACTGAAAATGCGAATTTAGAGGAAGTAAGGTGTGTGACACCATTAATAACGATCAAACGACATCCAGCTGACACTATGAAATAATTCAAGTCTCCCAGCATTTAAATATAACGATTTTTGCAGTCTGAAAAAATCAAAATATTGCCAATATGCGTATAACGCAGAAGTACTCTATGTAACCCACGAGATAAGAATCACACTTTATTCAATCGCCGTCCCAAACATTTCAAGACCTTGAACGTTCAAATATTGATTTTTGCAGCCTGTAAAAATCAAAATACAAAATAATATGCACCAGGGAAATCATGAAAAAAGGTCATAATGTGGAGGTACGGTATGTGATCCAATATACAAAAAATCAACCACCATCTGCTCGCCACATTAAAAATTTTGCAGACCACAAACGTTTTAAAACTTTGACTCTTATAGCATGTAAAAATCGAAACAGAAAAAACTTTGACCGGTTATATCTTGAAAGTACTGAGTTTTATTCAAACTTCGGAAATCGCTAATTTTGCTCATTCACTGGGAAAACATTCGCTGAAAATTTCTTTGAGTTTCATTCATTTTTCACAGAGATATATATTAAATATTGATGTTTTTGGAGACTTGAAAAATCTCGGCAGCAAAAAACGGAATATGGCGGAAGTACTGTGTATGATTAGAACTACACATAAGTTTTGTGAACGTGGTCAAAGTTGGTCATATTTAAAGCAAACAGACCTGAAAACAACATGAGCACTCAAATAAAATAACTTAAAATGCGTTTTACTAAGAAGTACTGGGTGTGAGCCCAATAATAAAAATCAAGCGAAATTCAGCTGTCATGTAGAAACATTAAAAGCCCCCCCCCAGCGTTGAAATATGTTCCTTCTTTGAGGTCTATAAAAATCAAAATATCGATATGCAAATAACGCAGAAGTACTGAGTGTGACCCACTTGATAAAAATCCGGCATCATTGAATCGCCGACCCCAACATTTTAAGACTTTGAACGTTCAAATACTTCGAGTTTTGCGGCCTGTAAAATCAAAGTACAAAATTCGCACTAGCGAAATCGTGAAAAAGGATCATAACGCGGAGGTACGGTGTGTGACCCAATATCAGAAAAATCAAGCGGCATCCACTCGCCATAACAAAACATTTCAAGACCTCAAACGTCAAATCAAAATAGAAAAAACGTCTAACGCTCATATCTCGGAAGTACTGCATGTTATCGAAAATCCGGAAACGGCTAATTTTTCACAAATACTATGGAAACATTGCCTCACAATTTCATAAAGAGTTTCATTCATTTTTCACGGAGATATGACGATTTATGTAATTTTTGACCACAGACACATGTTCAGATAGTTTTGCTGAGCATAGTAGTAGAAAAAATTTCTTCCAAATTCACCTCCGTTCCGAATTCGGCTTTTCGGATGATTCAAAATAGGTATACTTCCTTTTACTTTGTAAATATGGAAGTAAAAAAGTGTCTTGCAAAAATAGGAGGGGATTTTCACCACCGACAGGTTGGCACTCTCGTCGGTTATCAAACTTCCATTCTATTATCACCTCGGGTTATCTAGTGCCGGATTGATCGAGTAGTGTTGGACTGTCGCCGATCGATACTGATGATTTTGAAATGAGAATGATGATATTGATGGTATTGGCGTTGCTCGTGGTGGCAGACGCGAACCAAAAAGAAACTAAAAAAACCTCGCCGCCTCCGGAAGCCGAAGAACTCCCACCTTGCCAGGTAGTAATGAGTAACAAATTAATTCTATGTGACGAGCTTCTCATCCTTCCATAACTGCAGTGTGGCATAGTTTAATTTCACCAATTTTTGGGAAAATAGAAAGAAAAAAAAGAAGATTTTTCTGTTATAATACCATTAGAATTAGAACGTATAGTACAAGAATTGGATTGTTCATCATTTGAACATCTTTGATGTATTATGATCGAAGATAGCTTTGGGATTATTATTCAAAAATGGCAATTTTATTCGCACAAGGAAGAAAATGATCTAAACCCTCTCGAAATTCGGTGACCTCCTCGAGATTTCAAGTAGCATGTAGCTTTAAGGTTTCCTTAGAAAAGTAACTAGATTTTTCTAAATTGGATATTCATATTCTACATGACTTGAAGAATCAACATCAAATTTTCAGGGGGTTCAGTAACAGATTTTTGTGAAACAGTTTGTTGAATAATAAACCAAAATAAAAACGCTGCAAATGATTTTAGGGTGGTTTATTATTCCTTGCATCAGTTATGATTTGTTACTTAATATCCCAAACATTTTTCGTGAAAGTTACTCCCTAACTATAAATTTGTTACTAAATATAAGGGAAAATTTTTTCTTAGCAACTATCGTGATTCTACTTTATTTTCATTTTTCTTCTTTTTAACAATGATTCGCCTAATGATACAGCTTAAGTGAGCGTTTGAGGAGTATTCCAATGAGTATAGGAAGTTTTTATTGCTTTAGAAAGTCTTAATATAAAAAAATAAGAAAGTATTAATACCCTGCAAGTAGCCGAAGTTGTCAAAATCTCATAAATTGCATCCCTAAAATGCGATAACTGCATAATATATCTATCGACTCAGTCGTGGCCATATTTGATTCAGCGCCTAAAAATCCATACAAGTTGACATCAAACGCACCCATTTTTACTGAACCACTTTCGCTGAGATTGTGGAATCCCATTTCACAAGTATAAAGGACATAGAGATTGTCAGAAATTCCACCGATTTTTAAATGAGTTGTATTGTTAAATCGATTTTGGCGATTAGCCCAGTAACCCTGGCTGGTGTCGACTTGTGGGCTGTTGGGGAGAAGTGTCTGACGTGTTATACGGGCTTTAGGAACAGAAATGTATTTGTAAAGTGCCGAGTGTACATCTTTAGGCTAAATTCCAATGAAAAAGTTCCCTGAGTTTGTTCTCAGCCTTCGTTTGAATTTTCCTCTTTCAAAATTGGTGCTAATTGATTTCCAAAACCAGGCGTGCAAGACGGTTGTGCAGTCGTTCAAGGAGGGAATGTTGCGAACAAATAAGCGGCATTTTGGTGGTGGTGACACGGCGTACGAAGAGGAAAAACTTGGTGATTACAAGGTCAGCGAAGTTCGCCTAGCTGAAGTGCAAGAAGGTCTTTGCGCCGACGTTAAACGTGGCCAGAGTCAATGTTTCAAACTGGCTGAACAGTGGGAGTCGCATTTTGAGGACTGGTGGTCCATGCAAGATGAACATGCCAATTTGCACGATTGGCTGTGCGTACAGACTGTTGGCTACTGTTGTCCTGAAGGACATTACGGCGCCGAATGTCGACCGTGTCCAGGTGAAGGGGCTGCTATCTTGGAAATTTTAAGTTAATCATATTTTCAGAAAAAAAAAATGTTGTGTTAAAATCTCTCTTGCAGGTCATCCAGGTCCTATATGCTCCAACAACGGCAAATGCAAAGGCGCCGGCACCAGAAAAGGCAATGGACAATGTACTTGTAATATTGGCTACCAAAGCGACCTTTGCGACCAATGTGCTGTCGGCTACTATGAATCCTACCGAGACGATAAGAAATTACTCTGCACCAAGTGTCACAAATCGTGCCAAGGGCCGTGCACTAAGGCTGGGCACAAGGTTAACATCATATTATACATATTATCACCCATTATAGAGATGGTTTCCTGGTATAATACTGTGGATAATTCCTGGTATAATACTGAAGATGAATGTCAATTATTTCTATCTTCTGCAACTCTTAAGAAGGGCCCACAAACATCGTCACTTGTTGATGTGCATTCTCATTGGATCAGTTGTTGCATTCTTGCTGGTGGCAATTGATGAGAACGCATGACGCATCAACAGAGGCCTGTGAATCCTGTTTTATGTCATTTAACTAATTTTATTGTAACTATTTTTATTTTATTTTTATATATATTTCTTCATTTTTATTGAACGGCTATTTATTTTTTATATTTTAATTCTTTTATTTAATGTTTTGTAATTTTATGAATAATCGGCTCTATCTATCGAGAGGAGTGATGGAAGGTTGGCTCTGAAGAATGGATAAATTTTCCAAATGGTCGGCAGAATGAACGACGTTCATTTTTGCAAGATCCTACCTCTGATTGATGACTACAAAAAAACACATGATTTTTGGCTTAGAATTCTTTTGTGGGAATAGCTCGATTATTGACCCTCTTCTACTATGGTATAATTGCTCACCTGATTTCATACTATGAACATTACCACTTATTCTTTATTGAACAGGGATGTATTGAATGCAATGCTGGCTGGATCATGGCGTCGGCCGATCTTGGAGGCGGTTGCCTGGACGTGAACGAGTGTGCAAGGTCGGTATCGCCATGCGCAGGGAACGAATTCTGCGTCAACAATGATGGATCATACGCATGTCTACAATGTGACAGATCTTGCGACGGCTGCACAGGTGACGGACCTGATATGTGTATCAAGTGCGCCGATGGACACAAGTTAGCATCGGAAAGTAGTGGACCCACGGGTAATCTGTGCGTGCCGGTTGGTAGACCTGCAGGACATGGGCCACCAGATTGGACTCGTTACCTGACTTATCTAGGGCTATCTGTTGCCACAGGGATAATCTTCCAAAAAAACACGACAGTCGCCGCTGTCATCGGACTTCTTGTTGGACTTTACGTAACTGTATCTGAATACATGCTCAGTTCGCCCTCGCCGGATCACAATCATGCTCTTCAAAATTCGCTGAACGCTCTGTTCAACAATAAACTGAACTGAAATTGACAGAATTCGGTCGGCAAATAAATTATTTCCAAACTTGAGATCAAAAATCTAGTGTTCATTCATCGAATGGAGCTTACCTGTAATTCTCGAGAAATGTTGAATGGGTGAAACGCTCTGACCGTATGTATTGAGAAGAAATTAGAGCTAGGGAGTGTTGGGCTTATTCCTCCTCCTCACTGCACGAGACGTTTCAGCGTCATGACAAAAACGAATAAATAATCAGGAATTTGAATGTTCACAATTGTTCTGCTTTGAAACCCTTACTAATATGAATTTTTCTCCGAATCATCAACTGAAGCTCTCTTTCAGGAACGATAAAATAAAATTTGTAATTCACAATGTGCAATGTTTCAAATGGTTTTGGTACTAAGTAGCTGGTAGCAGGGTGTAATTTTCCCGAAATTAAAGTTCATCTCTGTTTATACGTTTTTTACTCTTGGTTTTTCACTCGTTTCATGATTAGCTTTATCTCTGACAGCTTAAAAGATACCAATAAAATTGTTTTCCGTTCAGGTTGCAGATTTTTTTATCAAAAGAAGTTATTTTGTTTTATCAAAGGAATAGAAAAATAATGTTTTTTCCTGTTCGTAAAACCAAACAGATATTTCGAAGTGTCTGCTGTTTGACTTGCACCATTATTATCAAGCTTTCAATTTAATATTGTAATGTGTATTATGTAACAATAGTGTGTTCATGTGGTCTAAATATTTATGCATCACATTTGCATGGTTTCTTTTTACAAAATACCCTCAAAAATTGTTTCCCCAAAAATTGTTGTTTTTTTTTGTTCGGTGTTCAAGTCACCAAATATACTTGAGTTACCTTTTTCTGTTACACGTTGTTCTCCTGTACCTCTTCCAGTAAACTCGAAAACGTCATGTTTTGCCTTAGTTTTCTCTCATATTCTTTGCTAATGTTTTCACAACCAAGCGAACGGGCGTTCACTAGTTAATTAGCATTTAGACTGACATTTTCCTCCTTGGCTCTAATTTGGAAAAATAGAGGATGAAGCCAATTGATTCGATCCGGCTTGACAGATAATTGCTTCCATTAGGAACCTTCTCGACAACTTCACTACGATTTGTCAGACTAATTTGTTACTTGTGCGTTCGATTGTTCCCATTTTTTTATTTCTGCTCGGATGAGACAAGTCGAGGAATGATATGATTTAGACCTACCTACTTGCTTTCAGTATTATTATGTTGGTTTAGAAATGACGTTGGACGTCTGGAATAATCCCTTAGGAACCTATGGTCGTCATATTGGTTGAAAATTAAAATCACTTTAAAGTTTCCTGTCACAGAAGTTCTCAATATGATGGACTTACCATCAAAGCGATCACCAGCCGCACAATTGCGCTTGATTGTTTTGTTGATCTAGTTGAGGTTGTTTCTGCACCAGGTTTTGCCATCTGAAGGACAGACTTTCGCAAGAGCAGTTACTTTTCATCTGCCAAACACCTCTCTCGATCTCTGCCACAAGAAAATGGCCCGCTTCTCTTCTTGTTTCTGGAGAATTACCAATCTCGGGGCTTGGCCAAAGGGGTATTTAGGCGAGGCCCATTGGGATGAGATTGTGCTCTTAACATGGATTTCCTTGGGCTCAGAACAGGCGGCATGTTGAATGTGTGGTTCATTTTGGTAAATATGTGGAACAACTTATTTCTGAGCTGTGAAACGTGTGATTTAGTTTTAAAAATATCAGTCTGGTATCTTCAGTGACCACAGCGAAAACAGAATTCGATGGTTTTTGGTTTATTATTCAATAATAAACCATTGTAATCGCCCAAGAAAAAAAAATTTATAACCCCCCCTCAAAATTTGATGTTTTACGTTTCAAGGCATGTAGAATCCGAATATCCAATAAAAAAAATTCTGTCTGTCCGCCGTACGCCGTACGCCGTACGCCGTTAGCAGTTTTCCGGCCAAACCATAATAGCGAAATTCTTGAAATTTTCACCAAAAATCAATCTCGGTCCTACGACGGCACAGTTCTTGAACCAACTTGCTAGCTCAATTTTAAGGGTATTTTTGGGGGGTTTTGAGGGGGAGAAAATTCATATTTTCCACGGTTTTTCAGAAAAATGTGTACGTGGTATCAAATTATATAGATTTTTGGACGCTGAATCGAATGAGACCATCGCCGGGTCGATAGCATTTATGGTTCTCGAGTTATCGCAGCTTTTGTGCCGAATTTGGAAGATTTTTAGAAATTTGACATGAGGGTATAACTCGAGAGTTCTTCGAGCAATAAAAATCGTTCTATACTCATTGGAATGGTCGTCAAACACTCTCTTCAGCTGAATCGTTAGGCAATAAGTTTAGCTTTTAATTAGGAAATTAAGAAAAATAAAAATGATTAAAATTACAATAGTTGCTACGGAATATTTCCCGATAGTTACCGATCTGTTTTTCGGTTGAAACGTTTACACATGTTCTGAATAATTACTATCATAAATGGATAGTATTTTGAAATTAATATTGAAGTGAAGGAATAATAAACCACTGTACAATCATTTGCAGCGTTTTTGTTTCCAAACACTCGTTATGGAATCGTATTCTAGGTATTTTGGTGTAATCTGGATTGAGTCTTCAATCTGCAAAAAACGGCCCCAGACTTGGAGAAATGATGGAAAACAATTTTCATAAAAACAAGAAAGTTTTGACGTTGCAAGCTTGTAATTTCTAGAAAAATTGATCGAATTCATTGTTTTTGCTGATATTTTGTTTATAATTCATCTGCTCATGAAGGCCTTGTTCTATCTTCTGTTAGGATTTCTTATTTATGGCGTGTAGAGAAGGAAAAATATTACGAATACGCTTCGGGCACCATTCCCATTTCATGGAGAAAGAGACAATAAGAAAAAGAAAAAAATCTTTTTATTCTGTACAGTATCGAAACATTTGTTTCTAAAGAAATTATCTATTTAAAAATAAACTATTTTGAGCGACATCACAGAAAATAAAAATGCCTGATGCACAAGTGAATGGGGAACATGCATGGTAAAAACATTCTTATTGTTTTTAGCTTCATGAATGATATTATGGTAGTTTTTAGTGAACGTAAGAAATTATTTCTACTGAAAACGTGTTAGTTAAAAATCACTGCTCAAACGAAAGCGGTGAAAATGGTTAACCATCTTCTGGTGAACCCCATGGAACCTTCACTTTCAATTCTCAGTGTCAACGTGCATCCGGCCTAGGTAGGAGATATTTCTCTCTGAAAACAGGACGACAGTTTGGTTGTCGACATTTGCTTTCTCAAATCCTACAAGTCAAAATGTTTGTTTCTTTCTTAGACGAGCAATTTTATTCGGAATTATTCACAGTCAAAGAAAAGCTTGGCTATAATTAAAAAAATTTTAAGCGCGCAAACTAAATTACATACTGCCCACACTGTCTGGTCAAAACTTAAGCTTGCAAGTTAAACAGGGTTCACAGGCCTCCGTCAAATGTGTTGGATCCAGCAAAACATGGTGGTGAGGGAGCCTTTCTTCTTGAGAAATGATTAAGTATTGATTCAAAAATTGCTACCGCTACCTTCTTGACAGGTTCGGTTGTTACGCACAGTGCCACCGCTGGGTCCGCCCGGTTGCACCCATTAACTTCAAAGCTTGGCCAAGCACTAGAAGCTATTGTAACCATCCATAAAAAAAAGTTTTCACACCCGACTTTCACTGAGGTCAACTGCCCTTCCTGCAAATCGGAATCCAGAGTACAAGCGAATGAAGTTAATAGGTCTCTAATTTGCTTCAACGATAATTTTGCTCGTTCAAGCAAGAAACAAATATTCCTCCTCGTATATTATAGCGTAGTCAGGGAAAGTTCCACGTTTTTTAGTTCACTTGCATCGAGCTCTATCCCTCTATTAGCGATAGTCTTAAATTTGGTAGCATTAGCATTCTGGTAATTGAGTAACGTGCCCTTTTGTGACGTCACTGCGGGCTCAGGGGGTGACTTTTCACTAACGTTCATCTCTTAAACTTTTTCGCTGTCAACCACCATTATATTAGTTCAAGCCTAAATAGTGCAATTCGGGCAACAAATAACAATTTTTTTTCCATGCATCTTCCTCATTTGACGCGTTGACGGTCGATTTTGTATTTAATTACACGTAAAGACGATTTTTACAAACGGAAAGAAAATCTATTCACACTAAAAAACAAAACGCATTCTTGGATTTTCCAAGCAATATTACATACAGACGTTCATCTAAAATTATACAGTGCAACGTCTAAACGTCATCCTTAGCAATTATGTATTTGTCGTAGTATAATGTACCGGTACATCTCTATGTTTATAATTTCTCTTGCTTGTTTACACGCTAGTTTCATAGTGTACAACTTTTTTTTCATTTCGACATTAGTTTTAGACAGCTATGTACATGTATCATGTGATGCCATTGCTATAAGGTTCAATCTCATTCGGGTTATTTTACAAAAAGCAAACTTGGCAACTATCCCAATACGAATCTCTGCGTAATTTCACGTAGGCGTACATTCGAAGCTAGAGAAGTGGCGGACTATTATTTGACGAAGGGAGATTATATTTTTGCCGCACAATCGCAACCAGTTTAGCTGCAAAAGGCGCAGATTTCAGTCTGAACACATGGCCCCGGTACATGCAAGTTGCCATGGATAACGTTTGGCTTTGGAACTTTTCGAATTTGTTCCTGAAAGGAGGCCAGTCTGATTTTCCACTTGAGGTGGAGATCCACTGGATCCACTGACTAGTCTCTAGTCCAAGAAGATAACTTGTCAGCCGTCGGCAAAAATTACTCAGAGCTTCATATTCCCATCCTTAATTCTGTAGGTATTTTCCCTTCATTATACAAATGGTACGGATTTCAGTTAGAACACTCGATCTCTAATGAAATCATTGAATACTGAGGGATCAACTCGTATCGGAGACAAGAACGTGAACCTGTCATCACATAATAACCGTCCGTAATTATATAGCATGCTAGAAATTGCAGCAGTCTATGTACAAAAATACTCTTATACATTTTACAATCACCAATCTCAAGTCCTTTTTGCCTTAACGTGAGGCGATGAGATCCATAGACAATGAAAAATAAGTCAACGATTTTGTCCAGCTATGGGTCAATTAGGATCAGCGTAGAATACAAGTAAAGGAGAATAACTCACTCCAAGGTTGAAAATCAATGTTTTACAGAGCACTGCACCTTGCGCGAGTGATTCACCCAAACCTAGTTGTCACAATGATTGAAGTTGCAGTAAATTTTAAAACGTTTACCACTATCTCGCTACTTTTTGTCTGCTATGTGATCACCAGCTTCAATTACCACAAATATTCAAACTGTAACACTGCTAGAGTCAAATACGGGGAAATTGGCACAACTGCTCAATATTTTAATGGAGTAAACCGTAAGGAGGGTATGTTGACCAACCATAGAACCATTTGCCAGCAACCATGGCTAATGCAGATAGCTGATGAAGGTCTTGAAAGCTGGCCAGAAAATCCAAGTATGGTGAAGTTTATCAACAAAAGCATATCTCTACAGTTAAAAGTCTGGTTATATTGTTTTCACTTTAAATAGACATTAGGGTGTCTATATATATGTGGGTCAAATATCAAAGGGTTTTTTCAAGGAGAAGGAAATTCAGATTTTAGGAAGTTTTGGAACAAGAGTTTGGCATCAATTTCTATAGATTTATAACGCTGAATTGAACGAGACCTCAATAGGATTCATAGCTTCAACGGTTCTCTATCGAAGCGTTTGTGTGCTTTCTCAGTGAATTTTCACAGAAAATGATGCTATTTGGCTTGTTATAAAAAATCGGTCATCGAATTTCGACCCAAAAACACATACACAATCCGTTTCATGCATCAGAGAATCAAATCCTACTAAATTTATTTCTCAAAACCAAAAACCAGAAAACCCCGAGAAGGGAGGCATTTTAGGTATTGACGTTTGTGTATTTTACACGCTGAATCAAATGAGACCATAGCCGTGTCGATATATTTTAATATTCCGCGAGTTATTACAATTTAATGGAGATTTGCGAGTTAAGGAAAAATGCATACTTGCATGACTTCGGTCTGACTGTATATCACATTGGGCAAAGAGTGCCTGAATTCAACTGTTCACACTTCAGTATAAGATTTGCAAGTGTCAGCGCTCTCAAAAAAGTTCTGATGAAAATTGTAATCCCAGCTGTACACGCATACCCTGATTGACATCAGGAAGACACCTTGAATAAAAATTTTGGTGGTAGTGGTGAGGGTTGATATTTATCATAATATCTTGTACTAAGTAATCAAATAAGAAGTACATAATTTGGGCATACAGAGGAAAGCAGCTGGAGTACTGCTTTCATGCTGAGAGGTTATAACTTTGAATTTCAAAAACACTCATTTGATTATGGGAGGCTACTCGTTCAGGCTACTCTAACTGGGCATTCTGAGGTCATCATAATCGCGCTATACTATAGGTTTTACTTTCTGGTTTCTCAAATGGCAGACAAAATTAGCAACTACTTATTAAAATTCAAGAGTCAAAGGAGTCGAAAATTCATGCACTGATCCCTGTATTGACCTGAGGTTCAAAAAACCGTCCAGCAGTTTTTATTGAGGAAGAGGAGATTTAGCCGGACGACCCGGTTGTCACTTTGACGTCGGCGTTTGCCCGACGAGCGTGATCGACGTGGATCCGTCTCGCAGCAACGAGGGAAATTGGTGTTTGAGTATTTCCTTGTAGAAATGTCCCAGTTGGTCCTGCGTGACGCGTTGTTGGTGAGCGGCAGCTGCCTGAGACGTAGGGAACGGATTGGGCAAACCCGTAGCATTGTAAAGGCCAGAATAGAAAAGAGGGTCGATTACAGGAACGAATGGCTTGTAACTTCCAGGGTATGGTTGGTGGAATACAGATGGATCGTACTTGAGTGACGAGTTTGTGGACGTCTGTAAGAAAAATCCACATTATCAAAGTTTATCTTTACACCTTAGATCTCTATATATTTAAAGCAGATGTAAATCTACACAAACTCTACTTTTCATAATTTTTCTGCTGGTTTTACAAAAAGCTATTATGAACAGTAGCTGAACAAACCTTGATGGGTTGTTGCTGCTGCCCGGTTTTCTTCTTGTTGACGACTAGCGGTATTGGAATTGCAGTGGGTACTGGGGGCGTTTGTTTGGGTTTGGGTGGAACCAATGTGATTTCAAGATTAGAGCCAATATTGAGCCGGGGTTTCATCCTCAGATCAAGCACTTCGGACAAGTTGGTTTTCTTGTTTTGAGGCGGTGCTACGGTTGTCTGATTGTGCGAAGAGACTACCATCTGAAGAAGAGAATTTCTAGAAATACAAGGAAATAGGGGCGAAAGCATAAATTTTTCATCACTGCAATGGGCTCTGACCTCTTTAGGGTTCGTGTAGACTATTCGTCTGGAAGGTCCTGGTGGGCACAGTAAATGTGACATGTCTGGCGTTACAGTGATTGACACTTGATCGGACCCGTTTTTGAACTTCATTTCCGCCGTTTTACCATTGCTTAATGTTTGTGCCACTTTGGCAGGCGAAGGATGACGAGTTGGCTGTTGCGGTTGGCGGGGAATCGGAGGTGGTCGAGCGATCAGCTGCGTCTGACGGACAGGCTGTTGAGGCTGGCGGGCCACCGGCTGAGACTGGCGAGCCGATGCCACCGGTTGGCGAATCAAAGCAGGTGGAGGTTGTCGAACGGTCAAAGACGGTGAAGGTCCATTAGCAGCACTGGTACCACTATTGCTTCCAACAGGTGTGACTTCAAGGCCGCCTTCTCTCAGGATTTCAAGTTTCTGCTTCTTTAACGCAGGACTCTGACCTAGCTGGTTCTGCAATAGATGAAAACAAATCATGATCACCACTGTACTAATAATTTGAACTCAGCTGAAATAATTTTTGTGCTCTTATGTTCAAAATATGATCTTCATTTAGAACTGTGGAGCGGCGCAAGAGCTTGGTTATCACTGACCCTGTATGCCTAAACAGATCTATCTACTCACAACACAGTCTCATCATCACAATTTCATCTGAATCTCCAAGAGATCAGATCAAACTGGATGCCAAAAACTGGGTAGCAAGTGCCTGCTCTTCCATCAAGAAGAACAGATACTACTTTAACCAGCGAGTCAAGAGGAATTACTGGACCCCATTGTAGGTGGATTCGCCCTGGATTACAGGCTCGATGGATTATTGAGAGTATTTTTTATGGTAATTTAATACTCCTTCGGTCACAGGGAAATAAGAGGACGTCCAGAAAAAATATTCTCTTGAATCCATTGAGCCTTTAGGCCTTGGCTAACTCCAGGCTAACCTGGAGGCCCCAAGCGATGGGCTGAGCAGCGTATTAATCAGATATTCCTCTTGCCACTGGTCTCCCTGCCTGTATCCCCATGACTGTTCTACCAACGAAAAATCTCCACAATAGAATCGACTCCCTCATGTTCCCAATCAAGTGATACTGAACAGTCGTTTAGAGGACCAAAAAATTTAATTCAACTCAAAAACCTGCAGAATAAGAGAACAATTACAAACCCCAGAGACTCCTTATTCTCCCAGAGGCAAACAGCTCAGCTGTTGCATTCCAATAGAGGGTTCTGTACAAAACTTGAAATGATTGAGTAAAAAATATCAAAAGTTTAATCCTCTTTCCAATACCACCCTGGCTATATATAAACAGATTCTCTGGTCCATAGTATGCATTTCCTGCTTCCACTTTTCCATACTGTGCTGGAGTCAAAATCCTCATTGCAAGTCATGAATTACAAACATTAGTCTACAAATCATCAGTTAGAACAAATCGTAAGCAGTAGTTAAGTATCTAAATCTAGATTATTGGTGATGTTATGATGATGATGATGAGATGATAGTTGAGCGATGGATGAAGTAATGATGGAAGATGATTAATTATCCACGAAGCCGGCTTCCATGGGTGAAACAGTTAAAGCGCCTGTTTCGACTCTAAAAGGCTTGGGTTTACAACCTAGTGTGGCCAAAAATTAAAAAAGGGTGCTACAAAAACTCCAACACAAAAGGCTCTGGAACTTGATCATTACAAAGGTTATGGCAAATTCACAAAGCCTTCTAACACAATATCTGAGATAACACTCGTTTGAAGATAACTTGAATATGCTGATATAGGTATGTGAAGAAAGTATTCTAAAAATGAATGGAAAGCCGATGCTGATATGAGTTTGATGAACTAGATGATACGCCGCATGATGACACTCACTTTGGCATTCTTATCGGACGACGAAGGTCGTGTATTCGTCGTCGTGTAGTCAGACGACGGTTTCTCAGCAGGTTTTGACAAGTTGTCAGTTTCAGGTGCTGATGGCGTGGATGTCGTCGCAGGCTGAGCTGGTTTAGCTGTCCGCCGACTGTTAGAGCTCGGAATGTTCTCTTTTTCTTTCTCAGCCTTTTCCTGTTTGACTAAAAGACGAGCACTTCGCCCTGGCGTTGGCGGACATTTGCCTGTCGCACGGACTACCTGTTTCACCTTGAAATAGCCCGACGAGATTTTTCAATATGGCGACTATTCTTGAAATTATTTCACCTGCCATCGGCTTTGTGTAAATAATACATTATAGTATGGAAAAACTTCTATATAAATCTACAAAGAAGAAAACATCAAATTCAAGAATAGTTTAGGGTGATGCATAATGAATTTGTATCTTCCCAAAGTTGGTTAGGGCTGGTTAAATAAAAATAAAACATGTTGAAAATATACTTACTCGGTCTTGAGGTAGAGGAACAGGTGGAAGTGATAAAGTCGGCTTTAGAGGCGGTTTAGATGATCTAATCTGTGCCAAATGGCGTTCGTATGGGAGCAGCAATCTGTTAACAATAAATATAAAACGTGATCAGGTGGATCAAAGAAGTTGGAGAAGTTGATCAGTTTATGTAATGTTACAACATATATTTTACAGCTAATGAAAGAAATCTTCAATGGCCTGAGCTGCCTTTGAGTTCTCTTTTTACTCAAAATAACTTACTTTTCATAGTGTCGCCTCGACAATGTAGCGGCGCTAGTGCAGGGCAAATCTCCTCCCATGACTTCATACACAACTTTCCACAATTTACCAGCAGTGACGACGTCATAGCCTCCTAGCTCCTTCACTCTTCGATGCAGCTTGTATAAATTGACTGTAAAATGTACAAACAGAACAACAGGTTACTAAATGAGAGTAATAAACATAAGAAAATCAGTCAAAAAGACATTTTCATTTCTTGACGATGTAATTTGTTCCAAGAAATTCGGTTTGTTTGAAGTAACTTGAAACTGAGACCGCTACGTTAGCGCGCTTTAAAGTACTTCTAGACTTACCACAGAAAATATTTTATATCTCTTCATCGCTTACAAATTTCGTACTAACTGTAACGATCCGATTTGAAGTAAACATAAATATACATAGAAAAATGTGAAATGTTTTTTAGGTCTTCCTGATTGATTGGAACACCTCTCCTCAGATCACACAGTACTTCCATGTTTGAGTCGTTAACAGGTTAACCAATTATAAAATCATGAAACTCGCACAAAAGCCAGCCGCAACTACAACTGTTATAGAAAAACTATCCAGGAGACACAAAAATAGGAAAGCACACGAATTGTGTTTATAATTCGGAAGTGCAATATTCAAGCCAAGTTTTGTAGAACGTGGACTATTTTTATAGCAAGGACACACAAAAATGTATAATCAGACCTGAAGGGGGAATCAAGCGTCATTTGCTCACCGCTAAAAACATTTGAAAACCTCAAGCATTCAAGTATATTGATTTTTGCACCCAATAGAACATACTTTCTAAAAAAGGCATCACATAGAAGTACCGTGTGGGCGCCAAAGATAAAAATCAAACGTTATCTGCTAGACCTTGAGCGTTCAAATAATTATATCGATTTTTGCGGCCCAAAAACATTCTAAATACAAACAATATTTGGAAACGCGCTTCATAATAACGCCAATCTTTGTTATCTCATAATCTCTTGCTTCACAGCTGTACAAGCAATTCTCGTTAGACCTTTGATACTACACCATCTACAACGCATAAACACACATGCACACATAAAGTATGAAAAGTATTTTTTGACCTTCTTTGAATCCGACGATGGGAATTTTGCTAATCGGGGTGTTCCTTTTCTTCATGAAACTCTGTAAAAGGCTCATGAAGTTCCTTTCGTCGGAGCCAGGACCTCGACTTGGCCGATTGGTGTGGACAGCAAGGGCAGTGCATCTGAGCCTTGGTTTGACCAAGTTCAACTTGGCCGTCGGAGGAACTGATTTCGTCTGTAAATAAATCAAAGTTAATATAGTTCATAAATGTTGTCCAGGAAAGAAAACCAAACATCCAAGAAAGTTACTCTTCTTGCCTTTGAATTGGATGAACTAGTCGACTGTGAGCTTTCGCTTTCAGATTCCGAGTTTTCAGGCGACGCAGTTGCTCTCTTTCTTTTTCTAGGCCTTCCTTTCAATTTGGGAGCTGAAGTGATGAAGAACATTGTCAATATAATACACTTAACGAGTTTAATTTATAATATTGATAGTTATTCAACATACCCAGATGATTGCAGAGGAGTTCATGGCCTTCAAGTTCGGGATAGTCGAAAGTATCTTTGCAGAAGAGAACTTTGGTGTTTTTCCAAGGCGCGGTAAATCCACCAAGAGCAATGACAAGGGCGGTTTTGAGCCATTTGTCGGCGACACCTTCCAAGCGCCTGGCGATGCCTCGGTACCGGCAATATTTTGGATAACTGAGCACAACTACACCCGTTTGCGTTTCCCAATGTTTAGCACCTGGAGGAATTGAAAAGATTTTGAGTACTTTGAGAATTATACAATTCCGGGCGCATTATAAGTTTTGCTTTAGAAATATAAAATCGAAGTAATTTTTCTTCAGTCTATTTGTTTTGCTTTCGTGGTCTAACGGTAGATAATTACTCAGGCTACCTCGATTTTCTGGCACACTCCGCCTTCGATTAGAAAAAGTGGAATGTATTGATTTTTTAATATGTTCGAGTGAATTTCAGCAAGTTTTTGCTACATAACTTCTAAACGCGAGGGAAATCCGTAGCAACGAGATTATGAAAAAGAAACAACTTTCCAAAACCTACATGCAGGGGTACTAAAGAATTATGTTGGTTCGTTTACGAATTCTTTTTCTGTGTAACCGGCTAATTTCCTTAGCAACCGTTGCTAGGGACCGGAGAAATCAGAGGATTTTTTGTCATGGTTCTGGACCCGACCAGAACTGCAGTTATCATTCTGGTCCTTAACGATTTTGTCCTTTAAGCTAAATTAATATAAAACATTATAAGATTTCTTTTCCTTCTCGTCGCATTTCTTGATGTCCGGGGGTTGTGAGGTGGAGAAAAACCAGGCGACTCATTCTCCAATTCTTTATTAGCTGGCCGAGCACTTTCGCCCATTCGGGCATCCTCAGGGCGACGTGGGGCTGTGGACCCTATGGCTCCACGTCGCCCTGAGGATGCCCGAATGGGCGAAAGTGCTCGGCCAGCTAATAAAGAATTGGAGAATGAGTCGCCTGGTTTTTCTCCACCTCACAACCCCCGGATTATAAGATTTGATACCTTTTTTACATCCACCTTTTGATAACATTATAAGATATAAAACCTTTTTTTTTTCAAGTTGCGATCTGTGTTGATATTGAATTAAGGTTGTGCAATAACTTTTTGAATTAAGAATATTCCAACTTCAGCCTGCAATGGATAAACCGACGAATTAACTAAGTTTTTGGACGGTGGTCGTTTCGTGGCCAAACCCTGATGAAGAAAAAATATTTTTCGAAAGCTTGGCGAACCAATCCTTGATAATTGACTACACGACTACACTTACTACATACTGTAACGTGTCAATTAATTACTGTAACGGGTTTTGAGGGAAAATTCTTTTCCAGCAAATAATTATATCATTATACGCAGATTTGACGACCTTCAAACTATGTTTCGTGAGGTCATGAATCATCACAGATAGAAAAGTTCCAATTCTCTTGAGTAATTGATAAACGACGAACCTTCCGAAACGAAGGTTTATTGCTACACACGATACTCTGCAATTTTACATTTCGATTGCGATGAATTTTGATCTAGCGCACGTAGTATTTACAGTTGGCATAGTATTTGCAGCTAATTTTACTGAAAATGAGGTATTAAGAAAGATAAAAAATACAACTAACAATAACCCATTTGCTAAAGCGGTTTTCCCTTATCAACCTGTTGTTAGGTAGAAACGATGTTTGGGATTACTACAAGTAGATCGTCTCCTTGAATCATAATTGAGCAAAGGAATCATAAACCCCAGTACAATCGTTCGCAGCGTTTTCAATTACCTACCGAGATTTTGCTTTTCTTTATTAACATCTTCCATGTCGATACGGATCTGGTTGTAAGGCGCTGGCTCGGCCTGAGGGCAGTCCTTATCCCAGACGGCCCTCAGGCCCCAATTCCAATCGGTGGCGTGAATTATCCAAGTTAGCAGATCCTCCACGCGGATTACGACCTTTTCGCTGATGGCCAAAACTTCGTGCTGGAACACACGAGAGAAATATATAAGTACATTATAGTTGTCAACTGCGAATAAGATATGCAAAGGGAGACGATGAAGGCCGAGGGTTGAGGTGGAAATCACATCAACTCTACTTTCATTCCAAGATGGAAACAATCGGGCGAACTATTTTCAAAATCTTTTCCTTCTCGTCGCATTTCTTGATGTCCGGGGGTTGTGAGGGGGAGAAAAACTAGACGACTCATTCTCCAGTTCTTTATTGCCTGGCCGAGTACTTTCGCCCTGAGGAGGCCCGAATGGGCGAAAGTGCTCGGCCAGGCAGTAAAGAACTGGAGAATGAGTCGCCTAGTTTTTCAAAATACTTAAATTTGCAACGGAAATGGTAGTAAAACCAAGCAGTGGCGTGCACAGATCACACAGTACTTCCATGTTTGAGTCAGTAAAAGGAATGACCAATTATAAATTTAAGAAACTCGTGCAAAGGCCGCAACTTTAGTCAGCGGTCTGTAAAAATCCAAATACATAATAAGCACTAGTGAAATAGTGAAAACAGCTAATAACCTGGAAGTACGATGTGGGAGCCAATAGATAAAACGTTGCAAACGATTGTACAATTATTTATTATTCCTTTGCGTGAATAATGATGTAAGAAGACCATCCATTTGTGATATACATTGTTTGTTACCTGAAAATTTGTTAACGTTCCCACCTAAAAACAGATTGGTAACTCTAAGGGAAAACTCCATAGCAACTAAGATCATTCGTATCATTTTTATATTATTTTTTAAATTTCTAAAGTAGGTAAGTGTTGAATTATTCGTCTAAAGGTACAGCTGAAGCGAGTATTTAATGACCAATGCAACGAGTATAGTACGATTGCTATAGCTCCAAAAAATTTCTAGTTCTACCTTCAAACCTAATTTCTGAAAATCTCCCAAATTCAACACAAAAGCTACGATAACTCGAGAACCAATAAAAGTACCGACCCTACGATTAAAAATAATGGCTCCTATAGCCTGTAAAAATCAAAACAGAAAAAACTGAACGGTTATATCTCGAATGCACAGTGTGTTATCCAAAATCCGGAAACGGCTAATTTTTTACATTTACTGGGAGAACATTTTCTGGAAATTTCATTGTGTTCCGAATTCGACTTATCGGTCGATCACAATATTTCCATTTACTACGGAAACATGGAAGTAAAAAGGTTACAATTTCATGTTCTCAAAACGTCAATTCGATCAGTATTAATAACAAAATTAAAATTCGGCACATAATGAAATTCTATAGAATAATGATATTTTCATTTTGTAGGAGCGAGCGCAGCTTTCCGAGGTAGGAGCGAGCTGGATTTTTTCCCCGCTTACATTTTAGTATTCGAGATAGTGGCAACTCTCCAGCGAGTGAGACGGCCTCATAAAATCCACCTTTTCAAGGAAGGTGAAACAACTTGCGAGCTTTGAATGCCAGTCGTGCGCGTCAGCAGTTTTATTCAATTTCTATCGCAAACAAATATTTTCATACGGAAAGACAGTTTTGATAATAGATAAAAAATACTACAATTTCAACTGTAAACGTTCTTTTCATCTATTCAACGCGAAAGAAACATAGAATGAACCATATTTTATTGTTATACACATCATCAACTATCATTATGCTGAATTTGAGCAAAATCCATTTCAAAAAATTTTCCACGAAAAATCCAAGGGGTCCCCCTGCGATTTTTTTCAATCGAACAGTTAACGATTTTTTACTCCACTCTCAATACAGATAAAAATCTGAAATTTTCAGGAAAGTTGAATCTTACCGAGATGTATTTTTGTGATTTTTTTCAATTCTCGAAAAAATCCGCAACTGGTCCAAAAAAATCGGTTTGTGAAAGCTCGAAAATCGGACTTTAACCGTGATTTTCGGGGTCAAAATCCATGTGAATCAATTGTTTTATTATGCAGGAGTCTTCATTTGAACGCCTTACACACGTACATAGCAAAAAATTTGGTGAAAAAAATTTAAACAGCGCCACAGGAATTATTTTCCGTAAATCGAGTTTTTCGCCGGCCGATATTTCGAGCTCCGCTGGCATCGGAAAGGGTAGAAAATTAAACGTTTGTTTTTGGAAGCTATTCTTCAAGTAAATTCAACGCTGAATCCGAATTCGACGTCAAAACGACGGAAATTCGAAGAAAAATATCAGTTTTTGCCAGTTTTAGTACTTAGTACGCTGTTTTTACGTTTTTCAACGTTGAAAATTCGTTAATAATAACAGTACAGTTAAATATTATGCTATTACTCATACTTATAGGAAATTAGACATACAATTCGAATTTGAAGTGAAAACAATCAAATTCTAAAAATTAATATATTCTTTGAATTTTTTTTCGATTTTGAGAGAAAATGTAATTTAAAATCAATTAAAAATAAAAAAAAAGACAGATTATTTTTTGTTTTTGAGATATCTTCGCACATTCACTGGGAGAACAATGTTCGGGATAGCTCACAAGTGGATCATCATCTTGAAATAAATTTTCAATTAAATCATAATTTCAGCAAAGGAATAACAATAATATTAATCGATAAATAAATAAACATTATAAAACCATAAAGTAATATTAAAATATTAATAATAAATAAAAATATAATAATAATAATCCAACCATAGCGCAATAATTTATAGCGATTTAGTTTTCTTAAGTAATGATCAGTTATACCTTTTTGAGCTTATTTATGCTATTACACTGAATGAAAAAATCCCAAATAAATTTTCGCTCATTACAAATTTACATAATTACTACATCGGAGGTTGCTACAGGGCAGATGTAGAGTTGGGTACCGGGTACGCGTAGAGGTCTTTTGAGGACCTTGATATTGGCCTTAAACCCCATTTGCAGCCCGTCCGCTTGTTTCACGGGCCGTTCACCGACCAGCCCACATCGCACGATAATCGTTCGGCCTCGTAGGATTACAAAAAAACAACAGAACTCATTCGACCGCTGAAGTTAGTGATTATTGAATTAGGGTTACTAGACGATAAAAATGGAGAATGAGATAGAATCGGAGTAGAACTTGAAAGATAAGTAATTACCGTGCATAGTTGGATTAATTATTACGACTAGTAAACGAAGTATTGTGAAGTCCGAAAAGTAGTAATTGGAAAGGAGATGAAGTGGGAAAAATTGTCATAGTAGGTACTATAAATACTTCAGAAACACTCTGTGATTAAGTGCCTCCGTCTCGGTGAAAAAGTGACAGTCGTCATATGACTACTTGTGATGATTATCTCTGTGAAAAATCAATATGTCAAGAAATGCTCTCCAAGTGAACGTGAAAAATTTCTCGCACATTTATGAACTATTAAGGTCTTGAAACGTTTGTGATAGCAAGCAGGTGACGCTTGATTGTTATTATTTGGCACACATCAGGTATTTTCTAATTTAACTTGACACTACTTAATTTTTTTATTTTCTTAAATTTCGAATTAAAAATTAAATTATCAGTCTACAACTGAAGAGAGTGTTTGACGACCAGTCCAACGAGTATATAACGTTTTTCGGAGCTCTAGAAAGTCTTGAGTAATGCCATCTTGCCAAATTTCTCAAGATTTTGAACCTGCCTCACAAAAGCTGCGATAACGCGCGAACCATTTAAGCTATCGACTCCGTTATGGTCTCATTCAATTCAGCGTCCAAAAATCTATAGGAATTGATACCAAACACACCTTTGTCCTATGGCTCCACGTCGCCCTGATGATGCCCGAACGGGCGAAAGTACTCGGCCAGAAAATAAACAATTGGAGAATGAGGTGCCTGGTTTCTCTCCCCCTCACAAACCACGGACATAAAAAATGCGACGTCAGAAAAGAGAAAAATTAGGTCGAATAAAATAAGAAAATAGAATTAGTTTGAGGGTTAAAATGAAAATGAAAATTCAGACTAGAATATAATGTCTAGTGACTATTGTTTGTATCTAGGCATAATTATAGGGCAATTATTAGAGAAATATTGAGATAGAAAATGAGGCAATCGAGTCTTGTGATGATTTCATTTCAACATTCCACTCAACTAATTTCTAATACTGTAAAGGGAAAAGGTCATACTTAACACATATGTCAGGGTATGGTATTATTCCGATCACAATCATGTTTGGGATCTTCGGTAGAATATCGAGAGCAAAAAAGAAAGAGCCGAATAAATTTACGATTCATCCAGCGTAGATAAACTCAACTCGATACAAAGGGAAGGGGAACCTGCCTTGGGAATATTTTTAGAACGGCTAGTACATCTGATGATCGTCTCCTGCCTCACTTTGACACGCGCTCTCTCTCGCTCATGTGAGCACACAACGCTCGCACCAATTCACTCGATACAGAACTATCACATTAAACCAATAGAGTCAATAAATGTAATCAATTTTATCTTCCTTTTTTTAAAATTAAATTTTCACCTTTGTTGAATCAATGGTGTTAGACGATGGCCTTACAGTCGAAAGGAGGGTGACTCATGTTTCGAATTTTTCAACTACAACCTACGTTATTATCATTTAGATTAGATGGAATAACTCGAACTAGAGCGAATTCAAGGAATTTTTCCTCAGGGCATTTCAATGACATTTTGACCAATTTTCAGTTAAAACCAATTTACACCCTAAAGAACAAAAAATAATTCCGTTGTATCAAGTATGATAGTTCAAAATAGATATTTCCTAAACAATTCCAGACACAACCTTTTTTTCATCCACTTTCCCCAGAATATCACACAAAAATTACAATCAAATCTAATGTCATGAAGAACATTTCAAGGTGTTACCCTATCGAAAATGTTGACTTTTATGGCTTGTAAAAATCACAATAAACAACATGGAAGAATATTTTAATTCTTATATCACTGAACTACTGTGCAGCATTGTGAAGCACTGTTAAGTATTTAAATTTCGATCATGTCGTCTTAAAGGGGAAATTTTCCTGAATATATTGCCACCAATTTGAATGATTTTTTCAGACAGATTTTACGAATTCTGCCACTGTTTGACCATAGGCAGACCAGAGGCTCAGAAAGTGAGCAGAGCGCTACAGGAGCAGTCACGCGAAATGTTCAAGTAAAGCAGACAGAGGATATCATACGAATATCACCTTTATTCGGGAAGTTTCATCTTGTTTAAGAATATTAATAGTTGGTCATGCATTTTTCCCCTTTGTAAACGCTGTTGAATTGAGCGAATAATGACCAACAGACCAAATAATTTTCTACGTTAGAAAAAAAAAAAAAAAATAGAGAAAAATCGTTGAAAGATTACATTTAGGAAGTGTTCGCTGTTATTCAAAATTCAATATTGGCTAATTTTGCAAATTGACTGGAAGAAATTTTTTTGAAAATTTTAACCGACACGCCGATAGAAAGTGTCCTGAGTATGGTAATATGACGACATTTTTCCCCCTACTAAGTTCCCTCCGTCGTGAATTAAAGTTTCTGGACGTTCCCAATTCTTCCATGCTATTTAAACATGGAATTATTAGAGAAAAAAAAATTAAATATGGAATCAGTGTTTATTATTACACGTGATTTCGCACACTTATAAAATGAACAATGTCTCAAAAATTCCATCAAATCTGCGCTCTTTCCCCGACTCTATTTTGATATCTCTGGCGTGTTCGCTTAGTTTTCCACCCGGTCATATTGATTTCGTCTCGGAAGGTTGGAAGGAGGCAGTGGCAGCCAGAGGGCGACTTTTGAACACTTGCATTGCTCTAAATTTAAATAATTCCAATAAAAAAAGTTTGAAAAAAAAAACTATTTCAAAACAAAAAATTTAACTTGCCAAATAAAAACTTGAGAAGAAAAAATAACAAACTAATAAATTGATACTTAGAAACAAACAAATGATAATTATGTAGGACGTAATTAATATATTTTTAACAGACTTCTAAAGGAAGAGGTTACTCTAATTGACTTGCGAGTTTTTTTTGGTTTGTCCACTGGTTTTTTTTTTTTTTTTTTTTTTTTTGGTTTGAAAGGGACACTATCCTGGCGGGTCCCATAAGATTTTGAACCTAATCCATCCAGAAATTACGGCCCCAGATTCTGAAATATGCCAGACAACGAGATTTTCACGAAAACAGCATAAATATCGGAAGAAATACCTCAATTTTAGTTTTCTTGACATTATTATTATTATTTTTTTTTTTTTTTGTAATTTACCTATCTGCCTATGAAGACCTAGATCAAATATTCGGATTTCTGGTATGGCGTGTACAGAAGAAAAACGCTGCAAATGATTGTACAGTGGTTTATTATTCCTTCGCTTCAATATTGATTTATGAAGACTATCCATTTGTGATAGTAGGTAACTATTCCGAACATTTTTGTGAATGTTCTCAACGAAAAACAGATGGTAACTATAGAGGAAAAATCCGTAGCAACTATTGTAATTTTAATCATTTTTATTTTTCTTAATTTCCTAATTAAAAACTTAATTTTTTGCCTAACTGTACAGCTGGAGAGAGTTTGACAACCATTCCAATGTGTATAGAACGATTTTTATAGCTCCAAGAACTCTCGAGTTATGCCCTCATGTCAAATTTCTAAAAATCTCCCAAATTCGGCACAAAAGCTGCGATAACTCGAGAACCAATAAAGCTATCGACCCGGCGATGGTCTCATTCGATTCAGCGTCCAAAAATCTATATAATTTGATACCACGTACACATTTTTCTGAAAAACCTTGGAAAATATGAATTTTCTCCCCCTCAAAACCCCCCAAAAATACCCTTAAAATTGAGCTAGCAAGTTGGTTCAAGAATTGGGCCGTCGTAGGACCGAGATTGATTTTTGGTGAAAATTTCAAGAATTTAGCTATTATGGTTTGGCCGGAAAAGTGTTGACGGCGTACGGCGTACGGCGTACGGCGTACGGCGTACGGCGGACAGACAGAATTTTTTTTATTGGATATTCGGATTCTACATGCCTTGAAACGTAAAACATCAAATTTTGAGGGGGGGTTATAAAATTTTTTTTCTTGGGCGATTACAATGGTTTATTATTGAATAATAAACCAATAGAACAAAAATCGTGATACGTTAACGTGATTTACAGTACACTAACTTGATGATTTTATTGAAGACTGTTGCCTTAAAATTTCTAGTTCTTTATTTCTTTCCTACCTGGGTATTCCTGAAATTTTGAGTGTTCAGATAAGACTGTAGATGTTTTGTGAAGTTCGGATGTTTCGTAAATGCGGATAAGCTTGAGAAAAGTATAACTCTAAATTATTATTCGAGATAACAAAAAACCTAGAAAAAATGAAACTGACTTTAAAATAGCTTGCCCAAAAAATCTCTGAAAAGGAAACAAATAACAAAAATATCCCGACTTCATAGCAACTCGATCAACAAGTAGACATTTTAAGAACTTCGTATTATGATGATGATTACGTGAGACTTTAACAAGACATTTTACTACTCGTATTAACCTGACAACTTCCTGATTGATTCATCCACCTCCCCTAATAATATAAAAAATAACGATTTCTACCATTTCCCAAATTATTGAACGACTTTCCTTTTCATAGTAGTATACTCAGAAACACTTTCTGAACAAGTGTCTGTGTCTCAGTGAAAAATGAATGAAATTTCCAGAAAATTTTCTTCAAGTGAATGTGCAAAATTAACTGTTTCCGAATTTCAGATAACACAGAACTTTCGAGACGGATGCGAATTTTTTCTATTTTGATTTTCACAAGCCTTACGAGCCAATACTTTTAAGGGTCTTGAGAACTCTATAAAAATTTTTTGTGTCGAGCAGATGATGCTTGATGTTTTATCGATTAGCTCATAAACCTTACTTCCACGTATGAGCTTTTTTTGCCATTTCCCTAGTGCGTAATTTGTAATCTGATTTTTACAGGCTGCAAAAACCAATACATCCGGGTGCATAAGGTCTTGAAATAATGTTTTTTAGGGCGAGTGAATGTCGCCTGAGTTTTTATCGCCTGGGCAACACACCGTACTTCCAAGTGAATCGTATTTTTGTTATTTTATTCGTGTTTTGTTTTCTTTCAGGGTCCTATGTAAAAATGTCTATTTCTGCGACCTTAACTGTAACGTTAGGCTCACACATAACATCCACGTTATTAACCTAAAACCGAATTTTTCGGTTTTCAGGTCTCCTGGCTAGTTTTTCAGTGACAATATTGTATTGTACGAACGTTGCAGCCTTTGAATGAGTTTCTCGTTTAATAATTGGTTATGTCTAAAGGCGGACTCAAACATGAACGTTGAAATCTGTGTGATCTATGCGCACACATTTTTATTTATTTTTGTACATTTTTATAAAGTAACAATGATTTGATTTTATGCAGTTTTATTTCACTTATTTGGAAACACCAACTGCTCAGCTGTCTAAATTCGTCTTTTTTTCCTCAAAGTAACAATCGATTTGTAATCGAATTAGAAGCCGAATTCCCCAGCCAGAAACGGGTTGTACAGCTAAGAATTTCCACAGCAATATCGACGAACAGCATCTGATTTAAACTGGTGGGAGATAATTTATATACACGACCCGATTCGATGAGAATGAGGGGAAAATGCGATGGGCCATGGCAGAGGCTCTCCCTTGGATTTCTCATTAAAACTCAGCTTCTATTGCCCGAAAGGGCGGGGGACTGTGCTGCGGATCCTACGGCCTGTTCGGAAAACATTCGCTACCTGAAGCGAGGGATTTCTATTCAATTCCCGCGTTTGGCAAATTTCCTCCGTTTCGCTTGGCAACCAATTCGAGTCGGAGATATTGAAAGAATAATGAACACGCTAACTAGCCCTAAAATATTGATAACTCTTAAAATAATAACGTCTTATTTTTTAATTTATTATTTTAATTGAGCTCAATTTAAAGCCAAATTGAAGACAACGATTCAAATGAAGAGATTGTCATAACAAGCGTTGAGTGATTTTAATAGCTTCAAAAAGTCTCAAGTTTATATTACCTCACCGAATTATAGAAATTCACAAACATCGATACAATAGATGATGATCAATTCAACACTAGCGCTAGAAGCCCCGGGAGTAGAGTTTTATTTCTCCCAACCAATTAAAGTACAATTATTACCCGAACGACACAGCTGAAAAGGGTGTTTAACGAGCTTTTCAAAGATAGAACGATTTTTATAGCTACACAAATGATCGATTTGCACCTTCTTGCAAAATCTAAAAAAATTTACAAAAACAAAAAATGTGTTAACTTGAGAACGATTAAGTAAAGCTATCGACTCCGCTATGGTCCCATTCGATTCAGCGTCAAAAATCTACATAAATTGAGCTATTGTCACACCTAGAATTATTGTTGGTGAATATTTCAAGAATTTAGCTATTATAATTTCCTCGGAAATTACTTGACGGAGGAAGGACAGATTTTTTTGGTATATTCGATTCTACAAGCCTTGAAACGTAAAACATCAAATTTTGACGGGGGTTATATTTTTTTGTAAGCGATTACAATCAATAGAATAATAAACCAAAACTAGCCAGGAGGCACAAAAATAGAAAAACGCACTAATTAAAATAATAATGCGGAAGTGCAATATGTGAGCCTTTACAAGCCACGTTTTGTAAAACGGGATCATTTTTATAGCAACGACACTAAAAAGATGTATAACCTGTCCTCAATCAAGCGTCATTCACTCGTCATGACAAACACTCAAAACCTCAAGCATTCATTTTTGGCAGTAGAAACATACCAACGAGAAGAGCTCACTTCAAGGACGCATGGAAGTACGGTACGAGGGCTAAAGATAAAAGACAAACGTCATTTGCTAGACCTTGGGCGTTCACATAATAATATTGATTTTTGCGTCCCGTACACATTCTAAATACGAAAAATATTTGGAAAGTGTTTTTGAGTAAAGCACTATAAAAAATTAATTCAAATTCGCCTCAGTTTCGAATTTGACTTTTCGGACGATCACAATACTTCCATTTACAACGTTAACATGGCAGTAAAAACAAATAAAAAAAACTATGCAAGTTCTCCCTCTATTTCAAGTATTTACACTTTTATATCCACTACCTAATTCATTTATTTATTATTAGATTATTAAAATTTAAAGTATACTTTTTCGATGGATTTACTACCTACTGGCCTTTCTACTACCTATTGCAACAATTTCGTTTAATACATTAGTTAACGAACTGAAATTCACCAATTGATAATTAAATTGTAAACGGTTAATGATTTCGAAAACCGGCTTGACAAAAAACTCGACCTTTACTAATTCAAATGGGCTAATTAGAGGAATTCGTCACAGTGAAATAATTCTTTCTCCCGTTCTCAAGGCAATTCGGAGGAAAACGCCGCTTCTATCGAAGGACGTGGCAGTTTTCTGTTTGGCCAAGGCGAGAAGCCTAGAGGCCTCAAGGCCGACAATTCTTGGGGGACAGTTCTTCGGCGAGCAGGTGGAGAGGAATCATTAACCCATCATCACAATTTAAAGAAATAAAACCTTTCTGCAAAATTGAAATAATGGGCGACGATCTAAAGCCGGAAAGGGTCTTAATTCGGTCGAACAGATTCAATAATTTGTCGAAAAATTATGAATCCAGAAATATTTTAATGATTTTATTTTGACTGAAACGATTTTTTTCTAAATTTTTTGTCAATAGTATTGAATACTGCTGGCTAATATTTTATTAAACGCTCGACTGTGCATCTTTTTGACCGAGTTCAAGGGGAGGAAAAGTTACTCCGGTAGACTTGCTGGTTTTTTTGGCATGTGTTGTCCGTTGGCGTTCAGCCCCTTCAAGCCCGATCGGATTTCTTTTCTTTTTTTTTGTTTGAAAGGGTAACAAGCCAGGTAGGTTCCGTAATTTTTTAAATTGAATCTATCAAGTAGTTACGGCCACAGATTCAGAGAACATTTGGAAATAGCCATTTTCGATAAAACAGCAACAATTGATTTTACGAGCTTAAATCTAGAAAAATTGCTCGATTTTATTTTTTTTTTATTTTTTTTTTAAACATAATTTTGGTTATATTTATCTGCCTATGAAGACCTAGCTCAAGCTTTGTTCGTTATCCTGCTATGGCGAGTAGGGAAGAAAGGGTTACGAAAAATCTGAATCAATCGAAAATGCCAAAATTTTAAAACAGTATAAAATGTTACGCGTATCGAATTTGATAACACCGTCGAGTAAAATTACATGGCATCCGAATTGTAAAAAAGCCTCTCACAAAAAATTATCTGGAATCGAAATACCTTTCTTCCTGTATAGAGGCTGGATCTTGTTCAGCTTACCTGCAACAAAAAAAAAAAAAAAAAAAAAAATTAAATTTAGACAAAAGTCGATTTCCAGTGGACGAGGTTACTCAAAGTTGACATGCGTTTTTTCGGTACTCGTCGTCCGCTCGGATTGTTTTTTTTTCTCCTGTTTTAGTAAGGGTATAACAATCCAAGTAGGTCCCATAATTTTTTAAATCGAATCCATCAAGTATACGGCCACAGATTTGGAAATAGTAATTTTCGCGAAAATAGCAACTTTTGACTTTGCGAGCGTATAAGTTCTAGAAAAATTGTCTTAAATTGTTCGTAATGGCCAGTGAATGACGCCTGATTTTTATCACTAGAACCACGCACCGTACATCCGAGCTCTTTGCTTATTTTGTGAATTAAAAAATCTTCACAGTCCTCAAGAAGAGTCAATATATTTGATCGTTTAAGGTTGTGAAATGTTTTATTATGAGATTTAATTACGATTGTTTTTTCGTTCGAGTCACATACCGTACTTCCGCTATCCAGATATTGTATATTTTTTTGTCTCGGCGCTCATTCTTGGGTTAGAAAATTTTTTTCTTGGGCTATTAGAATGGTTTATGATTGAACAATGAACAAATGCTTTATTATTGAATAATAAACCAAAACCATAAACGAAGTCGAAGATTTTCGCATATTCAACACATTTTCGTACTTCAATCGCTAATCAACCAGAAAGTTTCATTCGGGCGTCCTGAGGGCTTTTAGCTGTATTGATCTCAACTACCCGTTCGGCGGGAGGACAGCTATAAAAGGACAGGTTGCCGCTACCCCACACTATTATTATACACATAAATTATTAATATTATAGACAAAAACGATTAAATATAAATTAACTTATACATTAATGTAATGAATACGTTTAAAATTATGGGGGAACTGAATAGCGATTTCAGACTTCGCGAGCTTACAACTTATAGAAAAACGATAGAAGGACAACTGATTTTTATCGCGTGGAGCACATCCACTACTTCCGCATTATTCGCATGTTGACGACACAAACCGCAAAAGTAAATATATTTCAACGCTGGGGGCTTGAAATTTTTCTCAACGTCAGGTGAATGTCGCTTAATTTTGGTTTATTAATAATAAACCATTGTAATCGCCCAAGGAAAAAATTTTCTAACCAACCCTCAAGATTTGATGTTTAACGTTTCAAGGAATCCAAATACCCAATAAAAAAAAAACCGTCCGTCCGCCGTCTACACTTTTCCGACGAAACTATAAGAGCTAAATTCTTGAAATTATCACAAAAAATTAATCTTGGCCTGACAATCGCTCATTTCTTTAACCAAGTCACAAACTCTATTTTAAAGGTATTTTTAATGGGGGAGGTATTTTTATTTTTTAAGGGGTTTTGAGGGGGAGAAAATAGGTATTTTCCTAGGTACCTTTTTCCGACAAAGGAGTATTTGAGCGTTTTCGATTTTAATGCGAAATGAAATTTAAATATGAAATGCTCGAATGAAATAACTGAAAATACGAAATATGAGGAAGTACCGTACGTAACGCCAATTCAATCTTTATTCACCTGATATGAAAGAAAATTTCTAGTCCCCCAGCTTTCAAATATTTTTTTCGTGCTCTGTGAAAGTCAAAATATTGGCAATATGCGTATGACGTATGGTATGTGACCCATCCGATAAAAATCAGCCGTCATTTAATCGCCGTCTCAAAAATTTTAAGGCCTCGAGCGTTAAAATATATTGATTATTGCGGCCAGTAAAAATCAAATGAAAAGTACGCACTACTGAGCGATAAAAGTTTATAGCGTGGAAGTAAGGTGTGTGATAAAAAATCTTTCATCATCTGCTCGACATAACGAACATTTTAAGACCTCAATCGTTAAAAAAATTGACTCTTATAGCGAATCGAAAGCGAAAAACTTTCAACAGTTATAGCTCGAAGCGTGTTAACCAAAATCTGGAAACTGCTAATTTTGCGCATTGACTCGGAGAACATTGCCTGATTTTATTGAACTTCATTCATTTTTCACCTTATTTCTAATGCTGCTGGCAGTACACAAATGCCAAATAAGGCTGATTTATATTTTAATACAAGCGTATTCAATCGCTCAATTTAAAAGATTCAATGAGAGTCAAACAGTGTAAAAGGGAAACCCCTGTTACCGACGTTTTTATCTCAGAAAAGTATCGTTTAGGCAAATTTGCGATTTCTTCCGAACGTGCAGAGATAACCGATAACTGTAATTGTTACAGCTTGAGGAAACAAAAAGATAAAACTTTATCAATGCAGACCGAGGCATTGATAAGACGGGCCCAGGGGTTTTTCAAGAAGTTTCGGAAAAATGTCGGTCCCGTCAGTGTGAAGCTTTGTAATAAGAATAAGCCAAGGAAGTGCGAGTTTGAAACGAAGTTTATACAAACCTCTAATCTCATCGAGGGAGAGCGATATTTTTTGGAAGAACCTCCACGGCTCGAGACTATTTACTAGCCGTTCGTAAAACATCCGCCTTCCCTCAATGAAAGCGAATGCGCCGAATGAGGAGACGCTTTTAATGATTGTACAATAGTTTACTTATTATTCATGATTCAAGAAAACCATCCATTCGTTTAGGTAACTGTCCAAAACATTTATATATATTAATTTAATTAATTTAATATATATTAATTATCAGGCTGATAAGTACTTCTGATAATGATAAAAAATTTTATGAGAGTTAGTGTCCTCCTCAGACACTCTCTCGCAATTGAGAACTACCAACAGTTTTTTACGTTTATGTTACGCAGTAAATGGAAGCATTGTAATCGTCTGAAAAATCAAATATTGAAAAGAGGTGAATTTGGAAAAAAAGTCATAATTATGCTTCGAAACCCTTTCTGAAGAAGAGTCTATATGTCCGTGTGTCTGTGGTGAAATATTCATGACATAAATCGCCATATCTCCCTGAAAAATCGATAAAACTCAATGAAATTTTCAGAAGTGTTCTCGTAGGGAATGTACAAAATGAGTAAATATTGACTTTTGGATAACAAACTGTGCATTCGAGATATAACCGTTCTAAGTATTTTCTGTTTCGATTTATACAGGTTTAGGAATCATTATATTTTAACGTTTGATATCTTGAAATGTTCGTTATGACAAGATGACGCTTGATGCTTTATCTATTGGCTCACACACCGTACTTCCAGGTACATTTATCTGAGAATAAGAAAGAATTGAACTCCCCTAGGGTTAGTTATTTTTTAATTAATTTTTTTTTTTAAGGGCGTTGAAAATTAATATTTAGTGAATATGCTAATAACGCGAAAGTATGGTTTTTAACCCAAGCGATAAAAATCAGGCGTCATTCAGCCGCCCTCCAAAACATTTCGAGACTTGTAAAAAATCAAAATAGGAAAAAAATACCGTGTGTTATAAAAAATCGGAGTAGGTAAGTATGTTTAATACAAAAAGTTCTTCCAAAGTCACCAACGTTCCAAATTCGAATTTTCGGAAAGTCTCAATACTTCCATTTGCTATGTTAGCACGGAAAAAACCCGCAAGTCAACTAGAGCAACCACCTCCTTTAAAGTCGGTTAATTAGTTTGAGGGAATATTGTAGGAATAGGATTTCCCGTTACCTACGTTCTTAGTAGAGTTATTTCCATAACGTTTGAGTACCTGAACCTAGCGAAAACGCATTGTATAGCATCTTGAATGCACTGGCCTGACTTGAATTTCCACCAGCGCGCCCATCAAAAGTTGAATTGGCGATTTCGAGTTCAAAGAAGAGGTGGAGCGAGATTGTTGGCGTGTGAGTGCGCTAGCTTGTGGTAGTGAGGCAGAGAGGGATAGAGAGGGACGGAGAAGGAGCAAAAACGCGATCTATGGGGTCCCAGTTGACGGGAAAGTTAATTTCTGGAACTAGTCGTTCCAGGCCCTCAAATAGAGCACAATCGAACGTGATAAACGATTTCAATAAAATCCATAATATTGCGAAGGATTAGAAAATGAATTCATATCGAGAGATAATGAGGACGGCCAATTGAGTATAGGACCAATTTAGAAGAGGAATAATCTTCGTGAGTGGAGACTACGGAGAAATATGATAAGAGGAATATTAGAAATATTAGGCGAAGAAAAATATTATGAATATGAGAATATAAGAGATAGAATAGAAAATAAACGGGAATAGTAGAGTTTAAAACGAAATCTATAGCACATTATTAAGATGTAGAAAAAGTAAAAAAAAAAAAAACAACTTAATAATATGAACGGGTTGTAAGTAAAATGTATAAATTGGGGATGATAAATATAAATCTCTATTGTTTATATTTATTTCAATGGCTAATAATGTCGAACATTTTGCCACCATAGTCAATAACTACGACTGAATCGGGATATTTAAGGACATAATACTCATCAGGGGTGGGGGGTTAACGGACGAGAGGTCTGGCAGGTCTTGTACCGCCTCCTTGCCCAGCTCCTAGCAGAGAAAACGATCCGTTGGGCTGGGAAAATAAAATCCCAGTCAAAATGGCCCACGGTGATCCGATCGTTAGGTGCGTTATAGAAAGAGCTATATTTTTCGCAGCGAGAGCATCAAGAAAATTTGTAAAAGGAATTTTTGAACATTTTCACGAGATTCGAAAATTTTTTTTTCTTAATTGGAATTCATAAATAGAGTACCTAGAGTTACGAGTTTGGAATCCGTCGGATTGATGTTCGATTCAAATAAATATTGTCAAAATTTCGAAAACATTGTTTCGAGTCGAATTTATAATACCATCAAAGCGTCATATTGATTTTATAATCACCGAATCCTCCCGCCATCTTAACAATATTGCGTAATAAATCAATTTTTTCAACAACGAATAGCGATTAATCGACAAATAAGTAATACGAAAAATCTATTATTAATATATAGTAGAAAAATGCTAATTATAGTGCACTTATAGCGCAATGCGGTCCGAATGGCAAGGTTTGACATTGCGAATAGGGCGATTGCGCATTGAATATGATGTGCCCTCGAAATCAACGCTGGCAGTCGTCAATAGTTAAAAACGAACTTATTGGAAAAATAAAAATTGAAAAACTTTAATAGGTATTGAAAAATAATAATTGAAAGAAAAAATAATTAAAAATACTTTCGGTAATAATGATTTTATTTAATAATTTCATAAAAACGAACTACCGAAAAAACGCGATAATTTATAATGTCAAAACAGTATTACTCGACTAAATGTAAATTTAAGAATATAAGTACCTCGTTCATTTATTTTTAATTTTTTGAAAATATTTTTCCAAAAATAAAACACGTACCTCTCCATGGATGTCCTGTCGGCCATCTGGGGTGTTTTCTGGAAGAATATACAGTCTGAGGCTTGCCAACGTTTGTTCGGAATTTTTGTCAGCCCAGAGCAGTTGGAGTTCGCCAATACTGATAAAATCCGAGTCGGGCCACAATTTCACAAAAAAGAATTCGCTGAGTGCCAAAATATTCGTTTTTCCATTTTTACTGTATTTTAGCGCTTTGTAAAATGTGTAAGGTCCGTGTTCGACGTAGGGAGAGCCGAGTAATTTGTAATCCATTGCAGGCGAATACAATACTCGGAAACACAGATTACCTAGGAGCGATGTTTTTGGAATGGCATTATTTGAACGCACAATGGGCATAGAAAAAGCGGCAGGGGTGTCAATATCCCGCTACGGAAATTTTGAAATCACATTCGCTTATTCGCGAGACGGAATCTCGGCAACTTCACATGGGAAAATCGTGGCCAACAATTTGAACACGCCGAACGGTCAAAAATCGCACAAATTACCCGACCACGGACGAATGAAAATTTCGAAATTTCACAGATCCGAAATTACACGCCACTAGGAGCGGACGACATCCACTTTGTATTTACTCTAATTACATGACGTCACCGATACTCCCCGATTACCCGTGATGCTTTGCGTGAAGGGGAAAGTGGGGGAAGCGCCTTGTCGCCGTGGAGGGGATAGCAGGGTGGGAGGAAAAGGTAGTGGGAGGTCCCCGGGAGCGTTTGACCAAGGAGCTAGTAAGGCGAATGGAGAGGCATCGCAAGTATAAAACAGCTGGAAGGGCTGTACCAAAGTGGGGGAAGGCGAAATTGAAATGAGCGACCGCCTTATGCGGCCCAATTAGCATTTCAATATTGCTGACGCTGTTATGAACTTCGAAACTGCTTAACTTCAAATTAAGTCAAAAATTCTGCAAATTTACATCATTAAAAACTTAATTCAAGCAGCAAAGACAGGTCTTTCTCTTCTTAGTGATATATAAAACATCAGAAAACCTCCCTTCATAGAATTCACCCAAGGTTTCTTTTGAGCAGTTGTCACTTACCATAACCGGCCGTAGCAAACCTTATATTTCTGTTGGGCACTTATGTTCTTAACTATAGTGATTACCTACCTACTTCCAATATTATTATTAAGTTGATTACCTAAGAATGAAGTTGAACTTTTTGAACGACCCGATTGGGACTCTTGGTCATCATAAATATAAAATGCTTTAATATACCATTGATCCAAATCACCACCATAACTTGACGTATACCATAACTTTCAAAACTCCAATTGTTTATTTTTTTACTGTCGGTTATCGACATGTAATCTACAGACTATTTTTTGCTCAAGTAATAATAGAGTTATTCTATTGTCAAGCTTACCCACAATTACACTAATGAGAGAATCCGGACGGAATTTCAGAAACTTACCAAACGTTACTGCATGAGAATGAAATTATTTTGTATTCAAACCCACACTACTATTTATTGAAAATTTAATGCTCAATTCAAATTTTTTACCGAAGATTAATTTTATGATTATTACTTCCATATTTATTTTATTTCTACAACAGACATCTTTCTTAGAGGTCTATTTACGTTTTTTATGAAGCCCAACTTCGGTACAAATATATACGTTTTCCGGATATTTGTGAGGCTTAGCATTGTCTGGGATTTTCAGGGGATTTTTTCTTCAATTAAGGGGATATAGGGGAATTTTTTGACTCAGTTTAGGGAGATTTCCAGAAAGGAACTTTGAAACACTGTTAAGGCACATGGCAACACTGTGAAAAGGTCACCTAGCTTGTGACTTGAAGTACACATTGGATCATTTTTAGAAAAACTAAAGCGGGGATTGTAAATATTAGCGAATAAATTTTTCTTCTTCGGCTCTGGCAGATGAAACCTTAAAAAAAACTGACTGGAACGCATTCAAGAGCTTCTCTTAAATCTAATTTTGCTAGCTTTTGAAATCCGAGTGACGTCACTGTCTAAATCGAATGACGAAATTTTATTCACTCAACGGATGCGATCGATTTTGCATTTCTCCAGTGTATTGTGCAGAGAAGCTGTCGCAAAATGGTCACAGGCTAGCATTTAGCGCAATTCAATTATGATTGGCCGACCGTCTCAAGACAAGGAGTGCCAGAAATAAATAAACGAAAATATGGACGGTAGAGACAGACGAAAGGGAAGAGAGGAGCGAAACTGGTTGATCGCGTACAGTCAATGCTCGCTGCTCATTCCGCTCTTCCATGTACCTTTCATACTGCTCGTCTGGTTCAATTGGATCTGTTGTCACCATTTTGGTGCTCATCTTACGACTTTTGCGGCGATCCAGTTCCGATTTTTCAGGATCGACGGGGACTGGCGGTTCGTTGAGAGTAGGTTTCCTAGAAATCACACTTTTCGTCGTTAGCCTCCTATTTTCCGATTTATAATTGCTATTTTGCTGCTCTAGAAGCAATTCGGCCACACATTTCAATTCAGCGATGCATGCTTCCAAATGGCTTTGTGATTGATGATCTTTCTGCGTAGAGCTGGCGACGATTTCCTTAAGTTTTTCTATCTCATCTTCCAACTGGGTAACTTTGTCTTTTAACTCAGAAACCTCGTCAAGTTTTGTTCTATTTTCCTTCACAGAGTGCCGGTGTGGATCAAAAGGCGGCGAACTTACTTCGTCAGTGCTTTTGCCACGGGCGTTCTCTTGATACTGCGGTGAGGTACGTGCTTCGTCAGTGCTTTTGCCACGCCCGTTCTCCTGATATTGTGGTGAAGTACGTACTTCGTCGGTGCTTTTGCCACGCGCGTTCTCTTGATATTGAGGTGAAGTACGTGCTTCGTCGGTGCTTCTGCCACGGGTGTAATCCTGATACTGCGGTGAAGTACGTACTTCGTCGGTGCTTTTGCCACGCGCGTTCTCCTGATATTGCGGCGCAGTACGACCCTCGCTAGTACTTTTACCGCGTGCGTTCTCCTGATACAGAGGCGAAGTATTTACATTGTCAGGGCTTATGCCACGCGGTTGCGTCTGATATTGCGTGTCCATTTGGTTTATGAATAAATCGGCTTGCTCCAAAGTATCTTTGAACATTTTTTCCCTTAGTTCGAGCTCTCTTATTCGCCTATCCATTTCCATCCTTTCTTGAGCCATAATGTTCAATTTTTCAAAAACGTCGGCGATCGATTTTTCATCTTTCGGATCCTGCGGCGTCTCGCCGACTATCCAATTTTCCAATTGGAGCAATTTGTCCCGAAGCGAATCGTCGATTTCTCTGCAGTTGGCCAAAACTTTGGTCTGAGCGTTCAACTTGTCTTCGAGCTGTTTCATTTTCATAATCAGTTCTTCCTCCTGCTTATCTAGGGGTTCTCCGAAATCGGACTCTCCATCTTTGAACTGAGATGTTCCAACTGCAGATATGCTATTCGGTAAAGGCATGGACGATTCCGTTGGCACCGCGTTAGCATCCATCGAAACTAGTCCACCTTGCGTTAGCAGCATCATCCGCCAAATATTCCACATCATCAGAGCTGGCATTGTATTTTCGAGAATCAGGAGTCGATATCGCGCTTCCATTTCTCGTTCTTCCAGTTCGCGATTTTTCTTTTCGTATAGCTCCATAAGCATGTCGATTGCTTCTTCTTGGTTCGTCTGATATTTTTCGGCCATTGTTCTTCGCTAAGTCACGTCAAGTGAGTTCATCAGATTCGTACGTTTCTCCTTATCGCCATTACTTTCAATTTTCACCTGCAATCGAATTAATTTTATTAGTAACGCGAAATTCATCGAATCAAGGGAATTTTGAACCAAAAAAACGGTATTTTCGTTCTCTTTACGAGCGGAAATTCAATTTCCAGCCTTTGGCGCAGTGGCCAATCCGCCGCGTACCGTGAACCGACAGACAAACTTACCCTGAGTAATCAGATGGGGCGCATAATCAGTTTTCGCCGTAGCCATATAAAAAGTTTGATTAGGAAATTGTGTTTATATTTATACATTTTTCTAAAAACGCAGGAGACTCACGGCTTGGTAGCTTGGGAAACGTTTTTCGAATCGCAAATACAACAAAACCTATAGCAATTTCAATGTTCGACGAATGTCATGAAAACTAGTAGTCACAAGACTGGAAATAATCGCGTACCTAATCACAACTGTGGTGAAAAATGGGAGAAATTCGTACTCAACTTAAGCAAGTTAGTGAAAAAAGGATGGCCTTGAAAATTTCAAGGAGTTTTCAATATTTTGATTATTTTGAAATGTACTTCTGTCTACCACGACAAACAACGTGGCTGATAACCTTGAGACAACAACAAAAACTGCTATCTGTTCTAGAACTCAGCTGTTCTTCTTGTTTGACCTAGATTCTAAAAAAAATACTACGCTACCCTGATCCGCGTTTCGGGGAAGCAAGATTAGTATTCTTCCGTCAAGGTCCGAATTTTCAAGGATTTAATTACAAAGTTGACACACGTCAGAACCACTTCGCTTGCCAATCGATCGCATTTTCTTTGAATATCGAAACTGATTTGAATTCCTCGACGTTTTTACAATTTTGGGAGGATCGTGAGGAACTGATGCGAATGTTATGTTCATCAGGAGGGCGGCTGTGCGCGGAGTCCCGCTTATAGATTCGATTCGCAACTCGGAAGTTCGTTTGTCGAGAGTGAACGTATTGAGAAAAAACTCATCCAAACACCGTCCAACGTCGATGGCGATGGAATCGTCCAGGTCAGTGAAGTTAGTTTAATTTCGTTACTTGATTTGAGCTCTGCGATTCCCTAGATAGAAATACTTCAGGCGTTGAAGGTCTTACAGAGCAAAATTATCTGGTCCTTAAATTAATTAATTTGAGCCGTCACGTTGAAAGGAAGAGAAACAATTCTTCCTTCGGAATTTTATTTTCAATTTTCGGTCGACCGCTTTCGCCCATTCGGGCATCCTTAGACTTCTCTCATCACTGGATCAAAATTCAATTAATTTTCGAGTTGAAACGCATTATGTTTCAGGCGATTAGGGAGTACGGCTACGCAGGAGAAAACACACCGAAACCGTTTGGCGAACGAACGCTCGCCCTATCTACTTCAACATGCCAGCAATCCAGTTGACTGGTGAGAGATTTTGCTCCAATAATTTTTCGCGTACCCTTAAGTTCAAAATCATTTTTCCCAATAGAAACATTGTTGTAAATCGAGCGGATTATTGTTCTTTCAAGGTACCCTTGGGGCGAAGAGGCATTCGAAAAAGCCAGAACTGAGGACAAGCTTATATTTTTGTCGGTCGGCTACTCAACTTGCCATTGGTGCCACGTTATGGAACGTGAATCTTTCAAAGATGAAAATGTCGCGTCGATAATGAACGAATATTTCGTCAATGTCAAAGTAGACCGCGAAGAGCGGCCAGACGTTGATAGCATTTATATGTCGTTTGTACAGGTATTTATTGGCGATTTATTTACCAATGTATTTATCACTATTTCTGCATAATCTAATTCCAAATAAGACGGAAAGTGTTATTTTAGGCGAGTTCCGGTTCTGGAGGATGGCCAATGTCGGTTTTTCTTACTCCAGATCTGAAGCCTGTCTCAGGTGGAACGTATTTTCCGCCGAAGGACATGTATGGGCGACCTGGATTCAAAACAATTTTACTCAACATGGCTAAGCAGGTAAATTACTCATTTTATAATTTGACCACACAATTTTAGTAGAGCACCTCATTAGGTTCAACTCATTGAATCTGAAGCAAAGTTATAAAGTATATTATTTTTTGAAATAATAATATAATTATATAATAATATAATAATAAAGCAAAATTAATTCGAGCGCATCGAAATGATTTGAGTGCGGATTTCATTAAAAGACAGAGGTGAGGTAGGTTCTTGGACGTATTCCTAGCTACGTAGTGTAGTACTTTTCACCCTGTAAAAGAGACATTGCTTACTCAGCTGCCATAACAGCCTGTCAGCCTGCCTACTGAACTAAATAATTAATTGATTGTTGAGAGAAAAGAATAAAGAGTAATAATAAATGTAATATACATAAATATATAAATTAACAATAAATTTGGTTTATTATTGAATAATAAACCAGAAAAGAAAAAAATAATCAGATCACGTTCATCAGAAGCTCAAACATCGCGTAAAAAATCAAGTCCTCAAAAAATATACCGCAGGAGAAAGGGAGCTGGTGATTTACCATCGTCAAATTTATTTCAGTGGTCGGACCAGCGACAGAAGGTTTCAGCGACCGGCACTAAAATCGCCGGACTTCTCAAGCAGACAACAAGCTTCGACGTTGGTATTGCTGGAGCTCTTGTGGGTGGAGAAGTACCTGATGATGAGACGTGGAAACTTGCATTGACGCAATTCCAAGACAGGTGTCTATGACAGTTATTATAATTCATCGAAAACATCAGCTCCCGCAAAAGACTTACTCATACTTAACATTTTCCAGGTACGAACCTGTTTACGGAGGGTTTGCTCCATCGACAAAATTTCCTCAACCGTCGAACTTTGATTTACTGTTTCACATAGTGATGAAAGAGGGAGACAGTGATGCGGGTACTATTGCGAAAAGAATGGCCTTACACACGTTGGACAAAATGGCCGACGGTGGTATTCACGATCACATAGCTCAGGTCAGTTAACAGAACGATTTTTAAATATCTTTTTGGGGAGATTTTTCTTCGTGTAATACATTCGATATTTCTAAACGATGAGTTAGCGTTTCAGTAAGCAATAAAATTTTGCAGGGGTTTACCCGTTATTCGACTGATCGGAAATGGCACGTGCCTCATTTTGAAAAAATGCTCTACGACCAAGCACAACTAGCAGTGACGTATTCCACCGCCTATTTGGTTACCAAAAATAAGAAATACGCCGACATTGTGCGTGACATATTAACTTATGTATCACGAGACCTAAGTCATCCGGTAAGTATGTAAAATATGATATTTTACATTTATCGCAACTTCTCTGATTGATGTGAAGATTCAGATTGTTGAAGTCCCAGGTTACTGCTGTTAGTGTAACTTGTTTTTAGTTCATTTTCACCCGAATTTCAGGAGGGAGGATTCTATAGTGCTGAGGACGCTGATTCCTATCCTGAGGAAGGAGCCAGTGCCAAGCGCGAAGGCGCTTTTTATGTTTGGACTCACGAGGAAGTTGTTTCACTTTTGGATCGTCCTCTAGCATGTAAATCCGATGTGAAATTATTTGAGGTAATAATACAATGAGGCGCTGTTTCTTTTGCATGTTATTTTGGTAACACTTGCATAGACGCCGATCACTCAAGGTACTCTCACTTCAACATTTTACAGGTTTTCTGCGAGCATTATAATGTCTTGCCTGGCGGTAACGTGAACCCTGACCAAGATCCGCACAATGAACTCCGAGACAAGAACGTTCTGATTGTCTTTGGATCGTTGAAGAAAACGGCTGAAAAATTCGGCTTGAGTGAAGAAGATTTGACCACTGAACTAGAAGTTGGGAGGAAGATACTGTTTGACGCAAGATTGAAACGGCCCAAACCGCAACTAGATAATAAGATCATTTCGGCCTGGAACGGTACGGGGATATTTATAAAATTTATAAAGCCTTAGTTGCCAAGCTCATATTTTATAATCACTACATAAAATTCCAGGATTGATGATATCTGGCTACTCCAGAGCTGCTTGCGTCCTTGAAGATCCTACATACAGCGATCGGGCCGTCAGAGCTGCTCAATTTGTCAAGAAACACCTGTACACCCATGATAAAATTTTATTGAGAAGTTGCTACACGCAGGGGACATCCGTTAGCCAAATGTGAGCTACTAGGAAACTTTTACATTGTATGTGACATGAGAACCTTAAGCCAAGCTTCTTTGAATATTTGTTATATGGTTCCTCATCCATTTGACTAGCTAAATGTTAGCCAGCGGAGAAAATACTCTTCTGTTCAGCCTTAGTGTATTTTTATTTTATATTGCAGAGATAAGCCAATTGAAGGCTTCTTGGACGATTACGCTTTCATGATTTGTGGCCTCATTGATCTTTACGAGGCTACATTCAATCAAGAGTGGTTAAAATGGGCTGATGAACTGCAGAGAACTCAGGATGAACTGTTCTGGGATAATGGACTCGCTGGATACTTCACAACTACCAATAACGATCCAAATATTCTTATCCGATTGAAGGAAGGTAAGTTCTATCTTTCCTTTATTACCTTCCCAACAATAAGTGCTCCTTACTCAAAGTAAATTTATTTTCAGATTCCGACGGAGCTGAGCCAAGTGGAAACTCTGTTGCAGCTCACAATCTCATAAGGTTGTCAGTGCTTTTTGACAGTCCCGAGCTCAAAGAGAAAGCCGGCAAATTGCTTTCATCATTCACCGGTCGTCTCACTCGAATTCCGATCATTCTTCCTGAAATGGTCTCCGCTCTGATGCTTTACCATGAATCTCCATCGCAGGTTGGAACTACGCAATAGTTCTTGAAAATAATAGAAAAATATAATTTTGAAGTTGCCTAGCTTGTAATGCTTGCCAGCTTTTTTTCCCCAATTTGTTAACCTATTGTTTATTTCAGGTGGCCATCACTGGTAGTGTTGAAAACTCAGAAACTGGCGAACTAATAGCTGTGGCTCGCAAGTCTGCATTGCCTGGCATTATCATCATGACGTCCGATGACCAGGGTAGTTTCCTCTGTTCAAAAAATATGTCATTAGCCAAAATGAAAGAGGTCGGCGGGCGCCAAGCTGCGTACTTCTGTCGCGGTAAAACCTGCATGCTCCCCGTCACCACACCTGCCGAACTAGCTGCACTCCTCCGCGTCCAGTGAATCTTCTTGGGAATAAAACTTGTGACATTTTTGCACTTTTCCTGATTATTAATTTCTTCTAGAAGATGGCTAGGAATTTCCGAAAGCTTTGTGCTTCTAAATCTCTATGCGTATTTGCGCTGTTATTTGCTCAATTGTTCACCTGCTGGAAAGTGCGACGGCTGGATTCTAGGTTTTTATTTTATCGACACCAACACAGATCTTTGAAATGTCCCTGGTAAAAATGCGGATTTCAGGGCAGAGAGATTAGAATCATGATTACCAAGCGGACAAATATTTATATATTTTTTTGCACCACAACTGGGAATTCAACAGAATTTGTTTATCCTCAACCAGTGACAAGCGTTGAGTTTAGACTTGATGAAATACTCCTGAAATAAGAACGTGAAAAAATCCTCTACAAGAAATTGTTTTCCTTGATAATTCACCATTGGCATAGAGTAGTAAAGTTTGAAGCTGTTTCATCGGAACTTAGTTGGCTTTTAGGTGACTAATATTCGAATTGCGTATTGGTATTGCTGTACCGAATGCGTGCATAAAAAGCGAACATTTTTACGCCCAACCAAAATTTTCCTCGCTCTCTTTTAATCTATTACCATTTCAGAACGTATTTTTGCTTAGCATCTTATCTTGTAGGAAAATGGGTGGACAAAATGAAGGGAGAACTAGGCGAATTGTTTCAAGGTTATCGATTGTGATTGTAGTCGATAATTGGAATTCGATAAATGTCTATGATAATGTGATTATTGTGATAATTTTTCAAATCGTGAACGGTACAGATTAGTTATATTTTCATGTCGGAATAGTAATTATTGGTGTTCGAGCAAAAATAGTGTTCTATTTGTTTTAAAAATGCATTCGTCAAGTATACGATTTTTTCTTATTTTTTTTCACCTGGCTAACTTATTTGATATTTTTGATCCGTCGGTCTGTAAATACTCAAATTTATGCCATACATGTTAAACCTTTAAAATCTGTTAATAAATAAATTTTGCTTTTTTTCAACTCTGCTTTCAATCCTGTATCTATCTGCTTCTCTTGTGAGGTGTGAAATAATTAGAACTAGGTACGTCATTTGAAGAAGAAAGTAGAGACGTGTTCCATGGAAGTACTGTGTGTGATCTGCACCCAGATTATGGCGATTTACTTAATGAATAACCTGGAAACATGTTTTTAATATTCTTGAAAGAGAAGTTGAGATTTTGATACAAAGTCAAGCTCCAATAAAAATTCCAGTTTCCAATAAAAATTAAAAAAAAAAAAGAAAAAATAGCCCATTGCTGCTTAATACACCCCAATGATAGCTATGAATATTGTGAACGACGTCTCTTGCTAGGAGATGCAGTTTTTGGATCATTTATTCGTTCAAATCTGTTACAACGCGCTTTCGATCGTGAAAAAAATTGATTGACACTTGAAAAGCTGGCTGAGGTTCAAAAGAAACTTCCAGGACGAGAAAACAAGAGGTCTTTTGTGTCATAGGGAGAGCCCTAGGCTGACTGATTCTGACTACCTGGCTATTCTCTCATAGGCTCAAGGCGGTTCTTTTATCCTTGAGGTCGTAGAAAGAGAGGGAGCCAAAGAGGGAAACAGGATTCCCCGTGCGGCCATCTTGGAAATCATCAGGAAACCACACAGGTCGCGGTTGTTTGTCGTCTGTCGTCATTTCGGTGAAGCGAATTTATCCCGCTTTTATTCGCCAAAAGGTAAAACGTAGATTTAAATGGAAAGATAGTGTTCGCATCGGACAACTCCCTTGCAATGTCATAATTTAATGCGGTCTTCCTGTTTGTGAAGTGATAATATTGCAAGACTTCGTCAGCCAAGGTTTTCAAGGTAAGCTGAATAATTATTCTCTTTCCTGTATCGAAGGATATAGAGAAGGAAAAAATCGTTTGACGAACGTTGAAATCACCAGTGATAATAGGAGAACTGGAAACTTGCAATCGCGAATGAATCGATTAGGGGATCAACAGGTGATTTCAACGGTTGGGTGTGTTTAGCGCATATGTCGCAACTCCAGATGTCCACTGATAATATTATGTTGACTTCTTGCAATAAAACCTTTAAAATAAATCGGCATAAAAATTATTGATCGGGTCGATTTTAATTATTTGCGCCCCAAACTGAATACAGTATTTTTCTGCTACAAAATCGATGTAAAATTGTCATCAGTTCACAAAAAGTTGAAAAGTTAACGTGAGTAAAAAATTTTCAACCCTCGAATTTTTACCACATTTCAGCAAATAATCAACACAATATTTCTTGAAAAAAGGCTAAAATTTGCTACGCAATATTTTAAAGAGTTTTTACAATTTTATCCGTATTATTTAGTACGTTGAAACAGGAATGTAAAAGACGTGAGAGAAATGGATTACATTATAATTAATTATGATCGCCTGAAAAAAGAAAATGGGGCAATTCGATATGGTAAAAATCGAATGAAGAATAATTTATGATATTAAAATATTGATTTACGGCTAAGGCGTTTTTTATTTTTATTATTACGTCGAAATTTATTTATTTGAAAATCAAATTAAACGAACCTCAAAATTAATAAATTCTGAAAAAATAAATACCTACATTGAAACTGTCAATCAATTTTTTTATTTATATTGTTTCTGTTCTTCCAGATGAAGCTGATTTTCCTGTGTGCGGTTCTGCCTCTGGCGCTGGCGAACCAATGCACAAGAAACCAATATTGGTCAGCCGAGCTCAACGCTTGTCTCTCTTGCTCGAAGTGTACGAAGAATCAAATCCAAACGCGGCCGTGCAATTCGCACAAAGACACCGAATGCACCACCATTTCCCAAACGGGCGTTGAATTCCCTTGGTTGGAAAAGGAGAAAGAAAACGACATCTTCGAACTAGCGGATGATGACGATGCTCCGAAGAAGGGGAATAAAAAATATAAAAATCACCATGTGCTCAAATTGTCCAATGCTGACGATGACGATAATGATGACATATATCAGGACTTTTTGCACAGCCATCATGATAATAAAAACCATAAGAAGCACAACAAGAAACACCATTACGAATTCAATCAGAGGATCAACGACAAGTTCTTGAGGTGGGAGGACGAAACGACAACAAGGAAACCGCACAGGAATCATTTCTTGGTGAACCCGTTGAAAAATTTCCAATCTGATAAACACCATTTCTCCTTCCCAAGTAATTTGGACATCCCATCGGAGAATACGAAGCGGAAAAACGAAAAACGCGGAAAAACACTTCACGATAAGTCGAGCAGGAAGAGGAAAAACCGTTTTCACAATGACGACGAGGAAAAACTCGAAGAATGGTTACTCATGTCCGAACAAGAACTGGCCAAACGCAAAGAGGATTTGCTGAAGAACATTAAAAAAGACGAGTTCGAAGAAGAGAAAGGATCCAATCCGAAAATCAAACTGAACTACCCGCTTTACAATACAGAAAGTGAACTTTTTGATTCGTCATTGTCGAAAAATTCGATCCGAGAATCGACCAAAGAGAAGCACAAATCGATAATTGACGACGAGGAAAATATATTCAAAGAGCTAGTCAAAGAAAATAGCGACAGTAAATTGGAAATCGAAACGTTGATGTCCAACAGGAAGGATTCTCAGTACAGGTGAGTTTTCATGGCGGTTAAATCTGCGAACTACATAATTCTTGTTATGTTTGAAAATTTAGAGCACCAAGAGTGGCAATATTTGTTAAATGGTTTGAAGCTGCAGTTCATGAGTAAAAGGAGTCCAACGACTGCGGCGCTACGAGGTGGTGAAATTCATAACAATTTTACTGCCATCCAGTCAGTTAGTTTGAAATACCAAGCATTCTTGCATGGTTTTCCTCCCCTTTCTTTGTCGTCTTTGCTTTGATTCTAACTCCAGTAGCTTGCAAAGCTCAGTGCTGTTTTGTTCACCATCCATCAGCTTGGATCGCAGTAAAATAGTTGTGAATTTCACCACCTTGGAGCACCACAGTTGTAGGACTCCTTTTAATCATGAACTCCATCGTCAACCCCAATTTCTCTCAACGATCTTAACTTTACCCCCAAACCAAAACTTGCAAATGTAGCCCTCTAACCTCAAACACCCCAAACGAAATCCAAATATTCCCAAACCCCAACTTCATCCTCAAACTATAGCTTTCTAATTTGGAACACACCAAACCAAACCATGCCTCAAACTTAACACTGAACGCCTCCTTCAAACATCTCAAATCTTAGCCAAACAAAACCCAAACTTTAGCATGTTAACCAGCCCTAATTTCAGCTGCAGTTGAAAATCTTGGAGAGTAAATGTGAGAAAATTATTTTACAAGAAGATTACAGTTGATATTAAAGGTGATTGTAACATTATCCAATTTTGCAGGCCAGAACAGAACCACCACATGTTCATGGACGAACCATCGACCATTTCTGAAATCATTGGACAAACTAAAGACGATCCGGAGAAAATGCCCGAAGAGAACGATAAGGTTATACGCTACGAGAAATCGAAATTATCAATCGTGCCGATGGATGATAATTCTGTCGAAGCAGTGCCATTCACAGCTGTCGAAACGTTCGTCTGGGATTGGCAAGCTGTGGCTTTCATTTCAGCCGTAACGGCTTGCTTGTTGTTCTTCATGGTCGTCATCGCTTACAGCCTCATCAACAATACAGGCCCCACAGCTCATAGAAGATCGAAGAACGCGTGTTATACAGCAGGTAACTTATTTGTAAACTAAGTGCGTTCCATGATAGCAAAGGCCTCTTTCGCACAAGGAGCCATTGATGAATCCGTCTGACTCAAAGAATCTCAGTTCAATCCGTTCATCGAAACATCACCGTTGGGTCCAGTCCCCCTTAATGTTTTCTTGCCAAATAAAAAAAAAAATCGGAATTTTGAATAACTCCTCTAATTATAATAATATGCTTACACGTTTGGGATAATGAAAAATAATCTAATTAACTTGTTTCAGATATGGAAGAAATGTCGACAAGAATTGCTCTGATGCAGCCAACGTTGGAAGTCAACTCGACTGATGGCATCATGCTCGGAAAGTTTCTACCAGCTCCGACGCACAAAAGCTAGAAAGCGCCCCGTGCCGCTGATTTCCAATTTATTTTTTCCAAATTAGGGGAGAAATTTCGATAGATTCTTTCATCACTTCCAATTTCATCTGGTTGAAATTCTTCGAAAGACTAAGCCAATGTGTAATAATCAAGTCTGACGTGATAGCTTAAGGGAATTTGTACCCACTTACGTTACATTTGACGTTATTGTGCTCATTTCTGTTGTGTAATAAATAGTCTTGCCAACAGATCGTCTTAAAATTGACCTATGGACCACGCAGCGTTGAAGAGTAAACAGAATTAATTTATCGAATCGAAATAAATTTTTTGAATGGAAACCAATCGAACACATACTAGCTATTTTCGTATCAATTTTCATTGAAATATAACAGAGATAAATAATATAGCACATGATAAATCTAGAAGCATTATTATTAGCGTTATTCACTGAAAGTAGTTTTTTCCTTACAAAAAATACTCGGCATTTACTTGAAATAGAAACAAAAAAGAGCCAAGACTGGCAATAATTTTAAAGCGCAGTAAGTAAATCATATCGAGTTTAATTTCAGCCTTCCTATAATTTCCGATAAATCCTGGAAACAGTCGCTCGACTTGGATAGCCTTGGTTGATCCATCAACAAAGCGACCTCAACCCTAACAAATCAATTGATAACAAATTTTACGACGATATTTCACACAAATAATACATCAGCTCAAACCATGCGCAGTTGGGGAGGATGATCGGATTGAAGGATGGGGAGCATCGCTGATGACGTCATTAGTATAACACATTCTGACGAATTACTGTTGAAAAAACGGGGATACCAGTTTATAAAACAGCTCGGTATGTAATAGCGAGAAACATAATATTGACAACAGGTTAAATATTATACCAAGGCGAAAACTATTTAATAAAGTCAATTGACCATTTTAATTATACAGTCGGATGAAAACCAAGTAGTAAACCCAGTAGGCAAAGTAGTTTATATGAAAATATTGCACGATAATTTTCGTTTAATTAATCCAAGTCACTAAAAAAGTTGGCTGAAATTTAAATAATTTACCTAATTATTTGAAGTATTTAGAGATGTAGTATTTATTTATTTTTAATTGTGTATTTATTTTTTGTAATATGTCTAATTAAATTTTAAATAAATTAATTTTTTTAAATTATTTTAATTTTTAAAAAATTATTTTAATTTTAATTTGATTATTTTAACTAAGTTAAATATTTTAATTAATTATTCTAATTAATTTAAAAGAAAATTGGTTGAAACTTTAATTATTTCAACAATGAATTTATTATTTATTTTTAATTATACATATATTTGATTATATTGTTTATTTATTTCAATTTATATTCACAACGTAATTATTTAATGAATTTATAATAATTAATCTCTTGTAGTAATCGCTTACTTCGTATATTATTTATTCAATTTTATCCTTCATAATATATTTTGTTAATTTAAATTGCTAAACGTAATTATAGGTGAAGGCTCTTACGCCAAAGTATACCTTACAAATCATGCAAGATCAGGACGGCCGGATGCCACATTGGCGTGCAAAGTAATCAATGCGAAAAAAGCGCCGAGGGAATTCGTGACGAAATTTCTTCCAAGAGAATTGGACATAATTGGCAAAGTTGCTCATCCGAACATTATACACACGGCGGCCATATTTCATATAGAACACAAATTCTTAATTTTCATGAGGTGAGAATCTTGCAAGAGCTGAGCGATAAGGTAAATAATAGCAGCGGACGTGAAATTAGGCGGGTAACTTTTTTTCACTGCGTCGACTCATTTCGTCCCGAAGAATTTTGGTCTGAGTAGTCCCAAAATTGCCTATCAAGTGGCGCGTTGACTACCCCCTTGGCCCCGTTGACTGCCGTTCTCGGCGCCCATTGGCCCATTGAATGTGGTGGAGGATTCCTTCAATAGAATGGATTGTAGGGCGAGAGTTGGCAACATCGCAATTTTTCAGACCCGCCTATTTACGTGTCCGCCAACTCAATGAATGGATTCAATTTCGAAGTCAAAAACGACATTCACGACAGAGGAGTAAATAAGCTAATTAATTCATTTCTATACCAGAATTTTATTGAGAAATTTTGTTGCCGGTGCAGATATGCGGAAAATGGCGATATGCTCGAGTACATCTTGCGCAAAGGTGAAGTCAAAGAAAACGTCGCCCGCGTCTGGCTTTACCAGTTGGTATTGGCCGTGCAATACTTGCATATTTTAGACATCGCGCATCGCGACATCAAATGCGAAAACGTGCTAATTAGCGCCAACTACAATATCAAGTTGGCAGATTTCGGCTTCGCACGTTTCGTCTCCTCAGCTGGTCGCCAGGTGAATTCATACAGCAAACGGACGACACAGTTTAAAGGAATATTAAGTTTGGTTTATTATACAATAATAAACCATTGTAATCGCACAAGAAATTTTTTTCTAACCCCTCAAAATTTGATGTTTTACGTTTCAAGGCATGTAGAATCCGAATATCCAATAAATTTCTGTCCGTCCGCCGTCAACATTTTTCTGACGAAACTATTAAAGCTAAATTCTTAATATTTTCACCAAAAAAAAAAAAAAATCTTGGTCTGACAATGGCTCAATTCTTTAGCCAAATAGCTACCTCAAATTTAAGGGTATTTTTGGGGGTTTTGAGGGGGAGAAAATTCGTATTTTCCAACGTCTTCCTGAAAAATGTGTACTATTTGGTATCAATTTCTATGGATTTTTGGACGATGAATCGAATGAGGTCAATAGCTTTATTGGTTCTCGAGTTATTGCAGCTTTTGTATAGAAATTGGGTGATTTTCAGAAATTTGGCATGAGGGAGCTATATTCTTATAGTTCGTTCTATAGTTGGAATGCTCGTCAAACATCTCTACAGCTGTACTGTTAGGCTAAAAATTTAGTTTTTAATTTGGTAATTAAGAAAAATAAAAAATGATTAAAATTACCATAGTTGCAACAGTTTTCCCTTATAGTTACCAATCTGTTGTTTGGCGGGAACATTTGCAAATCTTCGGAATAATTTCCATCACAAATGGATGTTCTTGTTTTATCATTATTGAAGAAAAAAAATAATAAACCATTCTACAATCATTTGCGGCGTTCTGATAATATTGACGAGGGGAAAAACCATGGAACTCATTCTCCGAATTATTAGCCTGCAGTTCAGCCCGCTCGTCAACTTCGGGCGATTGGAAAAATAATTTTGAAAATTTTCATTCAAGCTCCTATTCGAAATACGTTCGATTAATGTTAATAAAATTGCACCTTTCACACTGTTTGAAAAAATGTACAGGTCATGAGCACAACTTACTGCGGTTCACTGATCTACGCGTCGCCGGAAATCATCAAAGGCAAGCCGTATTTTCCAAAATGTTCCGACATTTGGTCGCTCGGAATCGTGACGTACATAATGCTCAACAAGACGATGCCTTTTAGCGAATCAAATAGCCGACAGCTTTATAAATTACAAATGGCGCAGCAGTGGAGCTTTCGTCGGCGGATATTGCCCTCTTTGAGCCAGCATATTGTCAGCATGGTTACCAAAATGCTCGAGCCGAATTTTAAAGTGAATATTTCAACCTTAAATAATATCAATATTTTCATTTTTCTGACCAGATTGTTATAATAATTTGTGACTGAATATTTTTTTACGATATCTAATACTGAACGCTTTATATCGAGGCTCGTGTGACCATCGAAGACCTCTTGCGCGATGTGTACTTCAAAGAAAACAACCTCGAAATGACCGAAGCTGAAAAGGCAGCGTTAAATTTCGCAATCAAGCACAAAAACGAACTGCAGCAAGCCAAGACGTTGGATTTGTCGGAATTCGGCAACATCGACGGTGGCGTTAAAGATTCATACACGAGCGCCGTAATCGTCAATGCGGAATCGACTGTCGGCAATAATCCTCCGAATCCTGACATTCAAGAGCGGACATCTCAAGATCCGAAGGCCGACTATAGCTTCATCATCAAGGCGGTGACAGAAAGGGAAATGGCCCATACGACTGTACGTAGTTGTTTCAATAATTTGTGTTTATTAAGCCATTGTAATCGTCCAAGAAAAAGTTTGTCTAACCAACCCTCAAAAGCGCGCAGAATCCGAAGATCCAATGAAAAAAATTCCGTCCGTCCGCCGTCAACACTTTTTTGACAAAACTGTGAAAAGCTAAATTTTGGAAATTATCACCAAAAGTCAATGTTGGCCTCATAACTGCCATAACCAAATCGCTACCTACCTCAATTTTGGGGTATTTTTTTTTAACGTGGAACATCAAATTTTGAGCGGATTAAGTAGAAATGGTTTTTTCTTGGGCAATTTCAATGGTTTGTTATTGAACAATAAACAAAAACTTAAGCATCTTTTAGCTACCATAAATAACGCTTGAGCACCTTGAGCGTTCAATAATATTCTCTCTTGCGTTCTGTGAAAATCAAATTGAAAAACGCTTATATTACGGAAGCATTGTGTTTGTATCAAATATGCAATAACAATAAATTGTCTCAAATATAAGAGAATTGACTTTTTTTTTAAATATTTTATCTAGTTTCAATGAGTTATAAAGAGATTTGACGACCTAAGTCACTTCATGATAGTAGACAATCAGACTCATGTTCAGAATATGTTTCTGAAAATTCACAAGTTCGCTCTTTTGTTTAAAAATTTTTTTAAGAAAAACTTAATTATCTTTAAAAAAATTTCTCTATCTTCTTTCGGTTTATTATTCAATAATGTCCCCCTCATAATGTGATGTTTTTTCAAGGCATGTTGAATTCGAATATCCAATAAGAAAATTCTGTCCGTCCGCCGTCAACGCTTTTTTCAACCAAACTATAATTGCTAAATTTTTTAAATGTTCACCAAAAATGAATTTAGGCCTCACAACGGCTCAATTCTTTAACCTAATAGCTACCTCAATTTCGTGGGTATTTTTTGGGGGGTTTTGAGGGGATGAAAATTATTATTTTGTCTACGTTTTTCAGATGAAGCTATATTTGCAATTTCAATAAATTTTTGAGCGCTGAATCGAATGAGACCGTCGCGGAGTCGATAGCTTACTTGGTTCTTTAGTTATCGCTGCTTTTGTGTCGAATTTGGGAGATTTTCGGAAATTTGACATGAGACTCGAAAGTTCTTGGAGCTATAAAAATCGTTCTATACTTTTTGGGATGGTCGTCAAACACTCTCTTCACTGCACCGTTTGGTGAAAAATTTAGCTTTTAATTTGGAAATTAAGAAAAATAAAAATGGTTAAATTTTCAATAGTTGTTACGGAATTTTTCCTATAATTACCAATGTGTTTTTCGGTGGGAGCATTCACAAATGTTCGGAATAATTATCACGGATAGTCTTCTTGAATCATGATTGAAGTGAAGGAATAATAAACCACTTTGCAATAATTTGCTGCGTTTTAATTTTGTAATATCTCAAGTATCTTCATTTACTGCTGAATAAACTCTTATTTTTACTTCGTTTAACAGACTGATCAATCGGCCGAAGTCGACCCAAAAACGCATTCACTTCCAGCTTCTCACTCGCGCCAGTTGGACAGCAAAATGGAAATCGTACAACTTTGAAGTAAAATTATAAAATAGAAAAACTTAAACAATAAATAATATTCTATACGCATTCCGCTTTCTTTGCTATTCTTCGTGTACACATCTCTTCTTTACACTTTTCTATATTAACTGAAAGAATTGAATGGGAAATGCGCATCGAAATGTTTTATTTTTATCTCGAAAGTGCAAGCCACGGGGATAACCGAACGGTGACCTGGAAAATCATTGGCAAAAGTTGTAGATTCAAGCGGAGTTGTCGAGTTTGAAAAATAGCTTGAACTGAAGGGTGCTACCACGCTGTCGACTTCACTTGTTCTCTTGCCCTGGGGATAAGGTTTGTCAGGTGGTATGTGATGGAAGTTAGACGCTCTGTGTGTGAGCCTGGGCTCGTGACGTCAGCAATTCTTTCATGGTCCCCGCTATTTTCAATTGCGCTTCTCTTCTCTTGACAATCCTTTTTCAATGTATTCGTTTCAGAGTTCAATGTCACTTGTAAACACTTTCTTTACAAATGTATAATAATTATTGATGATCACTTTTGGTAATAAAATATTGGTCTAACGGTACAGCTTACAAGAGTGATTTATGAGCATTCCATCGATTATGGAACGATTTTTGTAGCTCCATAAATTGTCGAGCTATACCATCAAGGAAAGTTTATCAGAATCTCAGAAATTTCACTCAAAAGATGCGATAAATCGAGAGCCATTGAAGCTATCGACTCCATCTTGGCTTTAGTAGATACAGCGTCAAAAAATCGATAAAAACACCTGTTTCAAAAAATTGACAATTACAAATCCCCCTTAAAACCCCCCTTAAAATTGAGGTAATGGATTTGGTGAAAGAATTGAGCCAGAATGATTTTTATTGCAAATTTCAAGAATTCGGCTATTATAGTTTCCCCGAAAAAATGTTGTCCACAAACGGAAAGAATTAAAAAAAATGGATATTTGGATTTTCCATGCCTTGGAACGTTAAAGATCAAATTTCGAGGGGGTATAATTTTTTTCTTGGGCGATTACAGTGGTTTACTATTCACAACATATTTGACGGGTTTGCGTGGGGAGCTCCATGTTCCAACTGTTATCTCATTCGCTAAATTCTCTTTCAAGCCATGAGAAAAAATCAGTGTTGACGTGAGGTCCAGAACAAAATATCCCCGTTGGTTTCAATTCCCTGCAATGCATCCCACCGAATCAAAAATATCGGGACGCCACGGTAATCACAAGTTATCGTATTAGGACGGCGTAGCTCAATGTCTGATAATCCAGTAAAACAATGTCAAAGAATCGTGCCAACGCAGGAGCGAGTCCTGATAAGAACTAATCGGCTAAAACTGTTCTTCGGTGCAGTACGTCGTCTGATCTAGAGCTGGGAAATGGGAATTATATCTAAAGAATAACTCAACTTGTGTGGGAAGGTCGGGAGACTGTTTTTGTTACGACTTTCTTCAATCAAAACAGACCGAACCATAAAAACCGAGGAACGTCTGCTTTGCGTCTGGTCTGGACAAAAACCAAAATAAACGGCAAGTCACGGCACTGTTGGACTCTTGTGCGGCAAAGAAGATCAAGTGCGAGTCATCAGTCATCTAGCTAACACAATATTATTATGACTCACTGCCGACCATTTATCCTCGATCAGTGTAATCTTAGGGGACACCAATGACTTGGATACTATTCGAGATATTTATGAATGATTCCAGTTATGGAGACAGTAAACTTAATTTTTTTCTCATTTAATTTTAGTTTTTGGTTTATTATTAATAAACCGTTGTAATCGCTCAAGAATTTTTTTTTAACCCACCCTCAAAATTTGAAGTCTTACGTTTCAAGGCGTGTAGAATCCGAATATCCAATTAAAAAAATTCTGTCCGTCCGACGTCAACGCTTTTCTGACGAAACTATATAAGCTAAATTCTTGAAACTTTCACCTAAAATCAATCTTGGCCTGTCAATTTTCAATCTTTTAACCAACTCGCTACCTCAATTTTAAGGGTATTTTTGAGGGGTTTTGAGGGTGAGAAAATTAGTACTTTCCGACGTTTTCCAGAAAAAGGTTTATTTGCTATCAATTTCTATAGATTTTTGGACGCTGAATCGAATGAGACCATATTGGTTCTTGAGTTATTGCAGCTTCTGTGTTGAATTTGGGAGATTTTCAGAAATATCGTTTGTGGGTTGAACTCGAGCATTTTGTTACTGTAAAAATCGTTCTATACTCGTAGGAATGGCCACTCTTCAGCTGTACAGTGGGGCGAATAATGTAGTTTTCGATTCGAAAATTAAGAAAAATAAAAACAATTCAAAAAATGACTATGATTTCTAAGGAGTTTTTATGTATAGTTGAAATATATATCACAAATGGATTGCCTTCTTAAATCATCATTGAAGCTAAGCAATAATAAACCACCAATCATTTGCACCGTTTTTGACTTGTAACTCTATTAAACTATGGCTCAGGCTAGAAACCTTTGAACAAAGTCAGCAGTTCCGAATTTCACCTCAAAAACTACCCTCAAACTCCAAAATCTAGTTCAACCACTTTCTCCTCTATGGGTTCGTCTTTTTAAATCGGCGAAAAACGTGGAAATAATGAATGAACTCATTTGGAATACAATGTAAGGACTGTGCGAGGAAGGCTGGTATCGGCAAGGCGATAGCTGTCGTTTGAGAGGATGCGCGATAAAATCCCGCACGAGTGGAAGTTGCCCGCGCCCATCCCACGCACACGATGACGATAAAGAAAACACAAGCTTCCCGGCACGAGCTTATGTGCGCAGCTAAGGGGATGGCCAGGGTAAAAGGTGCACGAAACTACTGTGAGCCCCTAATCTACAAAAAGCGAGAACTAAGTAAAACCTTTAAGGTATGAGAGTCAAAGAGTCGAGTTGTTCCGGTTTACAAGGAAAAAATCGATTTTTCAAATTACGCAAGAAAATTTTTTTGTTTATGAGATTTAATAGGAAAATGAATAATCGAATTGTGTATTACTGAGACTAGGAACTCGGACCTTGGTGGGAATGTGAAAAATATATTGTCGATTTTGAAGTGAAAATAAAAAAATATCGAACATGAGGTAAAAAAGATATTGATGATGAGGTAAAATCATAATATATTCCGTTACAGGTATAATACCCAGAGATTTTGTGTTAAAAATCACAAGATATGTTGAGTTCAAGGTAAAATTGCCAAAAATAAAGATTTAGAGGTAAAACGCCGAAAGATTTCTATTTTGAAGTAAAAATTGACAATTTCGCCAATTGACATTTTTTTTTTTTTTTTTGAAAGATTTGAGCATCCTACCTATTTCAGAGTAAGTTTGAGAAATAACCAGTGAATTATCGGTTTTTGGTTTATCATTCGTTAATAGCCGATTGCAATCGCTCTCGGAAATTTTTTTTATGAAATAATTTTCAAGGTTTTTAAAACAAAGGTGCGTTCGGTATCATTATTTGTATAGATTTTTTGGACGGTAAATCGAATGAGACCATAGCGGAGTCGATAGTTTTAATGGTTCACGAGTTATCGCAGTTTTTTTGTGTCATATTTTTAGTGAAAATTGTAATCAATAGATTTTCGGTGAAAAATTAGATTTATCTGCGATAAATCAATTAGATTAATTAATTGCAGATTAATCTAATTTTTCATTAATTAGATTAATAAATAAATAATTAATTAGACTAATCCATTTTCATTTTTTTTTCCAATTTCAGATCCTTCGGATGCTGATAATGTCGACTTGGAAGCTTTTTAGTAGAATCGATGTACCATTGTCATCACTTTTTTTATGCTGAGAAGAAATAAAACCCAAGCCTCGTTTTATTTTCAAATTGCTCCGTGTTCTATTTTTATAGCAGACCAAGCACTTTCGCTCCTATGGGCATCCAGCCACGTTGAATGTTATTCAGAATCTATATTTATGGGGGAAAATTATTTCCCCCACGTCGGGGGCCACCTATCGCAATAGGGGCCACGTAACGCACTATTTATGTTGTGGGGGCCACCTAATGCAAGTTGCGTTAGGTGGCCCCCAGTTTTACCCAGAAAGGGTCGTCTAACGCACTCTTTATATAACTATAATTATATCTATATCTATAGCAGTAAGGGCTCAATATCTCGTCGTATTATACCTTCTTTCATTTCGCCCGCCTACGCAACACGTTTTTAGTGACAATTCGAACATGAAATCGAGGCTATTTTATCAATGGAGGACGCTTGGAATCTGCGGCCAAGAGGAAACAGCGATTTCGCGGAAGGAGACAGATACCGCGAGTTTCCGTCGGCTAAAAAAATTCATAATTTTATCTCTCTTGTCAACCCGATTTAACCGGGTTAGTACGAGTTCCCCTCATTGGAAGAAAACCGTCACATTTTCAAAGAAATCGACTTGTCGGAACACTTGTGAACGTTTCCACCTAACAACAGAATACTAAGTGGCAACTATTGTGATTTTAATCATTTTTATTTATCTTAATTTTCAAATTAAAAGCTAAATTTTTCAACTAACAGTAAAGTAGAAGAGACTGTTTGACGAGCATTCAAACGAGTATAGAATGATTTTTAAAGCTCCAAAAATCTAACGAAACCAAACACACATTTTGCCAAAAACATTTAAAAAAAGAAATAATTTTCTTCCCCGCAAAACCCCCCAAAAATACTTTTAAACTTGAGGTAGCGATCGGGTTATAGAATTGAGCCATTGTCAGGCCAAGATTGATTTTTGGTGTAAATTTCAAGAATTTTACTCATTTACTTTCGTCAGGAAAGTGTTGATGGTATTGGGCGGACGAAAGGAATTTCTTTAATTGGATATTCGGATTCTATGTGCCTTGAAACGTGAAACGTAAATTTTGAGGGGTCAGTATAGGCATTTTGATTTCTGTGGCATGGAAAATGGAAATTACTTTTCGCTAGCAACAACAAGTAGTAAACGGAAATTATCAGCAATTTTTTCTTACGCTTTCTTATAACATTTATTTATAACGCTTTTCAAGTTCGTGTGCCATAGCAAAAACACAAAAATATTTTTAAAAAAATTAAATATTTTACAAAAATTCCACTACTTATTTTTCCCCTTCATACATAGGTACACTACTTCAGTACAGGCCTGGCCTAAGGTTGGACAATATATTCGAGTGTATTTTCTTTGATTATTTTTTTTGTGAATGTTATTGTGAATAAATAAAAAAATAAAAAACTTACATCATACACTATTACATACCTACATAATAGGTACACTAAAATCTAATGTTCAAAAAGTATTTATTTTTCATCGTACTATGACATTTCCCACCAGTTCACCTCTACTTCGAATTCAATTTTGGTTTATTATTCAATAATAAACCAAAACCTTACCCTTTTGCGGGGAAGAAAATTCTTATTTTTCAATGTTTTAGGAAAAATATGTGTGTTTGGGTTCAATTTCGTTAGATTTTTGGACGCTGAATCGAACGAGAGGATCGCGGGGTCGATAGGTCTCAAGTTATCACAGTTTTGTGTCGAACTTGGGAGATTTTCAGAAATTTGGCATGAGGTTATAGCTCGAGAATTTTCGGAGCTATAATAATCGTTCTGTACTTGTTGGAATGATGCTATAATCTATACTCTTTTTAGCTGTACCGTTAGACAAACAATTTAGCTTTAAATTTGAAAATTATGAAGACTAAAATTATCCTAGTTGCTACGGAATGTCTCCTTATCGTTAACAATCTGTTGATTGATGGAACGTTCACTAATTTTCGGAATAATTTCCCAAACAGACGGTTTCCTTTCATCATAATTGAAGCAAAAGAATAATAAACCTCTGTTTTTTTTTTACGATTCCACAACTTCTATACAGTCACAATCTAACGCTGTCGTGCGGAGGCTTTAAAGAAAGTCGTGCTGCATTTCCACCCTCGACGGATTCATTCAGACGTGCGACTCCCACCGAAAAATAAAACAAGGGTAGAACGAGGTAGCTGAGAAACCCCTTCCCTTAAGTGGGCAACCTGGACTCGCTCTTATCCTACAGGATTCCACCTCCCTCACCGGCCGTTGTTCGGCCACCCCTCGCGCCGTTCAATTCGAGTCTGAAGACGCTCAGACGTTCATAGACTTTCCGCCGCGCCGGCCGGTTCCGCAGCATCCCGATCAGTTCCGCGTATCAAGTTATTCGATCATAGTTGTTAGGCGAACCTCGATATCGGATTGTTAACGTTTTCCCCCGGCTATGAAATGACAATGCGCGACCGACGACAGCGCATTTTAATCACGTGAGTAAATAAGAATATTAATTAAATAAGATGAAAAAAAGGTGGGGTACATTTTCAGACAAAAACAATTAAGCAATTATTGGGCGAATTTTTTAAAAATGAATATTTGATATCGTATTTTATCCTGCTACCTCCTAAGTTATGATTGAAAAAAAAATTAATCAGTGAAATAATTTAGTAGGTAGGTATTTGAGCGGCGTGTGCTGCTCTGGAAATTAGTATTATAACGTCACATTCGATTTATGAATATTAAAAATAATTCTAATATTCAATTTTAATATTGAATTCGAATTATTACATGATCATAATTTCATTAAATTTTGAACAAGAATGTATTTCAAGTAATAATTGGATTAAATCATTCTACTGGATAAATCTACTTTCGAAATCGTGGAAGAGTTATTTCATACCATAGACTTGAACTTCGGAAAGATTTTTGCATCATTAATTTCACCATTGAAAATTGAATTTGCTACACGTGAAACGGAGGATAAAGTATTTTCTAATCGCAAAAATCATTTCTATCAAAGTTCATGTTTGTTTTAAAATGTAAGTTATGATTAAAAAAAAAAAAATACAAACTGTATTGTTAGGAAAAAAATTAAATGAATAAATATTTATGAAACACAAAATTTTCGTACACTTGATGATTTGTGCAAAGTTGAGCCTTCAGTTCCAAATAATGGAATACTAAAAATCATATTTATATTGACCAGCATTAAAAATTACGTTGAAAAAAAGTAAAATGCTCAAATGTACAATTTGAAAATAAAGTATTGCTCGATAAAGATTTTAGTTGTTCGTTTTTTGGCTAAGTTAATATCTAAATCCGTTTTTTCCTAATTTTTAATTCTGACAGAAAGAATCGGAAATACTATTCCAATCGAACAAACTTCATAATTCATAGAAAATAATTGTTTTTGATTTTCACACACAAAAAAAGGTAATAATAAAAAATAAAAATAAATAAAATAAAATAAATAAATCAAAGTAACATTTTTGCAAAGATGATGTGTTTCAGCAATAAATTTTATTCTAAATCTCGTATTTTTTGTGATATGACTTTGGAAGGTCAAGAAAACACTTATTCTCAGCCGTGTGTAAATGTTTTACTGAGATGAATTAAACTCAAATAATAATTGTACGTTACTTGCTTCAGTAGTACCTGTTCTGAGGCGGTTGGCCACTGGAAAATCTCAAACCGACTAATCTGTAACCGAAAGCCACAAAAGACGCTTCCATTAGTTGGACTTCTTTTTTTGACTTGACACAAACGCGGGAGCGATCTTTTGTCAATCGGACAAAGAGCTCGTCCTCACTAATCTTAATCCGCCGGTAAAGAAAGCCGACTTCATACTTTTCTCAATTTTAACCGGACGTACAAATAAACATAAAATTACGATCAATTTCTTTCAAAAGACTGAGCGGACAATTTTGAATAATGAGAAAATATTACGTTGGTTTTAAAGTATTATATTCTTTTATTGCCAACCGAAATTTGATTCTTATGATTTTGGTGGTGCAGTAAAAATATTATAGAGATTTAATAGAATTAATTTAATTTATGATGCATTAATAAGAATCAGTTTACACGTTTGTTATTTAATGCTACGGCTGTTTGTAGTAATAAAAAACTTTACTATAATCTACGGCGTTTTTTATGTTCTCGTAGTAAAAATGGAAGTATTTTTTCATCGGTGATAATGCTCTACACGTTTTTGATAGCAAAAACTATTTCCAGCAGCGGAATTTTCAATTTATCTTTTATTTTATTTTATCATTTTTTTTCTCTTCATTTTATTCCCACGACGAAAACTCGGGGATAGCTTTTCTTTCCATATGGGATCCATTTGAGGTCTCGGGGCGACTTTAATGAACCATAAAATCGTAGAATGGACTGCCGCCCCACTACACTGAGCCCGACCAAGACACAAGACTTTAACTATAGTTTCTCCAAAGGGGCAAAACCAATTACTTCGAAACTAATGAGGCGAACTAATAAGGAGCACGTACTTGAAGGGCATGGAACAAATAATGATGAGCGCACTTGGTCTTATTGCTTTTATGGCTTTAAGATGTTGACCACTGGTTTGAAGTTGTCACTCGAAATAGTATTTAAATTCGAGTCTAATCGGATTACTCGAGAAGACAATATTGAGTGTAATTGGTTGAAATTTATTGCTGGTTGGATGAATACATATTGGTAGGCGAGAAGAGGAACAATACCACGTGAATCAGATTGAAATTTTCAAAAATGCGAGAAAAATGAACTTTTATCCGCAAAAAGCGAAAATACGGCGAACACTGTGACATTGATTTTTTTTAGTGCCCAAATTAAAATTTGATTACAAAAAAAACTAGTGAAAAATTATACTGACATTTTATTTTCAAGTTTCACGCATTAGCAAACTCTTCGAGTATCTTTTCGTCGGGTTCGCAATGTCGAATTCCGATCGTGACTTTTCGACTTTTCTCGCCTCCCATTTCCGGCCTTGGCGGGAGAAAATTATCGCTGGCGTCATTCGCCGAAGTCTTCACTGTACAAATCATCAGCTGAGAGTATTGGAACCGCCAGGAACCATGACCAGAAACACGTGTTTCTGTTCATCGAGACCCTTTTCTACCTCGTTCCCCTTCAAAGCCACATGTGGCCCTTTTCGAAACAATTTCAGTGAGAAAAAGAGAAATTCCTCCTTGGAAAGACACGGATGCGTAAAATCTTTAACAAAAACGGTTCCAATCGACAAGTCGGCAAAAAAATATTCAATGAACAGTCCCGCTGTTTTACGAAGGAGAGAATATTTTTCTTGGTTCTTCAAAAAATAAAAATCAAATTTAATAACTTGTATTTTTGTAACAGTACTAATCCAAAGAAAATTAATACTAAGGCGAATAACGCAAAAGTACATCGTTTGACGCATCAATAAAACCAAACGCGTTCCACAGACCCTGAGAAATTTTCGAATCCTCGAGCGTTAAAATACTTTGATTTTTCCCGCCTAGAAGAAATTCGGAATCATGAATCTCGTAGGTACGTAGGATTAGTTTAATTCAAATAAATTTAACGTTCTCCAATCGAAACTTGTTCGTTTTGAACTCGTTCAAAACGATTCGGCCCGTCACATTTTAGGATAGCTACCGGCGGACTTGGCAAAATTCGAATACAATGAAGCCATCTGTCAACGTTGAATTGAATTAAGAGCAGGAATTATTGGAGGCCGATCAGGAAATAATGTTATGTTCGAAGATGTAACCACTGATGAAATTCTGACAGTAAATACAGTAAATAATGCCCTTTGCATAATAAATCTGATACATATACTTCATTATGTATCGATGTATAATTTTTTAAATTCCAATTCCGCTTATTTCTACCTGAAATCGGCTCTCTAGTGTTTTTGAGACGACAATAATTCTGAACTTGACGCTTGACTGCTTTGCGAAATATATGTCACTGATGTGATAAAATATACGGAAAGATAGCTATTGGTTTATTATCCAATACTAAAATCATTGTTATCGCCCAAGAAAAAAAAAAAAAATTTGGAAGGTAAATGGCATAACTCGAGAGCTCTTGGAGCTATAAAACTCTTCAGCAGTAACGTTAGGGAAAAAATTTAGCTTTTAATTTGAAAATTAAGAAAAATAAAAATGATTAAAATTACAATCGTGTCTACGGTGTTTTCCCCTATAGTTAGTTTTTAAACTTTTTTCTTTTTTTTACGTTAACAAATGTTTGGACTAATAATTATTATCACAGATGGGTTCTCTTCTTGAATGTAATCTTTATAATCTTAAATATGTCATTTCCTTTAGCAACATGGCGACCAATCTCACCACCGCTTTGGCGAAATTCAAGTTAGAAGTCGGTTGAATTTATCCTACTTCAGAAGAACAATTGTAAGTTGGTGAGACTCTGATCTCTTGATGCCAAATGAGAGGGAAATGGAATAGTGGGTTCATTTCCTCATTTTGACACATCAATCAGGAGCGACTGAAGTGATTTAAGAGCTCTGTCATATGAGTCCAGGGAGGTCGTCAAGAGTTTGGGACGAGGACTCGACGGGATGGCTCTTGAACGGCTTGATTTACAACACTAATTTTCAACGCATCATATTCTTCGTCGTCGCTCAATTGTGTCAATAGTGAAGCTCTCTTTAAACTTAATTTATTGGCCAGAGATATAAAACTTTGCGGGTGATGGGATAGAGATGAAAAAACATTTTTATCAAATCGATGGATAGATCTTGCAAAACAGAATTGAACTTTCGCGAGACTTATAGCATTCAACCTATCAAAAAATTGTATTTATTAATTTAAAAAAATAATTAACTAATTTAAAAGAAATATTATAGGAGCGTGTACCTCTGGCACCTACGCCGAGATAGGTAATTTAATTGTCCACAATTTCTCCAAATAAGGCGCTTATGAATTTTTCAACCGTTTATGAGGTATTCAACAACATTAGTGAAATAAGCACAAAAAACCTTTTCAACTTTAAATATTTTACTTATCTTTTTATGGTGAAAGAAACCTAGGATGTTGCATACCTGTAATATTGTTATAAACATTTCCAATCATCATTACCCCAAATGGGGACGAAATCGAAGTCAATAACATTTTTTACAAAAAAATCAAGGGTTCCCTACGAATTTTTTCGAAACGATCAGTTAATGATTTTATACTCGTCTTTCAATACAGATAAAAATCTGAAATTTTCATGTATGTTGTATCCTACACATATGTATTTTTGTATTTTTTTCAATTCTCAGAAAAAATCGCGAGTGGGCCGAAAAAAATCAGTTGTCGGCTTTTCGAAAATCGATCTTTTTACCGAGTTTTAAGTGGTCAAAATTTTTGTAAATTAATTATTTCACTACGTTCACGAAAAAATTTAAACAGCGCTGTAGAAATTATTTCCGTACATCAAGTACCGAAACTTTAAGCTTCCTTGGCATCGGCAAGGCCGAAAAATTAAACTTTTGTTTCAGAGCGGTTGTGAAAGCTAGTCTAACAGGAAATTTAACGCTGAATCTGAATTCGAGGTCACAACAACGGAAAATTTTCAACAACTATAAGCTTTTCAATTTTTAAAGTTTCACTGCTTTTCGTTTTACAACTTCGAAAATTAATTGAAAATACTTCAATTTTAAATCATATTCGATGTTCATTATTTCAGGAATTTAGACGTAAATTAGAATTTCAAGTGAAAATTTGCCAAATCCAACAATAAAGAATTATTTTTTTGTATTTTATTTTTCAATCTATATCTCTTTAATTTCAATTTTTGGATTTTTAATTTGCCGGTTCGTCTAATTATCAAAAAACATACCTCGTGTGAAAATTTTAAAAAATTTAAATTAGAATTGATTTAAAAAAAAAAAATAATAACGTGTTTCTATTTGTCAAACACTTTCTTGCTTTCTACTTATGATAGCTGTAAAATAAGGGTTAGCTGGAAATGGTTTCGTGGCGCTCCAGACGCGTATTATGCGATGACGTTTTATTACTCGAGTTGAGACGATGGGACAAAATCGCTATAAATTTTTAGAGCGTATCAATACGTCAACTTTATCATGATTTTCATCCGACCACGTCTGCATCCGATTTTGTCAATTGGCGTCCGAAAATATTGGCATCTGTCAGCTCTGTAATTCTGAAGGCCATCACGATGTTGAGGTTCAATTGATTCTCAATGAAGATGTAATGTCTACCGATTTAATTCGGACTGTGCGTTCCGATGAAATAAAACTCGAACTTCTTGGGTGTATACGAATTGAAGAAAAATGCAAATCGGCTATGTAGTTGAATAATAAATTAAATTAAAAAAGATACTAATTTCACAATGAAAAGCATCATACATAATATATGACCGTAACTTCTAACCAACACTATCGTTCAGTGCATTCAATCTAATTAACTAAAGCGGGCCTGTTATAGCCTCAAGTGCGATGTAAATCGGGAGACATTCGGGAAACAGTCGAATTCGCTAAGAAAAAATTGCGGTCAGCTCAAAAGGGGAATCAGCCAACATTTCATTCGATAGAGATAATTCCTAACTAGGGAAGCTAACCAAATTTGAATATCGGACTATCAACTGAACTATAGTGGTAGTTCGATTCAATCTAAAACGTTAAAAGACGTTCAAGTTTATCCTCCTTTCAAATTTTCTTTTACTCAAGTTCCTCTTTTCCTACAATTCTACAGTCGAATCGCATTTTTATGGCCGATAATCCCATCTAACCACTTTGTTAGTTGGGTTAAGTTCTCTTTTTGAACTCGCTCGTAAAGTCTTCGTTTCTCCAAGTTCCTTCATCTGATAGCGTTAACAAATGTGGCACAGCGTGAACAGAATGTGTTTTTTTTTAACGGTATCCGATTTTGGATAGAGAAGTAACTATTGTTCAAGAACTATTAAGAAAAACTGACAACTCATGGATGTATTGAAAGACCGATTGTCAAGATTATCCGTAGAGCGAACATTCGCCTATGAAATTTCATTGTATAGGTAAAGCGACAAAATGCAAAAAACGGCGAGTCACCCACAATTCATTTTACTCGTGTTGGTGAGGCGAGTTTATTATTCTCGTGGACGTAAACATATCAACGACACTAATATTTGAATTAAAAATAAAAAATTAGAAGAAAAATAGGATTTTCTCTTCACATAAAGCAATATAACATTTAAAAAAAAAATACAATTGTAACGACTGAAAAAATTTAATATTCCAGCGAGCAACGATCGTGAACGTTGAAAAACATAATTCAGCGATTCGCAGTCTCCATTGGTGTAACATTGTCAGCATTTTTCCTGTTAACAATCGCTGAAGAGCGCGATTAAACGAATTAAAAGCGCTGACGCTGAAAATGTTGAGGCACCTCATTAAAACGGCTCCAGACGCAAATGCTCCGAGTGTTCACATGTGAAAAGATTCGACGGCTCGTGAACAAAGGCAATTTATTTTATGGCTCAACGAAATATTTCGAGAACAGCTTACCTTACGCCATAACTTTTAGATTACACTAAACATTTTTTTTTCAGAGGGTCGATACTGTGATTTTTTGATAGGCAGAAAGCTATTCGAATTTAATTCCACTTAAATTCATCTCATTCAAATGCCATTAATTATTCAAATGTCATTTAGCCGAAGTAGACATACCAACTTTCAAGTTATCCAAGATTTTTAAGTTGCACAGTGGATAACTTTAACAAAAAGTCGTAAATTCTGATGTTTGAATACACCAAAAGATAGGTAATTTAACTGTCCACATTTTCCCCATGTAATGTACCTATCCATTTTTCAACCGTTTTTGCGTTATTCAACAATATGAGTAGACAATACCCGAAAACATCACATTTTTCAACTTTAAACCTTCTTTTCATCTATTTAGTGCAAAAGAAACAAAGAACGAACCATATATTATTGATATACACATCACCAACTATCATTATACTGAAATTGAGCGAAATCGGTTACAAGATATTTTTCACGAAAAATCCAAGGGGTACCCCTGCGATTTTTTAGAACCGATCACTTGACGATTTTTTACTCCTCTCTCAATACAGATAAAAATCTGAAATTTTCAGGAAAGTTGTGTCTTACCGAGATGTATTTTTGTGATTTTTTTTATTTCTCGGAAAAATCTGCAAGTGGTCCAAAAAAATCAGTTCTTGAAAGCTCGAAAATTGGACTTTATCCGTGATTTTTGGGGTCAAAATCCATGTGAATTAATTGTTTTATTATGCAGGAGTCTTCATTTGAACGCCTTACACACGTACATAGCAAAAAATTCGGTGAAAAAAATTTAAACAGCGCCACAGGAATTATTTTCCGTAAATCGAGTTTTTCACCGGCCGAAATCTCGAGCTCCGCTGGTGAAAAATTAAACTTTTGTTTTTAATTGTTTTCGACAGCTATTCTTATGGGAAATTTAACGCTGAATCCGAATTTAACGTCAAAACGACGGAAATTTGACAGCAACTATGAGTTTTACACAGTTTTAGTACTACACCGTTGTTACGTTTTTCAACTATGAAAATACATTGCAAATCCCTACAGTGCTGTTCAATATTATTTTATTACTTATTCTTACACGAAATTAGACGTGAAATTCGAATTTGAAATAAAAATAATCAAATTCTTTTAATTAATAAATTTTTTCAATTCATTGTTTTGGTTTTTCATACTTTTGACGTTTTAACTTTGGATTTTTTTGTCACGTTCGCAAATTTTGAAAAATAGGCTCTGTGGAAGCAATTTGAGGAAATTTAATTTATAATCGATTAAAAAAAAGACACGGATTATATATATGTATTGTTTTTGAGAGAAGTTCTGTGATAAACCCTGTTACCATTTTCAATACCGACACTAGAATTTAGAGAGACCGGTATGGCCCTAAGGGCATTTTCATCTTGATAGCACTCGCCTAGGAGGTTTACGTAAACCTCTCTTACGCCGATTCTCCGAATTTTAGGATTTCAGGTCCTCTTTGTAGGTATTTTATATTTCGGAATTGGAACTAAGTGCGGTAGTAATGTTGAGCTTTTAGTGTCCGCAGTGAATGATGATACTGCATCTCACGCACGTGCTCATATGGTTCAAATAGACCACCCTCGACCCTTCGAAGCTGGCATAAATTATTATACTACGAGAATAGCATCGGAAGCATTGAGGCCCTTAAACTTCCTAAAATACTGCTCCAAAGTGCTACTGCCCTTCTGGGAATCATATTGTACTGAAGAAAGCCCAATAATGGTTTTCCTTAGGTAATGCCAATTTCAGACCTCGAACAATTCTCTCCTCAATTAATTGCACGCCCCTCCCTTCAAATTTTTCTCTCTGCAGATACGGAGGTTAGAATTGTTCAAATAATACCTTAGGATGCCATCTCCATTCTCACGCCAGTCGATGGGCAAGGGCTACTCGTGGGAAACTGAATTAAAACCCGGCTCGCTCATCTTCACACTTTTTCGGCACCTTGAGATGAATATCGGCTATTCTGGAATCATCGTGTTCCAAGGGTTGATCCGTAAGCATCAAGATCCAGGAAGCTGGGGATTTTCTGCTATGTGTTTATGGATTTTAGATAAAACTCTCATCCTTTGATACTTGAGACAGATAACTGCGATTTCTGCTGCTTCTCATCCTCTATAACTCGATGACTAGAAGTTTAAGTTAGAACGCGGTCGAATTCTTGTTGGCTTTCGTTTTTGACGATTTTGTAAACTAATACCGCGTGTATCTTCGAGTTTGTAATATCTTCCATTCCTCATTTTTTACCCTGATTAGCTAATTTTTTTATACACTTATCCAATATAATTTAAAGCGTCTTTTGTTATGAGCTCGAGTGCAAGAAATATTTCATTTCTTTCAATTCCTTGGGAAACCCTTTGGCTTATAATAACACTTGAATAAATTGCCGAGCGATTTCGACCTTTCAGGCATCCTCAGATCTAATATGAACGGTTCAAGTCTCCGTGTGACGGGTAAAATATCGATGCATTGATTCACATTGATCTAAAATGGAATAGTAGAAAATATTGAGCCATGATTTTTCTTTAACTTAATCTAGTACATTTTTCATTCCATAGAACAAAAAAATTAAAAAAAAAAACAAAAAACAAAAAAAAAACAATGTAAGATGATAAAAAAGAGTAGACCAACCAATTATGGAAACCACCTGGAAAAGTATGCTTTTATCGTCTCAAATTTCATCTCTTTCCAATATTAGCTGTGGGCCTCGCGGGGAACGGTTGCTCGAGAATTACGATTGATCCGTTTCGGTTATATCGGCGAAAAATACGGCTAAAACGAATCCGCACTGTTCTATTCGTGGAACATTAATCACCTGGAACGCACGTTGCAAAAAACAAACGCCCCACATTAGGTTAGGAACGAGGCGAACTGTGAAATCATTTGTGTGCATAAATCGCATGTTTGATTCGGTAACAGGTATGACCAATTATAAAATCAAGAAACTCATATAAAGGCGGCAACGTTAGTTTACAGCAACTATTATTGACGGAGTGGCCCAGAGGCCCAAAAATAAACACATACAGAGAAACATACAGACACACGCGCCAGATAGAGGAGTTCAATCGAATATCACTTTTACTTAGACAGTTTCCTCGTATTACACGATATATTGTAAGCCTTGACATTCGACTATGCTACGATTGCCTTTGAAGCTTTCGATTCTTCCAGGGATCGTTCGATTCTGCTTTTTTAAATCAGTTAAACTGATACCAACTGGTACGTGATGAAATATTATCGTTATAAATTCACGAAACGAAGATTGCAGTAACGAAGTATCGTTAGGTCGCAATCGCGCACAGCAGTAGCGCATTTTCGTCGTCAACTCATTATTTTACTCATGGTTTTGGTTTCTGCGTTTGGAGTCCGGTGTGGAAAGAACAAAGGATTCTCTTTCTATACCGTACGAGTGCCCATAGGTACGAACGTCAGGACAGACCCATAAAGCGTTTATCTCCAGTCGGCGAGAAGAAGCCAACCGAATATAACCACAGAGCGTAAAAGGGACTCGGGTCTGGAGCCTTTGAATGCCGCGATGTCTGCAAGGCCCTGAAGGTACAAACGAACGAGAAACGAGGCACCTACTTTGGCGGCCGAGCTAATAACTACATTAGAGGCAGAAGATGCTCTGGGTACCCGAGGGCCTCGAAGGGCCCGCGAGCAGTCGCCTTGTTACGCCTATGGGCTGAAGGTCGCTCGCGTTTTTTTTTTTGTCTCGTGATTCTCGCTTATATTATTCCCATTTCCGTCGTTTGAAGTAAAATGGTTTCGAATTTTTTCGATCCTCGAAATCTGGGAACGGTGGGGTATGGCTTAGAGGAGTGGACACATGGTGAGAGATTGCAGTTTGTAGATAGTTCTTTCATTTGGAAAATCACGGAGCGTGGAAACTTAAGAGGAAACCGGCAAGAGAAGAAACGAGGAGGGAATGAATGGTAATTTTTTTCCTTTTGGGAAATCGTAGCACACCAGGAAAAACGGGAATAGATTCGCCCAGAGATGAAATGCGAAGGTCGGTCGAACTGTATTTCGCAAGTGACGGCGCGGCATTAGTAACTCGAGAACCAGTTAAGCTATCAACACCTCGATGGTCTCATTTGATTCAGCATCAAAAAATCTTTAGACATAGACATCTAACACATCTGTGTATGTTCTTAAAACATTAGAAAATAAGAATTTTTCCCTCTTAACACCCCGCAAAAATACCTTTACAATTAAGGTAGCGATTTGGCTAGTGAATTGAACCAAGAATGATTTTTGGTGTACATTTTGAGATTTTACTATTATGATTCCGGCTTTTGGCGCACGGAAAAATTTTTTTCAATTCGATACTCGGGTTCTACATGCCTTAAAACGTATAACATCAAATTTTGAGGAGGTTAGAAGATTTTTTTCTTTTGCGATCGTCAAAATGCTTTAAAATACTCAAAAATGCTTTACAATGCTCGCAAATCGGGAAGTACGGTGTGTCAAAAACGAATTTGCTACAACGACGGTTTTGCTACGAGCAAAAAGCAAACTCGAAACATGAAAACGGAGCCTCGATTCATCCGCCATTATCGATTCAACAAGAAAACGACGATTTTCTAAATTTATGTCTCAGGTTGCCGATATCTTTATTGCTCCCTTTGCAAAATTTCACAAAGGAGTCTACAGTTTTTTTTTTTTTTTTTTTTTTTTCTTTCCCCGAGTCAATGACCATGTATACGAGGGTTTCTTTCTTGCGGCTACCGTCTCAGTTGTTCATTCGGCTTCATTCGTTCCAGGCCTTCTCAAAGCCGAATGGATCGTAAAACCGAGTGTAGCAGTCCAAAACTACTCACTGAGCTGATTCAAAACCAGTGGAATCAGTAAAAGTCGAATAATTGACGGTGTTAATACGTGTTACAACTGTTTTTAAATACTTCTAAAAAATGTTTCTCGAAACAGCACGAATTCAAACTGGTTCGCGATACCCAACGTCGCTATATAATTTACGACCATCACACGAGGATCGTTAATTTTTTCGTCTGGGATTTCTTTGTTTTATCGCTCCACTTCTCATTTTTCCAAAAAGCAGTTCCTTTTCGCGATCGGGAAAGGTCAGAAACGGTTATCGTCCGAGAGTAAACGATGAACAAAATCGGGGTAAAATGAGATGTTCAGCCGAGTGAGACGGGGAAAAAATAATGAGCACTCGCTGGGTGGGAACTTAGCCGTCTGTTTAGTCTTCTGGGGTGGTCTTTTTTCCACTAGTGTCGCGTAGGATTATGATTTACAAAAGTTATGACTGATGGATGCCATGAGACTTAGCTTTGCTCAAAAAATGCCGCATCCGTCGTATAAACAGTCGATTTCCAACTGCTCGTCGTAAAGATTTGCTGGATCTTGGACTTGATTTTGTCTTTTTTTCTTTGAAACCGAAAATCGGAAGAAAAGGCATTATTAGTCTTATTTTTAAAACCACACGTTCGTCAATCTTGCTGTCATCATCCTAGAATAAATTAAATCTAGAATGAAAATCGTATCTATTTCGCCGAAGGAAGGAAACCGAGGAGATAAGGAATATTCGCGATGAAACCTTCAACTATGAAATCACAGTCTTATGTCAGGGATTATTTTAGAAAACGAGCATGAGCAATACTCAGAGCGATAGCTCTTGGAATTTAATCGAAGCCTATAAAATCACTAGCGTCTCTACGGCTGAAAAATTTCAAGAGCAAAAAAACGGATAGGAAGTCGACTACAAAGAGCTTATCGCATCGGCTATTCCTGCGGTCAGCTCCAGCAAAGAAGCTGGTTCTTTTGAAAGACCTATTGTCGTGTTATCCTTTCCTTTCGACGAAGGATGCGAAGTTTTTTGCTTGAAAGCTCGATTTTTGTTACCTCAAATAGTGAATAATAATAGATTATTAATTAGATTAATAAATTGAATAATTCGATTGTCTGTTGATTAATTTATATAAATCTCGCGATTTCATAATTTTGGTTACAAGTGCTGTGTGATTTATGTTTTAATAAATTCGAACCAACTTCGTCTTAGCAGTATCTAATAACGAATTTTCGTTGAAAATGATGTTATTTGGCTCGTTTGTAATATATCGAAATCACAAATAAAATTTGTTTCATGCATTAGAGAATTGAGTTCTGGGAAAAAATTGTATGTCATGTTTTATATACATATGCCGTAATTTTCGAGATTAAAATCTGATTTTTTTTAAAGTAACATCCTTCCTGATAAAAGTAATTATGAGTTATTGGAGCAGCAGGCGTATATGAGTACATTAATTTTTGACCTCGAACCTGCTCAAAATTCGAAAAATCACCAATGCTCGATATAAAGGGGCATTTCGGGCATCGAAATGCATGAATTTTTTTCACGCTGAATCGAATGAGAATTGCCCTGTTGGTTGCTTTAATCTTTAACTTCATCTCTTCATTTTCTATTCTCGAGTTATTGCAGTTTTTCTGGAGATTTTTGGGATAAAGATAATTTTTCTGGAGTTTTTGAACGTCACGAAATAACTCGAGCATTTATGAACCAATAAAAATCTTTCTATCTTCAAACAGTCCTCTATAATACGCTTCGAAAATTCGCCTGTAAAGCCATTCTGGATCACTGGAACTCCGGAGATCCGATTTTGGCTCGATTTTCTCTCCGATTTTCCGTAATATTTTGCTTTTACAATTTCCCTGTCCACGTACTTGGGTGGTCATTTCCATTCACGAAGTTAACCGCACGAAGTCCGCTTGTCTTTCTGTAAGCTCATTGACCGAATCTAGTCAATGGATTGAGTTAAGGAGCACATACGAAGTTGTTGTAGGGAAAGACACGAGGGAGCCCTGCAGGTGTAATCAGATACCTCCCTTAGGTCGACCAACGGGTCCTTCCACCTCCGGAACTTTCGACAAAGTCCTTCAACCTGCAGGACACCCACAGAACTAGATCTTTCACCCTCCGGTTTTTTGTTTCGTACCTTTTTTCTTCGCTTTTTATTCGAGTGAGGCAGTCTCGGCGATGAAAGATTCCGAAGACGGTCGAGCAAAGCGATTACGTCACTTCATCTTTATTATCCGGCTGGATTTGTCACTGAAACCCTTTAATGCGTGTAGAATGCAATTTCTTTATTTTCCGTCTGAAACCGAATCATTCGCTTATAAAATTATTCAATGTTTCTCTAGTTGCTAGCCTTATCGAGTGCTCCTTTTTCTGAAAGTATAGTCAGGATCGTTTATAAATATTTGGGATGGCCATACACGATCCTTTTCCTCAGAAAATCACGGCGCTTAGCAACGTGAGGGAAAACGACCGAAGAAAACAAGGAAAGGAAAGTGTGGTGAAAAATTGTTATCCCTCGGAAATCTGGAGGGAAACGGAGGCGATTCGCCAAGGGATGAAATGCGAAGGCCATTAAAGCACATTCTTTCCCTTTTACAATCGCGACATGGGTCCATTTGCTTTGAAAAATCATTTCTATAACTGAACGTTAACACACCATGAAAATCGGCGAATGATTTGGAAATGGATTCGTCTAAGACTGAATCCAAATTGTAATTTCAAACCAAATGATCTATCACGAGCAAGGAAAGAGACTCATAAAATGTTTAGAAAGATTAGGATTAAAAAAAATAAAAATAAAAAAATAAAAAATAATAAAAATTGGCACTCTTCTATTGATTGGATTTTTACAAAACTCAGTGGTTGACCATGATATTCTAGTTGACTCTCCAATATTTAGCGATCCTTTTGAACTCGTCCAATCTGCATTCGTCGATTCAACAAAGGTTTCAAATTCCTTAACCCGGCAATAGCGAGCATTGTCTAGCTGAGTCTCATTCTTTGAATACTGGCGTAATGAGCTTAACCGGAATGACCATCTTTGCATAACTCTCACTAAGACCTTTTTTCCAATGGCTTAAAATCTGAATCTTTCAAAGCCGACAAACATAGGGGACATTGGTTTGGTTTTATATGATTGCCTTATCGCGGCAGATCGTGAGAGAAACTTCCATACGTTTATTTTCTCGGGATAAATATCAGTTGCGGACAATTAAAAATTCCAACCGATTGAAATGTTTAGAGCGTATTCGTTTGCAAAATTTTGTTACTAATAGAGAGGTTTTGTTCTTTGCGTGTTTTTTTTCGATACGCAGAAAAAAACGCCGAGTGCGCGCTAACGAGACTAGGGAGATGATATTGATAAAGACGAAGCTAAGATTCATAAAAGGAAGCCAAATAAGAAAAATAAAACGGATTAGAAAAAAAAAACAAAAAAAAAACGAGAAAATGATTGTGCAATGGTTTATTATTCATTTGCTTTAATTATGACTTACGAAGACCATCCAATTGTGATTGTAAATATTCCAAACACTTTTAAACGTCTCTACCGAACAACAGAGTAATGGCAATTTTAATGATTTTTATTTTTCTGGATTGTCTAATCAAAAGTTTAACTATTCACCGAACGTTGCAGCCAAGAGAATTTTGGACGACGAGCATCCAACGAGTATAAATCTATTTTATAGCTCCAAAAACTTTCGAATTATACCTCAGGCCAAATTTCTGAAAAGTCGAAAATTTCATACAAAAGCTGCGATACCTTAACAATTTTAGCTATTGTACCTATTAAAAAAAAAGAAAAAAATGCGTATCTTCTTTTGAAGTCTGCTCAGAAGTGGGAAAAAACGAATTTTCTCCCCCTCAGATTCCCTCTAAAATACCCATACATTTGAGATGACGATTTGGCTAAAGAATTGAGCGATTGTCAGACCATCAATGATTTTTGATGAAGATTTCCAGAATTTGACTCTCAGAGATTTGTCAAAAAAGAGTTGAAAAGTGCGAAAAGAAAGTGGAAATTGTGTTCGAAAGCTGGTTAATTATAGAAAATCAATATCCTAAGCTTCTATACATTTGGTACACTAGACGAGTTCATAATTTTCAAGTTGACGTCATGAGACGTGTTGCAGCGGTCAAGTCAAACAGTCGACTAAATCTCGAGTGCTCAAATACCGAAAGATTTTTCGTGCTATGACGAAAGAACTGGTACTATGGTAGAATAAGCAAGTGTCTAGATCATAGCCTTTTCTTAGCTTGGGAGGCCACCTCGAGAGCAATTCCCTTGGCCCTAATACAAACACGTTCGCCCGAATGCGTGATGTGCTTGTAGAGCCCTTAAAACCTTCGGTAATAAACTCTAATCAAAAGGCGCACGGCTCGTCGAAGGGTCTGAAAAGGGCCGCAAGACTAGGCCGTAAATACAGTTATTGAATCGAAAACGCCGATCAGAAAAACCGTTTCGAAGGCGTAGTCCGCGATTATTCAGTACAAATTAAAAGTATGATAGTATTCTTCATGGCGCGTGATTTTACTCCCTCGGAACTCGAAATTGTTTTTCGCCTGCTTCCAAATAGTGAACGAGGAATAAAATCGCTCACTTGTGCCGTCTTATTTTTGCTCTAATGAAAATATGGATTGATATTAATGACCGATTATTAGTACAAATATGCTGCTGAATCAGCGCCAAAAAAATTACGATTGTGATATAACAGCTTGAACATGGAGCTCCCTTTCGCAAACGCGTCACATTATTTATCCGTTCATATTTCTCGTTACCAAAAACGTTCCAATAATTCATAGGCAACTTATGACGAGATACCATTTTCAGCTAATAGTGCTCCTCCCGGTATAGCGAAACGCAGAGAAATGTCAAACAAGAGGAGACATTCTTTTCATAGCAGTCAACGCGTCTCGCTCAATACGACTATCTTCTTTTCAAACGGTCGTTGAACGTAGGTGGCCCTCTGTTACAGTTTGACAGGCCATTCATTAGCTAACTATACACGTCTCTTCGAACAAAATGAATATTAGTCAGTACGAACTGCTTTTTGCATGAGAACGCGCTGAAGAAATTATGCTGAACAAATTTTAGAGTGAATACTGAATCAGATTAGTGAACAATCAGTTTTTTTAATTAATATTTTTTCTCGAATGGGAAACGAAGAATCACGAGTTCTTCTAATTTAAATGAGTTATATTGTTATTATTATTTAATGTTATGATACTTAAATTAGTGGAATTCGTGACTAAATTTCGTTTCCTATTCTTGAAGTAATTTCAGAGTGTCGCAGTGCTAATTAAAGCGCACCACTGTCTTCAAGATGCGAACAGGAGAAAACATTATAAAAATAAAATTGTCATTAAGTACGAATTTTATTTTACATTATAACTCCGTTTCTTTTTTCACGTCCACGGAAATAAATCCAGCCCGTATTCAATAGCTTTGGCTGAAATCAGCACACCCAATGAGATGGGAATTATGGATAGGCCTTGGATCAAGAAAATCGACAGACTTCGAGCTGTGGTTCTGAAATAAATGTTGCGTAAATGCTATCGTAAATAGAGATATTTGATTGAGATCGTTCATCTGCGAGAGTTTTACCTCAGGCTTATGCGGAACAAAAACTCAAACATGACGAACATCGGTGTTCTTTCTGTTCCTGCAACAATAGAGAGAAATTAGCCCAACTCAAATCAGTTACTTACCACAAACTCAATTCAATTTTCTTCTACGATTTCCAACTACAATAGGACTGACATTTGTGACGTTTTTGTTGGTCAAATATCATAAATCTATTTTTTGTTCATTTAATATTCTTCATAGGGGAGGTTTTTACTATTTTTTGAGCTTTTCCGGAACCACTTTTTTTACTGTTTTACTCGAATTACACGATATGTCCTTACAATAATCGAAACTTTGGCAACAGTATTTGGTCGTCAGTTGAATTCTTCGAATGAAAAAGTATCGAGGTATAAAATTTAAAAATTTTTGGTGGAGCTGGGGCCGCTCAGCGGAATGCCAACATTTCTATAATAACTCACGAGGAAAAAACTATAATACTTATTTCCTGTAAGACTAGTTCTCGAAATCAAAAACCAAGGTTGAGATTCTCACGCCTGCGGAGCTAAAAAATATCGGATTGACGCTCGATTCATAGAAAACAATGTCTGGTGCGATGTGTACATTTTTATCGACTCATTTCGTGCAATAAACGCTTGTATTGCGTACAGAAAAGCCTCCTGAGTAATCAATCGCGTATACATTGAGGCAAATGACCAAATGAGCTGGGTCATTCGGTTCCGGCGGTTTTTTAAAATTCAAAAACGTCAAAATTACTATACGCAGGGTAAAATATTCCAAGGGCGAAAGTTCCTAGGAGGTCATCTAGTCTTGAAAAAAAAAAAAAATCAGACACCAATAGCGATAGCAATTATCTAACATCGTGTTGCTCACACTTGCTCTCCTTTAGCGTTCGTCTCGAAAGCTGATGGGTGTCGAGGGCGTTATTGGGCGAAATACTTGTCGAACTTCCGACCCTTTTCATGAGCGGTTCAAGTTCCCTTTGAAGGGTCAAAAGGTCTGAAACCACTTGAGTCTCTGTTTGATGGTTTGCCTTTGTTCGTAAGCTTTCGTTAACTCGTGGACGAAAGGCGTTCCGCCAGAATTCTCCAGAAGTTGCCGAGGTTTCGGCAGAGAGGATCTGCTGAATATTGCGGGGAAGAGTTGTTGAAAAATTTATGACGAACAGGCTTGAAAAATATGTCGCTGATCTAGCGTTTGTCGAATTTTGATTGCAGCAAGGGCCGAAAGAAATTCGCGTGTTTGATTGAGATGTAAAACGCTGCAAATGATTGTACAGTGGTTTATTATTCCTTCGCTTCAATATTGATTTAGAAAGACTATCCATTTGTGATAGTAATTATTTCGAACATTTCGGAACAATCCCACCGAAAAACAGATTGTAACTATGGGGGAAAACTCCATAGCAACTATTGTAATTTTATTCAATTTTATTTTTCTTAATTTCCTAATTAAAAACTAAATTTTTTGCCTAACGGTACAGCTGGAGAGAGCGTTTCACGACCATTCCAATGAGTATAGAACGATTTTTATAGCTCCAAGAACTCTCGAGTTATACCCTCATGTCAAATTTCTGAAAATATCCCAAATTCGGCACAAAAGCTGTGATAACTCGAGAACCAATGAAGCTATCGACCCCGCGATGGTCTCATTCGATTCAGCGTCAAAAAATCTATATAATTTGATACCTCGTACACATTTTTCTGAAAAACCGTGGAAAATATGAATTTTCTCCCCCTCATAACCCCCCAAAAATACCCTTAAAATTGAGCTAGAAAGTTGGTTCAAGAATTGGGCCGTCGTAGGACCGAGATTGATTTTTGGTGAAAATTTCAAGAATGTAGCTATTATGGTTTGGCCGGAAAAGTGTTGACGGCGTACGGCGTACGGCGTACGGCGTACGGCGTACGGCGTACGGCGTACGGCGGACAGACAGAATTTTTTTTATTGGATATTCGGATTCTACATGCCTTGAAACGTAAAACATCAAATTTTGAGGGGGGGTTATAAAATTTTTTTTCTTGGGCGATTACAATGGTTTATTATTGAATAATAAACCAAAAGAGGGCATTGTAAGGTTGGATGTTTTTGACTGTTTTTGTTACGAAGTTGTTGGATTTTCTAGTTGGTTACCACAGTTTTGGCAAAGCGGTAGTCTTGGCAATGATCAATTAGTTTGCTAAAATAATTCCTATAGTAAATATTGACGAGGAAAAATTCCTCAGGTCACTAGAATAACTTCTCTTTTTTTGTGAGTGTAAACTAAGGTAAACGCTTTTGCAGAATTAAATTCGCCGAGCAATGATTCGTATTTACAAATCAGGATTTTTCAGAATATCCGAATTCGTAGGTACAGCAGATTTTTGTCATCCGAAATTTGTCGTTTGCAGACTTGCGTTTCTGAACAAGATGAAAAACATGGGAACTTTCGACCGCAGACATAGGTTCCCACATCTTTCACTCCAAAGCCGTCAGTCAGTTTCAGACTCGACTTAAAACTGATCACTTGTGAGCAAATGGATCACTTAGGGCCCGAGGCTTGAAATGGATCGTTCAAGCGTCGACTGTTGACAATAACCGTACGGACTGTTTTCCCTCGGGAATGACGACTTGCGGTTGAAAATAATTCGCCGCTCGATAAATTTTATTCAATGTCCAGTAGCAATTAGCCGATACAAATTTTTTCGAGAAAGCGAAGTACTTGATAATCTAAAAGCCAATGGTCTTCAGTAAGTAGTAATTCATCTAAACCAGTTGAATTTCAGGTCACCATTTTTTTATTTGTCTCCTCTCCAGCTTAATTATATTTGAACGATCTCTTATGGAATTTTGGAAGTTATAATTCAACTGAAATTTCTCAAACCGCTTTAAAATTGAATATTCTAAAAAGTCCCCCGCTCTGAGCGTAGTTTGGCTTCAAGTCAATTGGGTTATCTATAAAAATCGCCAATAAGTTATCGAATGAAAAGCGTTTGCTCAGAGACGAACGGGATTGTGATAACCTGATGAGAAATCTCGTACATTTTATGCGCCCTTTTCCGATAGCTACAGTATTTTCACCAAAAATTATTCTTAGCCTGTTAGCTAGCAGCTAATTCTTTTTTAGGGCATTTTTGTGAGTTTTGAAAGGCTGTGGCCAAAGTTTAATTTTGTCACATTGACTGGGAAAACATTTTCTGAAAATTTCATTGAATTTAATTCATTTTTGACGGAAATATGAGGACTTATGCCATTTTTTGACCACAGACACACAGACACTTGTTTAGAAATGTTTCTGAGTATAGTAATTCAGAAATTTCTTCCAAATTCACCTCCGTTCCAAATTTGACTTATTGGACGATCGCAATGATTCCATTTGCTACGTAAATATGGATACAATAATGATTTATGTTACATGCAAGTAAGTTTCTTAGTTACTAGTGGGACGTTGGAATGTTGGCGAATATTTTAGTTAGTTACTATATATTATGGTTTTTTTACATCATTGAAGCAAAGGAATAATACTTTTTTCGTTGTTTTGTCGCATCGATCATTCCACATACCTTGGATACGGTGTAACGAAACCCTGATGATGCCCGAAGGGGCGAAAGTGCTTGGCAAGCTAATAAAAAACAAGAGAACAAGTCGCCACGTTTTTCAGCCCTTCAATCTAAACAGCCAATAAAAAAAATTGCAACGTTTTTATTTTTGAAATTCAATTATTGAACGTTTGCTCAAGAGACACATGATGCATTCGAGAATCGTTGTATTTCACAAGAGTACATAAAGTGTTGCGAGTTTATGACAGGAACGAGGAAGTCGGTTTCGGGAGTCAATGAACTGCGGAAGAATGACGATAAGTCGTATCGACTTCCTGTTGGTGAAGGGTTGAAAAAACGCGAGGAAGAAAGATTCGGAAGGAAACCGAAACGTATTTAGCTCAAATTATGCGCTACCAGAGCAAATATTGAAAAAATTGGAATATTTTTTTCTAGTCTCAATATTCAGTTCTATCTCGCAATATTCAGTTCTAGGAAGCAATTTAACCGACCGATAATCAATAATTTTCGCGGCGTATCGTTGAAATCAGCGAATCAGGATTTTGCTTGAGGAGCATTCACTTTTCATCAGCGATCAATGCTAGGCAGATGAATCCACCCCAAGAGACTTGCCCTGCTGTGACGTTAATTTTCCCACAAGTGGACGTAACTGAATGCGTTACAGAGAGGCGAATATGTTAATTTATTCGCACAGATTACTCATGGCCACCTCTTGATTCGCGACCATGTCGCTGACTCTGATTACGGCTCGATTCGGATGGGGTGTCATCTTTAGCGATCCGGCGGCAAAATCGTTGTCACCTGGTAACCAAGTGATTAGCTGTCGGATATTTAGTCAAATTTATTCCACCAAGGGGGCAACAATTGATGAGAAGGCGTACGGAGGCTGACTACGTAAACGAACGCCTCCGGCTACAACCGCTTCATCGAGTGCGTGCAATGTATCACGACTTTCCTCACCATAGTCTTGAGGTAAATTCAATGTCGAGCTCCGTTTGCAATTTCATTCCAACCTTTCTGAGTTCAACCGTAATATGAATTAGTATATATATTCGATTAAAATCGACGGCAAATCTTGTCGCGAGTTATTATTTTTTTTCTGTTGCGATAAATTCAGCACTACAGATGTAGAGAAAGGAATAAACGCCTTAAATGATTGTGCACTTTATTATAATTCCGTGGCTTCAATTACGATTGGAGACCATCAACACGACCTTTTTTCGTAAATCGCTCGCGCTGAGATTGTGGAATCCCATTTCTCAAGGATAGGATGGATACAGATAGAGTTCTACGAGTTCCACTAATTTTAAATGAGTTTAAATTTAAAGTTTAAGTTTAAATGTTTAAATGAGTATGAGTTTAAATGAGTATGATTTTATCAAACTCGGCGTTTAGACCGTTGTTACTAATGATGGCCTAAACGCCGAAATCGATGTAACAATTAAGTAAACATTAAAATTAAACATTTAAAATTAGTGGAATGCGTGACAATCTCTTGGTCTCCTATCCTTGACTCCCATGAAACGTTCAACCCAGAAATGTGGCAAATTTTCAGAACAATTGTTTCCCAAAAACACATTTTTCTGCATTCAATCGTCGATTTTTCTTTTAACAATCGAGGTAAATCCAAAAATGATTATACTGTTGGAAAGGTTACATTTTGAGCCAGTTTTTTCCAGGGATGTGTGTGTCGCATTTCGCCATATTTTTCAAACCCTAAACGATTATATTTATAGTCAAGATTGAAATTATAGTTTTGAAAAATTGAGCAATTCATTACTCTGGGTGTTATTTTTAGCTTACTTTGCTTAATGTTAGAAAGCCGTAAATACCTCAAGATTATAGGGCATTTTACGGCCTTTCCTACGGTATCATTTATATTGTCATTACGCGAAAATTCAACCCCAACGGACCTATTCAACCCCCATTCAACGGACCTATGGCTATTTAACCGAGGTAAGGTCGAAAAATTATATTGAAAAAATTTGATATGAAAAAAGTGTACATTTCACATTTTGTAAAAAAATTTGTGGAGGAAATATTGTGAAAATATTATAAATAATATTTAATATAATATAAAAATAAATAATTATTAATATTGTGGAAAATATTGAAATAAAAAAGCTAAAGAATATCGACCTCTTTGAGAATGACAGTCTCAAGTGTGGAAACAGTACCTATATAGATTCGAATCCTACGTTCCATGAAACGTAAAATATCAAATTTTGAGAGGGGTTAGAATTTTTTTAGTGAGAAATTACAATGGTTTATTATTGAACTATAAACCAAAATAATTGTTTACTCATACTTATTTCCAAATCCATGAACGCTGTGACAACTTTAGAATCGCAGCTTATTGCAATTCCTATTTTACTATTTCTCTACTTATGAATATCGTAATTTGCATCTGGAATCGATTACCAACTTTTGTTATAACGGTATTCCAACGCAGTAACGCATTCGGGTAACTTCTCATCAGTCGAAGCGAAGGAATGGAAGAAAAACAATGAAAAAAACGCCCTCCCCGAATGCGTTAGTAACAAGTCGAAAAACTAGTCAGTGAGCCCTTGTTACTTCGAGTTGCTCTTTCATACTAACTGCTTCATCAATCAAACACTCCGGGCGGCGAGAGAAGGTCCGAACTAATTAGGCTTGAGAAATTCGGTGTCCTACCATTTCGTGTTTCCGAACGGTAAACCACGAGATGATGATTCGGGTAATTTAAATTCTAGGTGCGCTTCTGTAACTTGTAACGAGTTTACAGTCTTCCGAGAATCATTTGCCGATTTTCGTGCCGCGTGTTAACACGAATGATTTTCAAAACGCCGTTATATTGAACTATAATTTTCGTCTTCTCCAGGTGGTCGCATTACTTCTTTCTGTAGGTTGAGGGGGAGAAAAACGGCCATAGGTACCTTTGGTCCTATAATGCCCTGAAGAAGCCCGAACGGGCGAAAGTACTCGGTTGAATAAAAAAATGGAGAAGAGTTCGCCTCGTTTTTCTCCCCCTCAACATACAGAAAAAACATAATTTTCGTGTTAAAATTCTTACTTCGTATTTCGGGCGGTAGCATTTAGTTGAGATTGAATCTCGTAACAATATATAAGTTCAAGGGCAATGCAGCTCATGTTCATTCAAGCCTTGGACTTCATTAGATCGGATAGGTACGTGAGAACGTTTGAACTAACGAGAGAAAGCCTCTTCATCATAACGTTGGTCAGATGGTCCAATTGGAACTATAGTGACATCTCTGAGTGGGAAGCAGTCTGCATTCTATTCGAATCACTTGAGTACGTGCTCTAATCAGAGTAGTTACCTCTAGAGTCACCTCCAAATGCGAGGGTCACAATAGTCACCGCTTGATGAGCCTCGACACTAGTTTTACTAAGGGAATATAGCACGGAATATGTTTTTGGCAGGTCTCAGATTCGCCTATTACTAACGCTGTGCGAAGGTCAGTTTCTAAGGATGGTTCGCTGACAGCTCATCTAGGGCGTGCGGAGATTTTGATATTATGAGCTATAGCTGAATTATGCAAGCTCACCCACTTGCAATTATTTCTCACACTAGCGAACAACGTGTTTTAAATTCGCTATGAATCATTAACATCTTCGCATCCGATGCGAACATAATATTTCTGAAATTTAGAAAATTCCGCGTAATTATAGCAATTAGAAAGGGAGAGCAGAAAAATTGATCGAGTAATTATCAAGTAAATAACCAACACTTTCATTGTACTTTTTTGGTTTGTTGTAATATTAAACCATTGTAATCGCTCAAAAAAAAAAAAAAAAAAAAAAAAAAAATCCAACTCTTTTCAAAATTTGATGTTTTTACGTTTCAAGGTATCCGAATATTGAATAAAAAAATTTCTGTCCGTCAGCCGTCAATACTTTTCTGACAAAACTATAGAATCTACATTATTGACATTTTCACCAAAATTGGCCAAAAAATGGGCCAATTATTTTGACAAATCGCAGCCTAAATTTTAAGGGTATTTTTAGAGAGTTTTGAGAGGGAGAAAATGCGTATTTTCCAACTTTTTACCAAACGGAAGTAATTAATCTGTTTTGTTTTATTATTCAATAATAAACCAACGTAATCGCCAAAGAAAAAAATTGTCTAACCCCTCCTCAAAATTTTATGTTTTACGTTTCAAGGCATGTGGAATTCGAATATTCAATAAAAAAAATTCTGTCCGTCCACCGTTCCCCATCAACACTTTTCTGACGAAACTATAAAGGCTAAATTCTTGAAATGTTCACTAAAAATCAATTTTGGACTGATAATAGCTCAGTTCTTTAATCAAAGCGCTAGCTAAAATTTAGGGGAATTGTTGGGGGCTTTTGAGGGGGCGAAAATTCATATCTTCTAAAGTTTTTCTCATAATACTGTAGTTTGCTATCAATTTCTATAGATTTTTAGACTATTGCGGGGTTGATAGCTCTATTGGTTCTCGAGTTATCACAGCTTTTATGCTGAACTTGGGAGACTCACAAATTTGGCATGAGAGTATAACTCAAGACTACTTGGAGTTATAATAATCGTTCTATACACGTTGGAATGCTCGTCGACCACTCTCTTCAACCATACCGTAAGGCGAAAAATTCAGCTTTAAGATATTAAGAAAAATAAAAATGATTAAAATTACTATATAGTAGGTACGGAGTTTTCCCTCATAGTTACCGATCTGTTTTTCGGCGGGATCGTTCACAATGATCGGAGTTACTGGCACAAATATAATTATGGACTTCTTAAATCATTATTGAAGTCAAGTAATAATAAACCACTGTACAAAAATTGGCAGCATTTTTTTCTTCTTCAGATTGCTTTATTTCGGGTGCAGTCCATACATCAGCCAATTCCGAAGTTTTCACTCTCATCTAGATTAGTCTGTCAGATCGGCCTTGACAAGTTCGCCTAGGGCGATCTACAGCCCGCGTGTCGAATCGAAGCTCAAAAATCGGGCGCGGAGCTCTCATCCCTGCGTACGGTGCTCCTCATACTTCAAACACACCTCGGTGCTGGAACACTGATCTATAGTAACTGATCCGACGGAATATTGCCCAACTGATTCCCGCAGACATCATAGCTCACTTTCAATCTTCAATACAAATCATCTCTTCTCATTATCCGAGTAGGAAATAAGCTCATTTCAAGAGGATCTCGCTCGTCGTGATGAATCTGAACTTTTTATTCAACCCCACGCTTAGTATGCGATCTGATATTTTTCTTTTGTTAGAAAAATTGAGCCATCAAATCTGAGATCCCTGGGGCAAGGCACTTTTTCGAAGATGATTAAGATACGATTGGGCGAAGCTATTCTTCCAAATCGGAGACGTGCTGTACCGTTTAAGTGAGACACAGCAGAAATGTCCGAGAAAATTATTTATTCAGCCGGCTCGAATTAAATTTAATGAAGGAAAAAAATCAGAAAATCACTCTCAAGCTGAAGTGAACGAGAAGAAAATTTGGGAGGCTTCCCTAATATTGTGACAACACTGATTCCTAATTTACTCAATAAAAATAATAGATAATTCTAATTACTGAAGATTTATGATATATGCTCGGGCGATTACTCATACGTATAAAGTTTTTCAGATATTAAGGCGTACTCTGAATAAAGCAGAGAATCACGAGCGTATCTTATCTTATTAGGCTGATATCAAACGGACAACAACCACTCAAGCGCAAATCGTAAAAGATGCGATAATTTTAACACATATGCCTCGTTAAACGGCATAGAATTTTCACAGCGAGTCTCTTAGCCAAGCAGATGGGCTTTGATTGTTTTTTTATTTTATGAGGCTACAACGTCAATTGTTCGAAGTGCAGGAGGAATGCATTCTGGTGCATGCGAATCGTCAGTTTTTCAGGGGAGCAAAAAATACGTTCGCGACGATGGCGACCGAACAAACATGCTCCAACTTTGAGCGCTATTTGCAACATCTTTCTTCTGAAATTTTTTACTGTGGTTTCGAAAGATGTGCGATCTGAAATAGCATGAGCTCGTATTTTTTTCTTTCAACGTTAATATTTATTTTAAGTTGTTTAATAATTGGGTGTCTAAGAGTGAATAAGGATAATTATCGAAATATTAACACAAATTCAATTTAGGGTAGTCTTCAAATTTTTTTTTTTTTTTTTTTATATATAGTTTTGACCTCTTATAAACTTTTTCCTATTTTTTTTTTAATTAATTTATTGCCGTTTTTTAAATGTATTTTTCCATTTACATGCTCAAGAAGCTAATAAAAAGTCCGAGAAGTCGAATTCGGAACGGAGGTAAATTTAGAAAAAATTTATATATAGTACTACACTCGGAAACACTTTCTGAATAATTGTCTGTGTCTCCGTCTCTATGTGGTCAAAAGTGGCAAACCCTCCAAAAAGGTGGCAAAAGGTGATGGGTGGAGGTTTGTGGTCAAAAGTGAACTCTGTGAAAAATGAATGAAATTCGATGAAATTCTCAGTGAAAGTGCAAAATTATCCGTTGCCGGATTTTGGATAACACGTAATGCTTCCGAGATATACGCGTTCGGAATTTTTTCTGTTTTGATTTTTATAGGCCATAAGATGAGAATATTTTTTAAGGGTTGAGGTCTTAAAGGTATTACTGAATTACACAAAACCTATTTTTTCAAAGTTCGCAAACATGACGAAAAAATTCAAAGTTGAAACGTCAAACGTATGAAAAACGAAAAGAATTGAAAAAATTATTCATCGTTGGAATTTGATACTTTACATTTCAAAGTCGAATTCTAAATCTAATTTCCTATAAGAATGAGTAATAAAATAATACTGAACAGTACCGTTAGTATTTGAAACGAATTTTCAAAGTTGAAAAACATAACAACGGTGTAGTACTAAAACTGTGTAAAACTCATAGTTGCTGTCAAATTTCCGTCGTTTTGACGTTAAATTCGGATTCAGCGTTAAATTTCCCATAAGAATAGCTTTCGAAAACAATTAAAAACAAAAGTTTAATTTTTCACCAGCGGAGCTCGAGATTTCGGCCGGTGAAAAACTCGATTTACGGAAAATAATTCCTGTGGCGCTGTTTAAATTTTTTTCACCAGATTTTTTGCTATGTACGTGTGTAAGGCGTTCAAATGAAGACTCCTGCATAATAAAACAATTGATTCACATGGATTTTGACCCCAAAAATCACGGATAAAGTCCAATTTTCGAGCTTTCAAGAACTGATTTTTTTGGACCACTTGCAGATTTTTCCGAGAAATAAAAAAAATCACAAAAATACATCTCGGTAAGACACAACTTTCCTGAAAATTTCAGATTTTTATCTGTATTGAGAGAGGAGTAAAAAATCGTCAAGTGATCGGTTCTAAAAAATCGCAGGGGTACCCCTTGGATTTTTCGTGAAAAATATCTTGTAACCGATTTCGCTCAATTTCAGTATAATGATAGTTGGTGATGTGTATATCAATAATATATGGTTCGTTCTTTGTTTCTTTTGCACTAAATAGATGAAAAGAAGGTTTAAAGTTGAAAAATGTGATGTTTTCGAGTTATTCCAGAAATATTGTCGAATATCTCACAAACGGTTGAAAAATGGACAGGTACATTAAATGGGCAAATTGTGGACTGTTAAATTACCTACATTTTGGTATATTCAAATATCTGAATTGACGATTTTTTGTTGAAGTTATCCACTGTGCAAGTTAAAAATCTTGTGAAACTTGAAGTTGTTATGTCTACCTCGGCTAAAACGTAGCACATTCATGTTCAAACACCCAAACTTTATAATTCAAAGTAGGTACATGCAATTAATACCCACCACCCACACACCAATTTGTAGTAACTACTAAAAAAAACTAAACATTACCTTCTCCATCCGGAAATCACTACCTACTTTATGTAGTGGTGATAAGGGCACCACCCCCGACTAAGGAAAGGCACGGTAGAAGGGCGCAGCCCCCCCGAGGGCCGCCCAGGGGGCTGGGTGGCGGAGCCCCCCCGACAGGGGGTCGGGCGGCGAGCCGCCAGGGGCGTTCGGCCACTAGTATTATAAAAGTTGATGATATTCGAATGAAATCGTTTGCTTTGCTTCAACGTTTCACGCGCCGTTTCCTAGGCGCCCAGCTCTTTTCTGAACAAGTGTTCGTCCGTTTGTTTGTCTGTCCGTCTTTCCTCGTGTCTTTCTTGATTTTATAATTGGGTATATCTGTCATCGACTCAAGCATAGATTATTGTTTTTTTTCGCGCACCGTCGTTTTGCGTTTTCAATTTATTTTGTGCGTTTTGCAGTCTCCTGACTAGTTTTTTTCTTCATTCTTTATTTTTTATTATTTACTTATTTTTTTTAGTAACAACAATGTATTGTAAAAAGTTTGCGGCCTTTGAATAAGTTTCTTGATTTTATCATTAGTTAAACTTGTCTGCCGACGCACCGTGTGATCAATGCACACCACCAGTTTTTAATAACAATCTTCTTATCCCAAACTCATTCTACTTCCTTGGTGTGCAAATAACTTAATCTTACTATGGACAATGAATGGAAAACGTCCCGTAAACGAATCGCTGCGACTAAATACTTACGTTATTGTCATTTATCGTCATGTTGTCTCACTCTGACGCCTTGAATCCTTTACGATTAAACCGACAGTCTTGAGGAAGGTCTGCTTCAACGAAGGTTGAAGGGACGACGCATTCCTTCACGGAGTTCATGTTCGTTTTATAATCACCGCCAAGGGAGAAAGATGGCATTCATATTCATAATACCACGAAAGGGTCGGCTTAGATGGCTTGGGATGAACCTGCTCTATGGAGGAAATCCAGTGCTGGCCACCGCTGAGTCTTACGAGTTACTAGAGTTGTCTTAACAGGGAGGAGTGACCGACAATTTTACAGTAATATTTGGAGAGGGTTTTCGTTATCCCATATGAAACAATTTTTGTCGCCTTGGAATTCGAATAGTTAATTATCTCTGAACGGGGGACACAAAATTAGGCGAGTTGCCGTACTAAAATCCGTCGAATCGATGGACGGTTTACTTCTGCTATTTTGTTTCATAATAAAAATAAAAATAAATAATTTAAAAAAATAAATAGAAACTACGTTTTGGCAAGAGGGATTTTTCAGTTTTCTTGGTTTGTTATTCAATAATAAACCTTTGTGATCGCCAAGAAAAGAAAAAGTCTAACCCCCACTTAAAATTTGATGTTTTACGTTTCAAGGAATGTAAAATCCGACGTTCAATGAAAAAAATTCTGCCCTTCCGCCGCCAACGCTTTTCTGAGGGAACTATATATAATAGCTACAAACATGAAATTTTCACTGAAAACCATTTTTGGTACGACAATGGTTGGATTATTTTACCAAAACGCTACTTCAATTTTAAGGGTAGTTTTAAAGGGTTTTAAAGTTTTAAAAAGTGGGGGAATCGTATTTTCCAAGGTTTTCCCAATCATGGTGTATTTGATGTCCATTTCTATGAATTTTGGGACGATGAACGAATGAGACCATAACGGTGTTAAATGCGTTGACAGTTCTCGAGGTATCGCAGCTTTTGAGTGGAATTTTAAACTTTCTTTAGATATTTGGCGTGAGGGTATATAGCTCGAGAATTTTCGGAGCAATGAAAATCGTTCTATGTTCGATAGAGTGGCCGTTAAAAACTCTCTTCAGCTGTTCCGTTTGGTGATTAATTGTACTTTAAATTAAGTAATTAAAGTAATTTCGAACAATCGCAATATTTAAAATTAAGATTTTCACAGAGTTTGCCCTCATAGTCACCAATGTGTTGGTAGATTGAAACTATCGCAGGCATTTTAGTTAATTACTGAACAAGTGTAAAGCATAACTGAAGCAATGGAATAATAAACTGCTGAACAATCATTTGCGGCGTTTCCCCTATATCTCAATTCATTTTTTTCGCGACAGTGAAAACCTTTACATTTTAAAAATTATTCCAAATTTAGGCGATTGTAATTCGAGATAACTACTCCCGAAGCAATGAAATTTGAGCATCGGAATTCGGATGATATTAAGCAGCAAATTGAGCAATCTTTTCACCACGAATACTGAACAGACTTAACTCGTATTAGCACCTCGTTATTCCCAAGGGTAGGCCACGTTCTTTGTTGACAGAAACCTGCACGAGCCTCGAATGAATTGCCTGGACTGACGTAAGTTTCCTGTATGGAAGGAAAGATCTATCTCACGCGTGGGCGTTTATTGTCGAATAGGTGTACCTTTTTTCAAGCCTAGAAAAGGCAGGTGCGAGGACTTGTGAGCATGTTATCATAGCACAAGCCTAGGGTAAACAATCTCGCCGTAGAAATGGGATTCAGGTGGCTCCGTTGAAATATTCTCAAAGCAAATATTGAAACTGCTGCTGAGTTTCGAGATTTATCGCCAATATTTCTTCTCGGTTGCAAAAACTCAAAGTGAAATTCTACAATAGTTTGTAAACTGTGAAAATAAATAACGCGGAACTCGTTCGAGGCTGGAAAATGTTCTTGTGTTTTCTTCCGTGCCATAGTGAATCAATAATTATTATTCTCAGCTTGAATGTGATAGATCTCATCAGTGCCTCGTTCCTCGCTCTCCGCCAATAATAGCAATAAATAATGTCCAACTCCCCTTTGATTATCAGCGAATCTGCGCTACCTTCTAGTATGCATAGATAGTAGGTTTATTACGGAATCTAGTAGTTCCAGGTAGGCGGAGTTCGAAAACAATTTCAAGATTCGCGATAACACGTTTAGGCCTGTCCGGTATAAAACTGATAAATAATATTTATAACTTTTGCAAATTGAGGGTGCTATTAGCATAAAATTGAATCTACCTTTTGTAACTGCCGGCAAAAAGTATAATAGTAGCTATAATATTTAATTTTTCCAACCGCTCTAAACAGTGACATTTTTTCGCAGGTGTGTTTGGATATCCGCTTACATTCACGGCTGTTTAACCGAATTCAGCTCGACAGACCATCCTCGAGTAAGTCAATTTTTTAAATTATTTTTTAAAAAACTTTTCGTAAAATCCACCTGTTTATTATACGCATCAGTGAATTGATCAGCTTCTCCGAATAGATACTTCGTATACTGTCTACGCATACATGCGTAAGATCAGGATTTGTTCCTTACATGCTTAAGGATCACAGGATGGAAATACTCGACAAATCGACATGATGACTAAATTACAGTCCGCTTAATTGACAGCTGGATGACAGCTGTCATTGAAACGAAGGGCATTTGATAATTTATCCACACATTGTGACAACAGAAAGTTTCTCGATTCCTAAAGTGAGTTGAACATTCGACGGAAAGCTACAATTAAACCGCGCACAATTATTATTGTGTCTCGTTTTGTAGGCTGAATGTAATTACTAGTTGGTTGAAGAAAATCGTGAATGTTTTCTCGGGCTTTCTCACGCGACGTAATTTGACAAGAGATCAGAGTCTTCGACGTTTTCAATTGTGCCGCTTCTTCAATTAGGTAGTTAGCTATAGAGCCTCGAATTTCAGTACTTCAAGTGCCGACAATCCCGTTATATCGGAATTAATCCTGATGAAAATAAAAAGCAGTAGAGACTTTCCTACAACAAAAAACAATTAAATAATAGGGATCTCTTGTATTATTTCCATAGTGGATTTGTTCCAAAAGCGACCTTTTATTGTATTTCCGAACGCTTTCGAAAATTGGGGCATCTTCAAGTCATTGCGGTACCAATATGAAAGGTCATAGGTATGAAGACCTTTACATCTGCAAACGTATCGTATTTATTATTCAGAAGAATGCCAGCAAGTGTGTGGGACTGAACATTTTTTCTTGATATATTTTTATGCTACCTCATTAACTGGTAAATGGTGTGAATTCACAATAGAAAATATCTCTAATAGTCTGGAACTGAAAAATGAAACATTTCAAGCAAAATAATTTAGTATTTTCGTAGTCGCGCTCACTTCTTCAAGAGGTAAAAAATGAGGAGATTTGGAAACATCAAACTCTCTTTATAGCTTCTATTTATTCTTTACATATTTTCCTCTATTTTTCTTCTTTCGACTCCAACTGCCTTCTATCCTTGTTTCTTCATTTTCCTTCTTTTCTTCTTTTTCTTCCTTCTTCATTAATTTTTACCTTCTTTCTTTTCTTCTTCTTCTTCTATTTTACCCTCCTCCTTCTCCTTCGTCTTATGTCTTTCTTCTTCTTCTAATTTCTTCCTTTTGTCTTCCTTCTTCAAATATCTTCCTCTCCTCTTCTTTTTTATTTCTTCTTCCAGTTCTTTTTTCATCCACTTTCTCTTTTCCTTCTTCTTCTACGTCTTCTCCTTCTTCCAATATCTCCTCCTCCTCTAATTTCTTCTTCCCCTCTTCTAATATATTTTTTTCTTCGTTTTCTTTTCTTCTATTTTCAAAGGATGTTCATTTCTAGAAAGAAACAAAAACACGTATAGGTGCACGTTCGACGCACAAAATAAACAGGCGCCGCCCAGTTATTGGTAAGCTGATGACTCAATGATGCAGGCGATTATGACTGCGCCGTCTAATTAAGCCTTCGAAACAGTCCGCAAGGAAAATGGACCGCCCGAACGATCCAGACGTCTCCACTACGTTGATTATCATGTAATTAGATCTGAAAACGTTTTCATCGAATGGAGAGAGAGGATGATAAGTCGTCAATGAAAGGTGAAGGAATCAGTAGCATACACGTACCTACTCTGAAAATATAAAACGAGAAAATCGCTAGGAAATCAATTTTTTCTCGTACGAAAGACGATGTTCCCTTCTCAGGAAGGGATCCATTTCCTGAACAAGAAACATACTGAAAAATTTGTACATTGACTTCTTAACACCCCAATTATAATTTATTCGTCGTAAAAAACATATCAAAACGTGGAGCGGTAACAACTGTCGATTCTTTTGCGTACATCTGAAGAGAAAAACTGAAGGCTTTTATTTTGGAAGTAATAGAAGCGCCATAAAAATTCAATTAATGCCTAAATTTATACATTCCCTGAGAAAACATTTTTTGAAAATGTAACCGACTTCGATCGATTTTTCACGGAGATATGACGACTATCGTCACTTTCGACCCCAGTAAATAGGGAGTTTTGCTTTTAACGGTGGCGGTTGAAAGCATTGGTTACTTTGTACTTTGTTACTTGTAAAATCGTACGTCTTTAATAGAGACTGTTGAAAGTTATATCCCTGCCATATTCATATAGCCATTAATTTAATTCATATTTATATAGCCGTGCCAAATTTTTGAAAAACTCACAAATTTTACGAAAGCTGCAAAAACTCGAGAATGGTCCCATTCGACTCAGCGTCTAAAAATCGATAGAAATTAATACCTAATACACCTTTGTCTGAAATGCGTTGGATAATATGGATGTTCTCCCCCTCAAACCGCCCAAAATATCCTTAAAATAGAAGTAGTGATTTGTTTAAGAATTGAGACATTGTCAGACCAAGATTGATTTTTGGTGAAAATCTCAAGAATTTAGCTTTTTGTCAAAAAAGTGTTGACGGCGGGCGGATAGAAATTTTTGTATTCATATTCGGATTCTACATACCTTGAAACGTAAAGTATCAAATTTTGAGGGGAAATTTTGACATTTGTTTTTCTTGGGCGATTACAGTGCTTTATTATACAGGTACTAATAAACCAAAATTAGAAGAAAATCTTGTTTCAACGACCCTCTTTCGAATCAATCTATCATTAGGCACAATGGGCGAAAAATAGAATTCCAGAAAAAGAAACGAAGCCAGGAGTAAAGTTGGTCCTTTTTGTGTCAATGCCGCGGCGTTTCAGATAAGCGCGAACAAAGCTGAATGGCGAAGTCTTCACATGTCACCGAGTCTCGGCTCTGCTTTATCTACAGGCACCCGAACGATTCGATGGATCCTTTGACGTCTGCAAAAGGAAACAAAGCCGAGTATTTTTAGTTGAATTTTTTCAGCGATATTAATAGAAATTTATTAGCTAAATTATATCCATACATGCACGTTCTTCATCAAGATCACGATAAGGGATAATTTCTTTCGAAGATCATTTGAGTTAGTTGACGATAGCGAATGCCATGAAAATCGGAAAAAAATCGAACATTGAAAACATCGAAAAAATATGAACATTATTGCACTTGGAAGTACATAGCAAGAGCTTTCCGTAAATTATAGAAAATTTTCTTTACATGACCATACACGCGCGTGTATGGCGATGAATCTTCGCGTCTCAAGTTTAGTGAATCTTCAGTATTTACTTTCAGTTTAAGCCTATTAAATTCGTCTGAATCTAGAATTTTTCTCACACATCCGACAACGGAGATTCCTGATTTCGAACAAGTGCCTCGAGATTGGAGGTCGTCCGACGCTCTTGGAAGTATAAAAAATAACCCTTGACGAGAAGGGAGATAAAGCCGATGATGAAGGACTTTATGTGAAAATAAATAAAAAGAAATTCTAAACGACGGTTCGGAAAGATCCTGGAGGGCGATGAACGATGAAATTTCAATTAAGTTGTGGAGAAGCGGAGGGAGGTCAGGTAGGCGAGACGAAGGTATAACGTTGGATTTACATAATGCACCGAGATGAGGAGGTGATAGGGTAATTGAAAACTTCAACAAACCACCTCTATGTACCTCTAAAACGTTGCTTTCACGACACAACCTTCCACAATCAGCTAGCGCAGCTGGAGACTGCTGTCTGCTACTAACATGATCAAACATGTGTCATTATGTTTCTTATTCTTTCATAAATACGATAATAATATTGAATTGTATAATAGTCGGTATTTTATTTTAAAAATTCTTATTACATTCTTATTGCTACAATTCTGTGTAATACTTGGATCTAGCGTTTATTGAAGGTCAGAAGACTTTTCGGCGAATAAGATAAAAGGAGCCGTCTTGGCCAAAAACCGCACGACCTTGCCGTCCATATGGGATCTCCTGGCATGTGTGGAATAGGCGGGTTTCTTTCAAAAACAACGGGGCAGAAGACCCTTTTCTGAATCAACATCGGCGCCTCTGTCATTCTAACGACGAGCCGTTTATTTCATTCATTTCCCTTGAGGTCTGATTTTATTTTCAGCTCCCAAAAGAAACCCATCGGTCCTCCAAAGCGGCAATTATTGGGATTTCGTAAAGGATATCCATGATGAAGGATTTTTTCAAAATGCTTAGCTGAGATTTAGATTTAAAAAAAGAAAATGATTGAGGTCTGAAACAAATTTTGAACACTCGTAATAATTATTTGGCAGACCATTTTGAAGCTCTGATTCCCCTGATCTTCGCTGACATTCGATCAGCTACTGAAAAGTCTCATACAACTTTTTCGCTTTCAGCATCATAGACACGAGAAAAGCAGGCTGAGGCGGCAGCAAAATTCGGAGCCTAGCGTATTTTATTTAGAACCGGACGACCCGAATTTACCGCCGGGCCAATCGCCAGCCGAATTCGGCGACTGGGGACCCTGGTCAGCGCCAAGCGAATGCTCCAGAACATGCGGAGGAGGTGTACAATCTCAAACTAGAGAATGCAGGTAAGGTTCTTCGCACTAATTCAATTCACTTGGTAAAATTCAATAGCAGGAAAACTAGAATTAGTTGTGTTTTCGCACCGGAAAATACGAAAGTGATGTTTCTTTGATAGGTCACTGAAATTCCTTACATCGTAATGGGGAAAAAACGCGCGTACTGCGGCGTTATTGGAAAATAGCTTAGATTCAAGGCTTTCGAAATTTAAAAAAAAAAAAAAAAAAAAAAAAAAAAAAAAAAACTAAGAAGCCCTGTTGTTTGATTAAATTAATTTCCGCCGATTTTAGTTAAATTGTAGTGGATTACATTTTTACCGATTTATTTCATGGGCACTAGATAAAGCCCTTGTCTCTTACGCTCTTCCTTCATGAGCGTTTCGACTGGTTCGATTATTTTCATCACACAGTTGCCGCCGTTGTTAAAAGCCTTCCTCAATACGAATTATGACTCCCCTGGGGCCATAAGTAGGCAGACGAAACGTAAATTGAACGCCTTGATTCACGCATCTAATTGTGGGCGTTGGGATAAACGATTCATTGAGGAGTCTAGTTCGGTGAACTGACCTAGATTCGACTCGAGCTTGAAAAGGTTGTGAAAACAATGAAGAAGAATGCCGACAAAGCCCATTTATCCAGTTTTCTTAATAGTAAATCGTGTCGCCGTCGAGTGGCTGAACGCAGTAGGATCTATGGGTGTTTTCGTTAATTTTTTTCTTCTCTCTAAGCGATGTGTGAGGCCAATTTTCCATTGTAAATTTTTTTAAGCCATCGGTGGGATAAAATTCGTAAAAATACCACGCGGAAAATTGTCGGAGGCAATAGACTTTTGAAACTAAAACCTAAAATCGATTAGAATAAAATTAACTGGAATTTTAAGATTTTCTATGGAACGTAACAGTATGTAACGTGTTTCTTTGGGGGCTTCCGTTGGGTCAAGAGATTTTATTAATAAACATTCGTCGTTGAGGCTTTAACATGAGGGAAGAATTTTCATGACCAAATTAAATACGATTTTTCATTAGGAACTATCCCGTCAATAATTCCCCAGTGTGATAAATTTATATTTAATCCCTCGCTAAAAATTAAGGGTAGTTTTGGGTTTGACGGGTTTTAGCATTAAAGTAATAGAAACGACGAAGCTTGTAGAACACAATCTGCAGCTTCCAATACTAATCCTGTGGTTGAAAATGATCAAACTCTCAGAACTAATCTGAGCTTGAAGAAACAACGAATTGAAGTTGAGATGGATTAATTATACTAGAGTCGCCGACAGGCAACGATCATTGTAATCTAAGCCTATACACCATAGACTTTCATTGCGTTAAAAAAAAGGAACAAACCCAGCACAAAGGGTCCTGGAGGTCGAAGGGTTAATAGTAGCTCCCCACACTCGGAACATAACTGTTCAGCGTCTCGACAACACGAGCACGTCAACGGGCCTTGGTATTAAGATTCAAGTTTTAAAATGACCTCCAATCGACGAATGATTAGTAACGTGAGAGATCAATATGGAAAATATAATTCATCAGTTTTGGAACTTCACTATCTCAGTAAAAAAATAATGCGCATTCTTCAATTAATGTCAATATTAATCTATTTTCATGGCCAGTGAATCACTCAAAACTAAGGGTGTATTTATTTTCAATTTATTATTTATTTTTATTTAATTATTTAATTAATTAATTTATATATTTATTAATTTATTTTCAATTACTTATTTATTCAAAAACTAATTTTGAATCAGTTCTTCAAAGATCCTTTTTTCCCAGTGCGTTACGCTCTTCGTACTCTTAAGTGGAACTATTATCAAACCCGAATCGGCACTGAGCACTTGGGTAGTTCAAATTGAATTTAATCCATTATAAACTATCTGTGTACGTGTACTTCTGTCAATTGCCGTTATGCATCGGTAAAATAACCCTTCGTTTCTCGAGCCTCTTCAATTACAAGCGGCTATTTTATAAAGCTACGGTTATTAAAACTGACCCTCTGTTACAAGTACCAATTACTTGACAAAAGGTAGGTATTCAAAATTACTCCTTTACACTGCGAAGGGTTATTCTGGTTGTCTATTTTCAAAATCAATGGTTATACATTATGTTACGAAGAATAATAAAGGTCCAAATATTTGTTTCTCCCCAAATAACGTACATTCGACTGTAGCTAAATCATTATCGTTTGAATAATTTTCCAATGTTTTACGTTTCAGTCCTTATTCAAATTGTCGCGGTTCGAAGACGCGTTACTTCTCCTGCAACATTCAGGTGACTCAAACGTGCTATATTTGATTCGAGTAAACATTTACACGCCTGAGAGGATGGCAAACACTAAAAACGATTTATTCGCAGGATTGTCCAGAAGGGACGGATTTCCGCGCGGAACAATGCGCCGCCTATAACGACATTCAATATGAAGGCTTGAAATACGAGTAAGTCGAACGAAAGCCATATTTTTCTTCTTTTCTACTGCAGTAGTTGCAACGATAATTCGCTCATTCGCAATCGTTCATGAATGCCCACCTCCAAGTTTCAACAGCTTTACCATCGAATGACTCTCGATAAAATAGAAAAAAAATCTAATTTTGATTTTTCGCCGCATAATATTATAATCTGCTCGTAGAAAATAATATTATAATCTTATAATAAATTATAAATCAATTATAAATGAATTATAAATCAATTATAATAATTATAAATAAATTTTAATAAATAAATTATAAATGAACTATAATAAATTATAAATTAATTATAATAAATTATAAATCAATTATAATATTAATAAATTATAAATATTAATAAACTATAAGTATTAATAAATTAAAAATTATAATAAAAATAATATCATAATATTATAATCTGCTCGTAGAAATTTCAAAATCGAAACTGCGACGAAGAGCTAGATTATTTCTTTGTCGCGATAACCGTTGGAAATTTCCTGCAGATGGATACCTTACAACCATGCAGAGAATCATTGCGCGCTGAATTGTATGCCCAAAAGGGAAAGATACTACTACAGACACAAAGACGCTGTCATCGACGGTACGCCTTGCAATGAGGACAATTTCGACGTCTGCGTTCAAGGGAAATGCTTGGTAATCATTGATAATGTTTTTTATTCGTGGTAAATAATGAAAGCATACTTCAACCTGTTAGCCACCGATTGTTGAACTGTTTCTAGCCAGTCGGCTGCGACAAGCTTCTGGGCTCCACTGCCAAAGAGGATTCTTGCAGAGTTTGCGGCGGCGATGGGTCAACATGCACCAAGAAATCGGGCTTGATCGAAACCAACGCATTAGTTCCAGGTGATGAGTGCTCAATAAATAAATTAAATAATTGCGCCAGCAATATCTCTGCAGCTTTAGACAGTAGACAAACGTGTTGGTATTTTTCTTTGAATGGAAGCAGTTTCGACTGCGAATTTTATTGTTCCTTTCATATTTATATCGTATCGATGGCTATAAATTTTCTTCCTGGACATTAAGAAGTACTCAAAAGTTGACGGATCAATTAGATGTCCTCGATATTTTACTGTCTGGATATGCCGTATAATATCATTCAATACCTCCAGGCCCAACTAAACAAGATGATCCTTGCCTTGAATGGCTGACCTTATTCTCATAATTTTTATAATCACTTTCCAGGGTACATGGATCTCTTCCTGATTCCGGCAAATGCAACTAACATCAGGATACAAGAGAAACGAGCCTCAAATAACTATTTGGGTGAGCAAGTCAATAGAATAATGAAGGGGGATGATAATGATTATTAAAATAAATAAAATCGACTCTAGACCAGTTCCACAGTACGCTATTAATTACGGTTAAATTCACGGTAATAATTACAGTTAAATACATCAACAGATCTGGGACCTATTTTTTGAAAAATTTGGGACCGATTTTTTTTAAAATAAATTTTTTTTTTTTAAATATTGAAGATTAGCTGAATTTCCTGTTTTCAATGACTGGTCTACTTTTCACTCATAACTACGCTCTTCAGCTTTGCGGTTCTGTTTTTAATGGTATTCTCTGAAAACTGCGGGATGGCAGAAAGGAAAGAGAAGAGTTAAGAGAGTTTTGCAAAGTAGTAAGTATTGTTTCTTGGTCGAACTTGTTAATTTTTCATCTCAACGAAATATTTTGCAAAGCTTTTTCACATTCCAATCCCACTTTTCAAATTTGAATCTCGTTATTTCAAATAACTAATAAATTAATATTTTTCACGGCGATTAGGGGGTTGCATCACAGCGGTTTTAGTGGATGAGGAATTTTTAAGTTGGATGATGAGAAAGACGCAATTCTTATGTCTGCAATGTTATGTGTCTTCAATTATATTGTAGTCCAGTTTCTGCTAAAGTGTATTTTTTCTCTGCCAAGTTGGAAATTCAGAGCTCATTTGGAGAAGCACCCCTAAACTTGAAAAAAAAAAAAACACGCACAATGCAACTTCCCATTTAAAAGTGAAAACATGAAAAGTGTAAGACTGGAGTGAGTTTGTCAAAAAACTAGCAATGCCGTTTTTTGTACTTTTCAACTCTGCCACTTTTTATCTCCACTTGGCTCCAAACAACACAATAGAGCTGTAAAAGTGCATAGTGAAGAGCGAAAAATTGAAAAGAACTTGAAAAAAAAGAAGATTAAGGGTTCTTAGAATTGTTTGCATCTGCTCCAGTACGTTGCGCTTAACTTATAAATAATGATTGAATGTTCTTCAGAATATGCGCACATTCGGAATCAAACTTAACTTATCATCATGTCCATTCCATTGAATGGTAATGCTTCAGTTCTGGATCAACTAGCCCATGATCTTGGTCCTCTTCGTCCCCCTTTACAATCTTGATTAATTTTAATTATTCTTCAATCTCTGATCACGAGAATCGTTTGCTTTCAGCCGTCCGAAACCAAGAGAACCATTTCTACCTCAACGGCGACTGGACCATAAATAACTCGGGTGTCATGAAGTTCGCCGGTACCAAATTTCACTATAGTCGCAAACCGTTTCCTCACTACGCACCAGAAGTCATAACAGCTTTAGGTCCAACAACTGAAGCACTTTACATTGCCGTAAGCGAAATTGAATAGTTTTTTCGTTGAATATAAATACGATGATGGGCTTTTCAAAAGTATGTTCCGACAATTTTTGATCTAGCGGGAATACATTGCAGAAAACCAGCACCGAGGGAGATATTTTGAATTGGATCTTGAAGCAACACTGATTTTCCTGGGGGCACTGTGATGACAGTTTGAATATGGAGCCCCCCTTTTTTTTGAAAAAGTGTTTTTTTCCCAGGAACCTTACTTTTGGAACGCCATCTGTGTGTTGTGGAAAATGCTCTCTTCCTTTCTCTAATGGCTTCATCATTTACCATTGCCCATGAATTTCAAATCCTTTGCAGCTGCTGTACCAAGAGCCTAATCCTGGAATCGAGTATGTGTACAGTCTTCCGGTCGGATCGGTGCGCGAGTCACCAAAACAAGGTTACTCATGGCGAACCGAACCCTTCTCAGAATGTAACGTTACTTGCGGTGGAGGTTAGTGCCATTCTATGGAGCTTTACTAATGCTGAATACATTCGGATTTTTTGAAGGTGGCATCCCATAAATTGTAGGCCGTTTGGGGTGAAATGCTCTCTCATTTGGCTTCCTTCCACATCGCTTTTGCCATTTTTTCATCATGAAGGGATGACATCAGAACTCCTCAAGAGGCCAAATGTGGAAACCTGAAATCGAGATCGCGCTTCCTCATTTTAAAACATGCATTCCCACAAACCGCTTTAACCATCTGCTTTGAGGAGACTACCAATCGAAAATCTACTGACAATGTTAAAAAAATTTATACCCGTAGATTATAATCCGGGATTTTGAAATTAACTGGGTTAATACGTTGCTCAACAAAAAGAGCTTTCTATCGTTGAAACGCTTCGCTTGGTACAAAGGAAATATATGTCAGCTTGGTTTCTAGCTTGTCACTAACTGAACAATAGCTTTAAGCAGTGGTACTAAATCAGTCTGGCCCTCAATAACAAATTTGCTGTGGTGCTGTGAGGCTTCAGCTGCCAGATTTTTTGTATGAGTGGCAAAAATGGATAGGGACGGGTTCTTTGGCTAAGCTTTTCACTGAAGATAGTTTCAAGATTGCTATAAAAAGTGGAAGCCCTCGTATATGAGATTTGTTTTTGCCATAGGTTCAAAATATTTGTGACCTTTCTTTCATCGGAGATCTATTTAGGTATACAGACAAGAAAAGTGTGGTGCGCTTATGGTTCGGAACAAGTTGGCTCCGGTTTGTGCGATCCAGCGTCAGAGCCTGCAGCATCGAAACTATGCGGTGAATCACCTTGCCCTGCAGAATGGGTCACTGACAATTGGTCACGATGCTCGGCACCATGTGGTGAACTTGGTTACCAAACAAGACAGGTATAAGAAAAACTTGATCTCTGCCAGAGATTAAACCCCAAACCAACACCTCTCAGCACACTTTTTACTTCTGCAGGTAAACTGTCTCCAAGCTGTTGGATTCACCAGAGTCCCAGTTACGGAACACCTTTGCAGAGGAGTCAAACCTGAATCTTCAAGGCAATGTCAAGAAAAAGGGCCATGTCCAGTATGGCACGTGGGCCCATGGAAACCGGTAGGTCATGAAAATCCAGGCCCCACTCTCAAAAATGCAGGCCATTGAATTAGTTATTTTCATTTGTTTAAGCTCATGTTTGAACAATAAATTATGCTTCCAGTGTGATAAACTGTGCGGTGAAGGCAAGCAAACGCGAGACGTAATATGCTACAAAAAAGTCGACGGTGTCGTTGAAATTCTTCCAGACTCCCATTGCTTGGACGAGAAACCAGTTACTGAACAGTCGTGCATGCTAAGGCCTTGTGCTGGTTTGGACTGGATCACCACTGAATGGAGCGGGGTATGTACGAGCAGAAATGTAAAAGCATTAGTGTCTCACTTAATGGTTGAGAGGTCGGAACTGGAAACCATAAAGTTTCCAAGGTTGACAACTTCAGATGGATCTCAGGAAACTGAGATCCAGAGACCTCTCCAATGAGCTAACAAGCTTCTGAGTGGCGTCAAACCCCTAATTTTGTGTTCGATCCATTTTCATTTCGCTCTCAGTGTCGCTTATCTGTTCGTTTTCTTCTCCAGTTCCCATAAAACCAACCAGTAACATTTTCCTGTTGATTATTACACTTATTCCAGTGCAGAGATAAGTGTGGGCTGGCTATCGAGACACGTCTTGTGCGATGCGCTGATGAAAAAGGTAACACATACAACGAATCGTTGTGCCATTCATACAGGAAACCCGAATCAGTGAAAAATTGCACTTATGTCCCGTGCACCAATCAATGGTTTGCTTCACAATGGAGTGCGGTGAGTGACTTGCCTGTAGTTTGATGAAAATTTGCTCATAGTTTCATCAACTAATTCTGCCTATTTCTGTAGTGCTCGGCAAAATGCGGCGCTGGAATTCAAACAAGAATCGTAATTTGCGGGTCTTTGGAGGGCGATAAACTAACCAAAGTGGACGACGCGAGTTGCGACTCGAAATTGAAACCAGAGGACAAAATTGATTGCCGAGCCGAGCAAGATTGCAAGGGTGAATGGTTTGTTTCACCCTTCGGACCGGTTAGTGGCATTTGCATCATAGGATGATAATTTTCGTGTTGGTGTTTTATTCTAATCTTTCAAATTCACACTTCCCGATTCACGAGATTTATCGATATTGATATTCCAGTGTTCGAAAAGCTGTGGGGGCGGCATTCAGGAACGAATCATTCTGTGTTTGCGAGACAATAAAACGGTCAGCAGTAGCGAATGCAGTGATGAGGATTTCATCTCTGGCAACACCAAAGAGTGCAACAATGAACCTTGCGGCAAAGGTGAGACTGAGCGTACTCGGCTGGTCATACTGATTATATTCTTTATTTCCATTCCGTAAGGAGCAATGCGAATGTTAAAAATATCTTCCTTTATCCTGCTCCAGATGAACTGATGCCAGTGTCTACTGCTCAAGTCATTACTGAAGAAGAATCGGAAGAATGTGATTACGATTACGATTATGAGGAAACTACAGAGTCCGAGGAAGACATATTCACAAAGGATGGCCTATTCACCACTTCTCTAGTGAGTAAAAGTAATATCCTCACAATCTACAGCAAATCTCTCCAGTTCCCCAATTCCTTGGTTTGGAAAGGCGTAGTAAGGTCCAACAATCGTTCAGATCGCCCTCTCTTTAGGGCTTAGCAACAGCTGATTCACACTCCCCGATCACTTTAGTTCATAGCACTCACTTTTAGGCCTTTCGAGGATCATGAATTTTTCCAAAACCTACAAGATTAGTACTCCTCTGGAATTACCGCGAGTCATTGCTGTGGGAGAGTTAATATTTCTTTCAACCTTCTAGGGAGTTTCTATTGTGTCTGAAGATGAAGGTTCTGGAGGCTATTCAGATGACATCATCACTGTCAGCTCGGCATCCTCAAGCTCCTCAGAAAGTTATGCTGTATCGGGTGACACAACTGAATCCTCTGGAATTAGCTCGGCTGCAGGAGCATCCAGTGAAGCTGCTGATTTAATCACCGGCAAATCTTCAGCAATGCCAGATTCAAGCGATACTATGGCTGACGAACCAACTGGTAAATTTTTCAGTACTAAAACTTCAAAACTTACCATTTTCCGCATGAAACTTTATTTTTCTCGCATTTGATTGATTCAGACAATAATTTATAGCTTTGCTATTCTGGTTTGTGAAGGAGGTAGCACTGCAGGTAGCACAGCAGGTGAGATAAGTGGAACTGGTGAAACTGGGGTGACAGTTGAAGTTTCTGAAGCTGCTACTGCATCCCCTGGAGGATCTGGAAGTAGTGAACTACCAACTGAAAGTGCTTCCACTGGCCTTCCTTCAGCATCATCACTGTCAACTGAAGGATCGTCTACTGAATCATCTGTGTCTGCTTCTGATAGTACCTCTTCTGAGTTAGCCAATACCGAATCGTCAGTTGAAAGCTCATCAATCCTTCCCCAGTCAACTACTAGCGACGTTAGTGAGACTTCGAGTGATTCTTCAAGCGATGAGCCGACTACTATTGCTTCCACAGATTCTTCAGTCGAATCAAGTTCTGTAGCAGCTTCTGAAGCATTTTCAACCTCAAGTGAATCGACCTCTTCTGCTCTAGAAGTATCAGAGCAGTCTGAAAGCAGCGCAGTAACCTTGGATGTAGGAACTACTGAGTCATCAGATGCTGCAACTGCTATCACAAGCCTGGACAGTAGTTCAGCAGGTAATCAAAACAATTTTGTGAGATAATTTAGTGGAGTAAGTGTCCATTGAAAACTGAATCATTTTGTACTTTTTGTAGGTGCATCTGCTATAGAGGATGCTATTACCAGCTCTCCAGAAGCATCTTCAATTGGCTCCACTGACAAATCATTGGCTTCAACTGATAGAAGTGTGTCTGCCGAGGGTAGCTCTGAGTTGCCTGGCTCATCAGAAGCAGGAGTCACTGAAGGACTGAGTGGCACTTCTGAAGTTTCTGAAGCTAGAGGTACTTTAAATAATCATGAAGTTAAAGCTAATAAAATAAGCTTTTATCACTTTATCATTCAAGTAAAAACTTTTCAGAATAGTACAATCATTATGAATTTTAGTTCAGATATATCTTGGGTAATTTTGACATCATTGCTACTATATGTGGTGCTGTTGCAGCCAGTGAATGGTCGACTGCTGCAGGATCCTCGGAGAGTGTAACGGACAGTAGCTCAGTCTCTGGTAAATAATTTTATTTTTCGTATTAAAACCTCAAATTTTTTGAAAAAATAATGATGAGAATCTGTTGTACCAGGCGATGCAACTACAGAGTCGTCAGATGGTACAAGCGCCAGTTCATCTGCTGAGTCCAGTTCCGATTTCACTGATCAAACATCAGGTAAGATTTCAGGACTTGATATTCTTGAGACGTTACAGTCATAACAGTCAAGGTAAAGTGCGTCATTGAATTTCAGCAAGCTTCAGCTACAGCCCATCGAGCTTACTGAAAGAAGCTCTCACGACAGAGGCAAAGAAGATGTGCAAACCTCGTACTGGTCCTAAAAAATGTGTCAACTCCGCTTTTGGCTGCTGTCCCGATGGCAAAACTGTGGCTAAAGGACCATTTTCCAAAGGTAATTCGATAATAAATATCACTAACTTAAAAAGTATTCTGTTTCGCTATTGACACACTGAAATATCTCTGGTTTCCAATGCCTTCAAGTGTCAGTGAGGCATTTTTTGAGAGTTTTTCTGTTTTTTACAAATTTAAATGATTTCTGGTCGATTGCAGGCTGTCCAATGCCCAAAACATGCAAAGAAGCACCACACGGTTGTTGTCCTGACGGAGTATCTCCAGCCAAAGGTCCCAAAGGACGCGGATGTCCGAAATCGATGTGCAGCAAAACGTTGTTCGGCTGCTGCCCCGATGAAGTTACTCCGTCTAATGGAAACAACTACGAGGGCTGCCCAATCACCACGACACCAATGCCAGACTGCAATATTACCAAGTACGTTATTTCAAGATTATTCAGACCACTTTTTAAAGGAGAAAGTCAAAGTCTCATTGGTTCAAGAGACTGAGAAGCGCACGTGGTGCCTTGGAAATTGGAAACAATTTGCTTCAATTAGGAAGTGCTTCTTGTATTTCCTTTGGACGACTTTGAGACAAATTATGCAGGTCTGCAATTTCTTGACTTTAGATTCGGCTGCTGCCCTGATGGCAAACCTGCTGCTGGCCTTTATTTCGAAGGTTGTCAAGAGACCTGCAGCAAAACTGAATTCGGATGTTGCCCTGATGGCTTCACCGTCAAGACTGGTGTTGAATACGAAGGCTGTGACAGTAAGTACAATTGGTCACTCATTTACATTTTGAAACTGGAAGTAAATTTTGCCCTCATTATATACGTCAAACAATGTGAACCATTTTTGTCTCAGTTCCAAACAATGAGACTTGTGCTAATTCGACGCACGGATGCTGTCCTGACGGTCTCAGCGTAGCCGAAGGTCCGGATGATGAGGGTTGCAAGAATTGTACTGAATCGAGATTCGGATGCTGCCCTGATGGTAATTCTTTATCAATATTAGCATTCACCGGTTTGATGAAATTGGCTGATTTCAAGAGCCTTGTCTACCTTGGACCGATCAATGTTAGCCACCCATGGAAACCTACAGTTCATGCCTCTTTTGTCCTGCATTTGATTCCAAATGCCTTAGATTTCCTAGATCTCTGGTTAATCTCGAAATTCAGGCCAGCAAGAAAGACTGAGTTTCCCTCACTATTATTAAAATATAACGTTTCGTTCTCCCCCAGGTATACTGGCTGCAAAAGGCCTTCGACAGTTTGGCTGCGCGCCTGCATGCACCACAAGTGATTTTGGTTGCTGTTCTGATAACAAAACATTAGCTCATGGTCCTAACCAGGAAGGATGTTGTCTCAATACACCATTTGGCTGCTGTCAGGACAACATTGTCCCTGCAAATGGTCCTAACTATCATGGTGAGGCATTAGAAAAGAGTAAGGTGTTTACCAGTGTGCCCTATGTGTGTAAATCCAATAAAAATTGCAAAATGCGAGTGCTTATTCATTAAGAAAATTCTTTAGCTGAAAACTACTAACATACTTTCAAAACATCCTCGAAATTTCAAAACTTGAAATAATCTAGCCTGAAATTTATTTTCATAGGCTGCGACTGCCGCAATTCAGCCTTCGGTTGCTGCCCCGATGGCAAAACATCTGCCACAGGTAGCGGTAATGAGGGTTGTGGTTGTCAATTCTCTGAATTCGGCTGCTGCCCTGATAGGCAAGCGCAGGCTGAAGGACCGAATTACGAGGGTTGTCCTTGTCATACATATCAATTCGGATGCTGTCCAGATGGCGTTACAATTGCTAAAGGCCCTGGTCAAGATGGTAAGGCAAAATTGGTCTTTAGAGGAATTGATGATAACATAATACGTTATAATATGATGAAATCTATTAACGCAAATATTGTCTGATTTTGGAAAAATTATTTCGAATTCTCTCTGTTTTCAATCTTATTCTTGATAGGATGTGGTTGTGAAAACAGTGCTTACGGTTGCTGCCCCGATGGGAAGACCCCGAAATTGGGCGCCGATCGAAACTGCACCTGTGAAGCAACCAAATTTGGATGCTGTCCCGACGGTGTTGGCACAGCACAAGGCGATCGTTTTGAAGGGTGCGAAAACATCCCTGTCACAGGTAAGGTTGTCCTGGATACAAATAATGGAGCATTTGAAGCTGAACGGAGGTCGTCTTGCACGGAAGGTCTTACTCTTCATGCCAGATAATTTTCTGATGCCTGATGCAGGGTTGGAAATTATTTCAAAATATCAAGTCCTTGAAACTTCTACTGTTTAACAAAAAATTAACCTGTTGCGCCTTCAGGTGAAGTCTGTTCGTTGCCTAGAGACAACGGCGATTGTAGGCAATTCAAGATTTACCACTGGTTCGACAACAGTTACGGTGGCTGCGCTCGTTTTTGGTATGGTGGATGCGGTGGCAACCAGAATCGTTTTAAGACGGTTGAAGAATGCAAAAACGTCTGCGTTCATCCGACTGGCAGAGGTAAAAATGTATTTCATTTCATCTCCAGAAATTCGAACTTAATTCAGGTTGATAAAATATTTTTATTTCAAGCGAGCAACTGTAATACACGATTTCCTGACATTTTCAGATGTTTGCAGCTTGCCTGTAAGCAAGGGTAGTTGTCGGAACAATTTCCCAATGTGGTACTACGACAGCACGTACCGCCAATGTCGGCCATTTTCATGGACCGGCTGTCTCGGTAATAGCAACAGATTCCATACGAGAGAAGAATGCGAACTCCAGTGCGGCTCTCAAGAGCATCTCGACCCATGCGAGCAAACTTTGGAACACGGCCCCTGCAATGGAACGTTCGAACGCTGGTATTACAACAAGGAAGAGCGGGATTGCATTCCTTTTACCTACGGAGGCTGCAAAGGAACCAAAAATAACTTTTTGACGCAGGCAGCTTGCAAGTCGAAATGCATGAAGCCAGATGAACAAAAGCGTAAGATTTACAAAATAGTGCATTTGTTTTGGTGAAAATGCGAGCCAATTCGTCTTAGATAACGTTTTTGTGGTGGATTGATTTATTTGCAACTTTTGGTTTCCCTAATGGTTGCGGTGGTTGCAGTAGATTTGGCAGTAATACTAGATATTGGTTTCCTCTCTCATCTAATTATTCCTTACCTTTCTTACTAACTTGTACGCATGAACTTTAGCTGAATGTTCACTGCACAAGGCGGCCGGTACTTGCACAGAGAAAGTTCCTAAATGGTTCTTTGAGCCGAAAGAAAAACGATGCATGCCATTCTACTATTCGGGTTGCGGCGGCAACGGAAACCACTTTGATAGTTTGGAGGAGTGTAACGCTCATTGTCCAGTCCATAAAGGTGAGTACTTTCAGGCAAATATTGTCCTTTCAGTGTAGGAGATCCTCTGCGGGGCTTGAGGGGGTCTCATTTTTCAAGTCCAGTTTCATGGATTTATCAGTTTGGAAGGTAGTAAATATAAGTTTTTTTAGTTTTTCAACAATTACGGTAAACCCTTCATTCTGAAAATTATTCCTAGCTCTTCTCAGCCTAGAGTGTGATAACATTTTCTAGAGAAAGACGTCTGCGTTTTACCATCGGCCGTTGGAGAATGCTCAACCTATTCACTTCGATGGTACTTCAACTCTATTGATGGTAAATGTAAACAGTTCTACTGGGGTGGCTGCGGAGGCAATAAGAACAATTTCCTGACGGAACGCGAATGCCTCAGAAGGTGCGAGAAGATTCCTGAACCACAAGAGTCGTTTAGCGAAGGTGAGGTAATATTTGAAAAAAAAAACCTGCTGTTGCATCACGATGGTGTGTTTCGTACTCAGGTTTTCCAAACGCCTTAAAACCAGTAGGTTTTTCGTCCAAACTAGATTTCAGTAGAAGGTAAGGTAAATAATTCCATGTACAAGAATGGTCATAGGGAGTCTAATTTTTTCTCTGCAAGAATTGAATTTTGGGTGAAGGATATTAGATTGATAATGCGTGTACCGACTTAATTGGTAGTTTGCATGTATGCACGAAAAGTATAGTGTTTTACATGATGCTAAAATTAATTCGTGGAGAAGTAAATTATGTTGTACGGTGGTGGGGTACACTGATGAGAGCGGGTCTATTAGGATAGTTACCTAAAGCTCTTTCTTTTGAGCTGACGCGTCTGCGTATGGATTTCTCTCATTTTTGTTTCCCTCTTGATACAGACATGTGCCGATTCCGGCCAGAGAGAGGCAGTTGTGACGGATCAGTGCAACAGTTCTATTACGATTCAGCAGATGGCACTTGCAAAGTTTTTGAATACTCGGGTTGCGACGGTAATGGCAACCGCTTTGACAATGAAGAGGAATGCTTGCAATCTTGCGGTCGAACACAAGGTAGGAAATAATGAGACATTCTCAATGGAATGGTGAATCGGATTAAGGTGACTAACTCTTGGCTTCCCATGCTATAGATCCTTGTTCGCTACCTAAAGTCACGGGTCCTTGCGACCGTTTCGTTCCGCAATGGTATTATGACCGTGGAACTAGCAACTGCCGTCAGTTCTACTACAGTGGATGTTCTGGCAATGCAAATCGCTTCTCTACCGTCGACGAATGCCGTTCCACGTGTGTTCCGAATAGTGTAGATACACCGCCTGAGAACGAAATCGACCAAAGGCCTCGGATTCCTCCAGAGCGCCAGCCAGAACCAGCTCCAGCGATACCAGATGAGGGTGACATTTGTTACTTCCGAGTTGACCCTGGCCCTTGCAATGAAGAAGTGAGTTTTCTAGTAGATTTTTCATGGGCTTTTGAAGTGTTTGCGTAGTATTGTTCGAAGGCTCGGTCATAAAGACCTGAGAGAACAGGATCACAATCCCGGAGTACAATCTTTCTCTAACATTATGCGTTGCTGTTCCTATAGATTCCTGCTTGGTACTACGACCCTAGCCAGGAGAAATGTACACAATTCGCTTACGGTGGTTGCGGCGGCAACGCTAACAGATTCTTGTCTGAAGAGCAATGTGAACGGCAATGTGGTGTATTTAAATCTCAAGGTAAATAAATGTCAACCGTGAATCGATTCAGGATAGCATTTGAGGGGAAATTTGAATTCAGCTTAACACCTTTTTTTCTAACCAGATGCGTGTATCGATGACGTGGAAGAAGGCACATGCTCAAGTACCATACCGAAATACTACTTCGACCGTATGGAAAACGAATGTCGAGAATTCACGTATTCTGGATGTGGAGGCAACCCTAACCGATTTTCAACAATCGCTGAATGCAACAGTCTTTGTCACAATTTTACGGAACCAAGAATACCGCAAGGTGCAGACCAAGAAGAGACAAATAAAGGTCAGAAAACTTAGGAACCAAATGTGTGTCCCATTTTCAATACGAATTCGATACGTTCCGATTTTAGCATGATTCGAGAATTTATAATTGCCTGTTCCTTAAAATGAAGATCTGATACGAAATTCTCTTTCCATTGCAGCCATTTGCCATTTACCATTAGAGAGCGGCACATGCGAAGCGCTGCTGAAACGTTTCTATTACGACCCTAACCGGCGAACTTGCGTATCGTTTGTTTACTCCGGATGCGGTGGGAATTTGAACAATTTCCTGAATCTCGACGAATGCTCGAGGACTTGCATCGGGCCGAGTAGAGCACCAGATGTGCCTCAGCCAGACGAATCAGATCGTAAGTAGTTGAAACATTATACTGGAGAGAAAAATAATAGAAAACAAATCGTTGTCCCCAAAATTTTTGTCAAGTGATTCGGTTTGTATTGCAACGACTCTTGCATTTTAATTGTTCATGTTGTAATTTTCAATCCCCAGCCAATGCTATAGATGTTGGAGAAAGACCAGGGAAAAATTACTGTCCGCAAATCGATGAAGAATGCGCTAACCTCAGGTGCAGCTATGGTCTTGAGAAATGGGTCGATTCGAACGGTTGTGAACAATGCAGATGCCACGATCCATGCGCTCAGTCATCCTGCGCAGCATCAGGAACCAGATGCGTCGTTAGACTAGTACCAGAGCGGTCAGGCAACGTGTACCGTGGCTTCTGCGAAGGACAAGGTACGACCCTCAACTTTACCTTAGAATCTCACTCTTATCTGAATCTCAGAATATTGATCTGTGAAAAAATAAATTTTTGTCATTCTTATTCAAGTGCAAATTGTTGTGTTACCCAGAGCGTCCTCAAGAGAAGCCTGGCCAATGTCCTGAGATACCAGAATCGGAAACGAATTGCGCTTCGGATTGTGAGAAAGATCTTGACTGCCCCGGGAGTGGCAAATGTTGCTATAACGGATGTGCCAACGTATGCACTGATATACAGCCTGAACGTGCACCTGAACCTGCAGCAGAAGGTAAGTTTGCTTCCTATCAAGCACAACACTCTTTCAACAGAGTAAAGAGGTTCCCATGAGAAAAGCAGTTCCAATCAAGGCAGTTTTTTCTCTAGTTTATTTCATTCATTGCTAGAGAGCGCTGCGGCTTGACAAACATTTTGTATGCTAGGTTCTTTCGATAAGATTAACTTATGGCTCCATAATAGTCGGACGTATGTTGAATATTACAGAGAGCGCGCCATACATCTCGGAAGACACTGATCAGATGATTGAAGGTGAAGAAGGAAATCTGGTCCGCCTACATTGCATCGCTTATGGCGCGCCCCCACCGACGGTTTCATGGAGAAAAAATGGAGAAATGGTAACTGCATGATAGATTTTGCCCTTTTTCTCCTACACTAGAGGCCACTTACCAATAAATGATCTGAAGAAGTAAAGATATAATCAACCGGCCTTCCCCAACTGAAAAATTATCAGAACAGCAAACTAGTTATTGATGAAATTTTCGAATTCCAGTTGAGCCCGATCAGTGGCAGTAAATACAGGATTTACCTGAACGGAACTTTGGAAATCATTTTGCTGAGAGAAGATGATGCTGATATATACACGTGCGAAGCATCGAACGGAATTGATCCGATGGCTACACGGGACTACACGCTAAATGTCAACCGTACGTTACATTCTGCTCATCACACATTACCTATTTAGCTGGACGATTCTGTCTTGGTGCACTCAAAGCTGCGATAGTTCATACCAGTTAACATTCTAACCTTCTTCTGGTAGAACCCACCTCTGCATGGATCTCAATTCCCAAATCAGCTCTATCTGAAGTAATAGTTAAGGGGCTACTTATCAGGGGCCTCAATTCTACTAATTGGAGATTTTCCATTCAATGTTCACTGATTATAATGCAGGAATATTTTCTTCTGCAGCAAAGCCGTTAATAATTAACCGCCATTAATCAATTGCCATTGACAATAATTGCAGTTACAAGGTAATGCAATTTTGTCAGAAAGAGTGCTTCTTCTCTTTCTTTGATGAAATGGAGCATTGCCTAGGTTTATCATATTTTCTAACATGTATTAACTACTAACTCACTAACTGGTGTTGGTTTTCATACTAAAAGCTGGCAAGCCTTTGCCTGTGGAGGTCGTCAACAACGAAGAAGATACCAATGTTGTTGTCACGTTGGGCAGTCCTGCCACCATGCGTTGCTATGCCATTGGATTCCCAGTGCCGGCCATTAGCTGGTTCCGGGGTACGACACTTCTTCCAGTCGCTGACCAAGAGTTCCAACAAAGAAGAGACAATAGCCTCTACATTCGCGCAGTTACGCTTACAAACCTTGGATTTTACACGTGCCAAGTTTACAATGGGCAGGGTCGCCCAGCTAGTCAGACACTTGTATTAAAAGCATTCGGTCCGATAACAGCTGATGATCCAAATGATGTAACTTATAACAAGTTCTTGGTGCCTTCGTTAGCTGTGTCTTCATCGGACAAATTCAGACCCCCGCCAGTTCCTCCGCCAGAGCCGCAGCCGAACGGTGAGAGCCAAGACGTTAAAATCGTGATCATTTTTAGTACAGTAGGGACCGAAATTTAATTTTCCTGCGAGGAATATGATCGTTGAACAACTCAAGGAGGGATAGGGCAACGTTGATGAGTTGAAGTTCAATGGCCGAGTGCTGGTGGTTGCAGATTTGAAATAAAAATTAACTTAACTTAGAGTAATGATGTGACGCAGCTCAATACTTACAAATAATGAGATAAGCCTATTTTAGTTGATGATACCGAATTGAAAAACTAGAATTAAATTAACTCTCGTCATTTACAGCACCGCTGAGATTCGCAATTAACTCAAGCAATCATCACGTGAAGGCTGGATCTAATATTACGTTGACGTGCAATCTCCTGAGCGACAAGTCGGACGTCGATGTGATGTTCTCTTGGCTCAAAGATGAAGGCACTGTTGGTCCGATCACGGACCGAATCATCCTGCAAGGTCAGTATTGCCACTAGTTTTATCAAAGATTGTTAACTTTATTTTCAGCAGATCATTGTCGATGAAGCTGCCGAGTCCGTTTTAGCCATCAACGCTCATTTACCCGTCGGTCTCACAGCAACACCGGCTCTCGAAGACAAACGTCTCCTGAAAAACCGTCTCCCAAGAAATTTTTATCTAGGCAAACTCCAAATAAGAAACTCCTTGGCAAAGTTTCCTAAGAAACTGTCCTCCATGCAAACGTCTCCTGGGAAACTGTCTTTTCAGAACGTCTCCTAAGAAACCAGCCTTGAGAACGTCAATGAAAACAAGTTTTCTGGCTGTCCCGGAAAGCTGGAAAAAATCAGTTATCCAGTGTTGCAGTGAGACCAAGGTATTGCTTTCATGAAACCGTGCATGGGCCAGAGTTGTGCTCCAGATAGGAAAAATTGAAGTTGATCTTAAATGGTAAGGTCTGAAAAGAAAAATGCACTATTTTGCTTCAACGCACCAATTGATCATTACGTTTAAAGACGCACAAAAAAGTGCGAGCCTCCAGTCAAGGAAATAGATGGTTCCTCGCACCAGCCTGAGGAGTTTGAATTCTGTATAAAGACAATTTTTGGGCCCTTGCACAGCTCGATAAATGTTCACCATTGTAATAACTCCAAAAACAGTCCTCTTACCTCTTAAAATGGGTGTGCGCCTCCTGTACGTTGTATTATACCATTCAGTGGACTCATCAATTGCTGTTATATATGCAGGTGTGAGCCTCAAAGTGACAACGGTGATAGTATCAGTGAGCTTAGGTGACTGGTGGACAAATATAGCATACTGTAATAGCGATAATGGCTTTTATTTTTGATTACAGACAATCAGCTAATAATTGTCAACGCTGATGAACAGGACAGCGGCAACTATACTTGTATCTACGAATATGATGGCATAGATCGAGCAACAGATTCTATTGCTGTCGTGGTTCAGAGTAAGTACCGACTGATCTTCCATCTGTGAATCAAATTGTGACTATCGCTTATCAAAGCCACATTTTTCAAGCTCTTCTTGCTTTCTCTGCTCCAGTAGCAAATATTTCACTAGGGCCACTAACGAAACTTCATCAATTTTCCAGAAACATTGTTGCACTCGGAATGCGTGGATCATCCAGCTCTTGCAAACTGTTCGTTGATTGTCAACGCAAGATACTGCGTGCACAAATATTACGCAAAATTCTGCTGTAAATCGTGCACAGAGGCTGGCCAATTGGCCGTACATGTTCCTGGAGCACCTCCGCCATGGGAGACTATCGGAAGTAACAGAGGTAGGCGAACGAGACGATCGGTAACATCGAACTCGGTTCGATCAATTGCTCAGCGGAATTTGCTACCATCAAGAATCACACCGATCAACGCCCCTGGTGAATCCGAGTCGAAATATAAGCCTAAAATCCGTTTTAGGAGCCCTATAGTGCGGAAAATGAAATTCCGCCGTTCGCATTTGTGAATTGCTGGTAACTAACAAGTATTGATCGCGATCTGCCAAAATTTTGCGCTCCTCATTAATTTTACCCAGTGCAATTTATGGATGGATTTGATGTAAAATCGCAAGGGTTTTAAATTCAATTACATTAGGTTCCTATTGATGTGGTGTACAGAATGGACATTCATATCTACTGCAGGTGATGAGCGATTGAAATTATTTTCCACAGTAGTCCGTCGTTCCGTTTAACTCTAGTTACCTTGGAGCTCGCCCAACTTTAAGGTTGGGTAATCAATAATTTATGAATTCATTTCAATTTGAAGTTATTTATTTATGAAGTTGAATAATTGAAATGGGTATTTCTGAGCAATTTTCGGTCAAAATTGATTTCATTCATCACTCAGTATTATAATTGGTGCTACAAACATCTTTAAATTGAGAGTTTCGGAAGGTCAATAAAAAGATAAATTACATTTGTTGTGGAATCTGTTTCCTCATAAGAGCTGGAAGCAATAGGATAGTAATTGACTCAGTTAATATTTTCCTTCTTGCGTTTCTCCCACAAAATAATTCTCGACATTCGTTCAAATTCAAGGATTGACTTGAGAACAACTAGCCAGCTCAGTTCACAGGTAAGTCTGTCCTTCATGCCAATAATAGAGTGTAGACTGTGAAGGGCTCTGAACGTTCTTATCACTCTAGAGCACCAAATTTTCTGGTGCTTCTCACAATCTCAGTTCTCCTACAATTCGAATTTTTTGTTACTTCCTAGTGATTGAATTATTTTCAAAATGGAAGGAAAGAACATTGATTAAATGAAAAATTGCTTGGAATTACGCAAAAAAAAAAAAAAAAAATTCTCAAAATAACTTACAACTTTTTTCAATTTTTCTCTGTTCCGAATTCAAAGTTGTACTTAACGTGTTTCTAAAGTTGAAATTAATTATTTATATACAACTTTTTATGGATGTTTTAATTATTAATATAATTTTGGCATTTTTTTCCCCACTGGCACTAATCGAGTAATTATAAGAAATTTTCAAGTTTAAATAACTGCTTATTTTTATTTATTGATTTATTATTTTATTATTATTTTTTTTTTTTGGGTCGACTAAGCTGCATCCAAAAATTACTCGTCCTAACCTCCCGACTTTATCAATGTACAGATTTTCCAACGAAGCTCATGAAGTCATGAGCAATCACCTGCAGGCCAAAGTAGCATCGTCCATTCCGTACTGCGTTTTTGAATGAATAACCAAAAACTGTGGAATTATTTTCTAAATGTTTACTGTAACAGTTGAAAAACATAAATTGGCACGCGGATTTTATAATCTTCTGAAGGGACTTCCCAGCGAACGAAACTACACATGGACGGTAAAATAACCACGAGCTTTAAGAATATTGTAAATATTTTCTTTCAATTTTTTTTTCTTTTCGATGTAGATTTTTGAAATTTTTTGTAAGTAGGTTTTCTTTTTAGATAATTCGTGTCGAAAGCGGCCTTCACTTCACAGTCATGTAAATAACTAAGGCTAACAAAGGCGAGGAATCGTCAAGTTTACGCAACTATTCTAATATTTGTAATGATTCAGGCCTAATTTGTAACATAACTAAAATAAGAAAACGATCAATTAATAAGTCTTCCTTGAACTAATCGTAGTTTTCACTGATCTGCAACGTTTAATTTAATGGCAATCGGTTAGAATAATTGGTCGTTTGTCCGATCGTAAGCTCGGGTCAACAAAAACGGGCGTTTTCACTTTTTAAGTGCCTTAAATTTTTCTGATAGCCGCCGTTTTCACTATTCACCCCCGATTTCCGTTGCATCGCACTCGAGATACTGTAATTTATAAAGTACAATAATATAATAATAAAATGGAAATATTTATCGTCGTTGATTTTTCCTCGGAGTTTTTCTTCGCTGTCGAAACGTGCGAATCACCGCTGCAGTAGAAATTTCAACAATCTTTTCGCTCCAAATATTCCCTGCCCTCGAGAATGAACGATGGATGGCAAGATAAGTTTTGATTGAAGGCGAGTTTAAATAAGCTGTGAAAATATTTTCTTTGGGGAAAAGCTCACCGGGATTGGAAGAGACATCTTGAACGAGGAGAATGTTGACTGAGAACTCGAACGCGCTGTCGTCTCTGATAACCAAGAACAATTTGCGCTACTGCCCTCGAGGAAAATGCCCTCAAGCTAAGTCAGAATAGAAGCAATATTTCTTTTTTCCTTCAAAACTTGAATGTTTGATAGGACGATAAATTTGGTTCGAGTTGATCACACAATTGTTTCATGTTCAAGTTATAAGCGCGAAAGTACGGTGTGTGATTTATTTTTCGAATTTTCCGGGAGAATACTTTTTGAAATTTCATCGAATTTGATTCATTTTTCAGTGAGTTTTTGGAACATGTACAGAAAGACATCTCGTGGGCATCCCAAGCAAGACTTTTCAGTGACATCTCAACTGAAGGTTTCTGTATCATATCCAATGAGACGTATAGTAGTTCAATTTTTCCCAATCATCCATTTCTTTCAATAATACTGCGAATCATGGTAAAAATAATAGATAAGCTCGCTAGAAAACGCGAACGGTTTTGTTTTGAAATTTATTATCAAATATAGATGCATTACAAAAATATTCAATAGAATGAAAACTCAATAATGTTGTGTCTGTGTACTAAAAAATTAGAAGACGAAAATAGTTCAATTACGATGTGAGAAAATCTCTAAAAATGTCCCTAGGAAATCGACTAAAGTACAAGATAAAGATTGACTTACAGTACAGTTTTGAAACGTACGTTGTCATAATATGTGCTTTAAAAAGTAACAACAATATAATTACATACAAGAGTGGTATTGTATTTTTATCACTAATTTTGAAGAAGACTCGTTGTAATTATTTCAACGCTTTTTCATTAAGATGCCGAGGAATTTCCCCTTGTCCGTCCATTCGAATTAAAACTAATTTCGTTAAATAGGAAAATTATTTTTACATTAATTTTTCATCGAACGTGGGACCTTCCAAAAGTAAGTTCCGGCGAACTGAAGAGAAAGAAATATTAAAAAATGCACCTTGTCAAAATGAAAAAAAAAAAAAAAAATAGAAATATTTAGAAATTTTGAAATTCCATTTATTTTTCTACATGATCGCCGTTCAAGATACAATTTCTCGACAGTTCTACTTTTTTAGGATGTTTTTCTGCCGAGTCGAAAAATCGTGAAACTCACTTTTGAAAAGTCTTTCGTCGATCGAAATTATTGAAGGAAATCTTTGCTAAGGAGAAACGCTCAGAAATTTACGGTTCGAAGACAATCATTGGGCCACAGTATTTGGTACAGAATTAGTTGTACTATCTACGGTTTTATTCTCGAGGTAACGACGATATTTTAAAGAAATTCTATCCGCAAGAATATTAAAGTCTGCTATTTTAAAACGGCATTTCAACACCGCCGCATAGTATGAAAAATGGTCTGATATCTCAGCTAATAAGTGACTATTGGATGATCATATAGAAAATCCAAGGACCACTTAATTGAAATGTAATTTTTACAGTACTGTACAATTTTTTTTATGATTCTTTTCCAAATGTCAAACACGTCAACCGTTGTATAAATATTTTCTCGCACTGACATTGACAAACTGCATTTCGCTCATATCTCACAAATTAACTACTCCTTCGGCTTTATGATCAAAAGGATTCCTTGGTCATTTTTGCCATCGCAAATAATCCCCGTCTGAGACGAAAACCTGACCGGAAAATCAGCACTGAAAAAATCTGAACTAGTATTAATTATGCGATAGTTGTAACATCAATATACAAAAAAGTGTGAAGAATCGACATGGTAGAATTGTGAATTAGATGTCAGAGATTATTTCAATTTTAAATGTAAAATCAGATAATATGCGATAGAAGTATGAAGGTTACGAAATAACTATTGCTCTTATACTCCCCCACGAAAGGAAAATTATGGCTTCGAATTAATTTCTATCCAGGATCAAATTTAGAAACGTGCAGTAAATTTTACGGCATTTTACATTGAATGATAATTTCAATGATTATTCGATAATGATATTTCCTTTCAATCTAACCACCGGTGATTTAAGATCTACCAAATTAATAGCCATTTATAGCATTTGTACGCTGAGTCAATTGGTTCTAGCGGTTGAACACTTGGTTCGCACTTTTTACCAAAAGATGAGGTTTCACTTGACAAACATTGTGATGTTTAGTTTTTTTTGGAAAAAGTCCCAAATTTAGACATACTCGGAATCTTCAAATAAAATATATCCTAAGTAGCGTTACGTTTGCCAACTCGTTGAATCTCTTATCCACTTTCAGTGGAATCGCATTTATGCATCAACTTCAAAGAGGAAAATGTTTAACTGAAGTAAGTTAATCACGAGGAAGTACCTCATATTCCACTTATATAAATTAGTCAGCAGAGTAGAATATTTCCATTTACACTTGTCACAATTATCGTACATGAAATTCGTATTCTACGAAACAAAAATTACACGATACTCGTATTCCTAACAGAACTTGGAAGCATTTTTCAAGTCTATGCGATACGAGAGTTATTTTCAATCTAAAAGTTTAAACTAGTCCAGCTTTTTTCGCACCGCAACATTTCTACTAAACATTATAATGCTAGTCGACGAAGAGTAGTTGTTCCATTGAATGTGACGGTGTTTTATGCCTATACAAGGGCAACTGATGGAGACTGAGCAGAGAGCTTCGCCCGTCCCAACATCTTCGGCTATCGTCGCTTTCCGTTTCGCTTTCGATGACCACTGATTCCAGCCTGAAATAAGACCACGAAAATATGAATTTTTGGAATGATAAATACCAACAATAAATGTATACATCAACGGATGACAGTGTATAAAAGAACAATATTGTCAAAATTGGGCTAAAAAATGACAAATAAATGAATACTAGAACAAAAATAAAAACGAAACTTTATTGAAGGTTTTTATACAAATAAATCTTTGTCTAATATATCTAAATATTTTTATTAATCTAATATTTTTTAAATATTAATATTTTTATTAATCTGATATTTTTTAAATATTAATATTTTTATTAATCTAATATTTTTTAAATATTAATATTTTTATTAATCTAATATTTTTTAAATATTAATATTTTTATTAATCTAATATTTTTTAAATATTAATATTTTTATTGATCTAATATTTTTTAAATATTCATATTTTTAAATATTTTTTATAAATTTTTTTATGAATAAAAATTGAATTTTTTTTTTATAATGACCGTATTTAAGAATGACGTTATTACTGCAGGGAAAATTCTTCAATCATCATAATTCGACTTTCAAAACGATCGCAATAACTTCCATTTACTAAGAAAACAAGAAAATGAAAAATTAATAGAGAAACACTCCAATAAAAGCCGCATTTGTTGGCCCGTGGAAGGAACTTCGCGCTAAAAAGGTTTTCCTTTATCATCTTGTAGGATTATATTTCTCGTCTACGAACCCTTCAGGTACGCGGAAGCTCAAAATCACTTGAACGTACTCCGCAAAGTAAGCCTATGTTTTATTCATCGAATAGGAAGAGTGGCTAGGGAGAGGCTGCGGTTTCCGCGTGTGTCGTATGGAACACACATGAAGCCGAACGAGAGGCTTATACCACTCTCAAGAACAGTAAAGCCCTCTTTCATACCCATCCCTTGTAATACAACTTAACTCTTGAGCGATGCGGTTGATACGGAAGGAAAACAGGGACGCAAAAAACGCGATTTTGAAAGATAAATTATGATAGATCCATAATAAAAGGGATTACGAAGCTAATTATTTTTCCATTCGCAGCTGAATATTTCGAAACAACTTGGAAGAATTGAGAAAATTGACAAATAGGGGTTTTCAAATAAACAGAAAATATTACAGTCGACTATAATAATTCCTTTTTGCCGACTATCGCGAGGAATTACGCATAACGCTGAATCGGAATAAAATTTCCAATAAATCGACGGATACAATGGAGCCTTTTTACGCTCTTTTTCAAACCGGTGTAAGATTGACAACGTCGACGGAATAAACCTGAAATTCATATTATTACGTTCCAAACTGGATTAGACGGAGAGAAGCGAATCGGAGGAATTCTCTTCTTCCTGTAATACGTATTACTTTCATCTCGGCCTCACTATTGGAGTGAACCGCTCAATCTTATTGTTTCTCAGATTCTCCTCGGCTCACTCTTCACCCTTTCCCGGGGGAGAGATCCGTGTAATCGTTCACCGACTCCGTCGCCGCGTTGAAAGATCGATAGGAATATTTTTTCCACCGCGAAGTTATTCGGTTGGAAAATGAGGCTTCATTCAGCGAACTAGAACTTCCTAGTATTAATTTTGTCTCCTACGCTTTCGAAAGATAGGTTTTGATATTTTGGGGGGCCGAGTTCTATAAAACTGTAAGGGGAACTCCATTTTCAAATTGTTATCTCAATCGCTACTTCACTTGACGTAAGATCTACCACAAAATATCCCAGGTTCTAGTTTGAACGTGAGAACATGCCCTTTGAGCATAGTTTTTTATATGAGTATCCTTGGGTCGTTTGTGAGCAACTCGTGGATAGAAATTGGAAGTGGGCCAATGTACTCGTAAAATTGAGCTAAATTAATTTAACTAAAAAATTAAACTAAAATATTACATTGACTCGGTAAAAATAATTATTTGGAAACATATAACGGAATCAATAAGTCCTTCGAATCTGTGTAGCAACTTTATGAAATTTATAAACTTACTAGATGGGAAGGTATATTACATTTTTTTTTTCTAATTTCTCGTAGCTTTCGCCTCTTTTTATTTATTTATTCATTTCATTTCTTCCTATGTCCTATACATACTTTTCTTCATTCTTACCTTGGAATTTGGTCGCATTTCGTATTAGAACTGCAATAATGCACGCATGCCATTACAAGTAGGACGAAGGCAAAATTTAGCAGACAAGTGAGTCCCACAATCGCCAATACTTCATTTCCAGTGTAGCAGGAGGGCAGATTCGCCGGTGGCTGAGGAGCCATCGATGGGGCCGCTGAGGGTCCTCTTCGGGGAAGGCCTCGGTTGTGATTTGGATGATTGTGATGCCCATGGCGGACATGGTGTCGCTCGTCGTCCACCCAATTCAACTGGCGGAGTGTAGTTTTCTCTAATAATCTAGAAAGAAATTTAAAACAATCTCACATTCAATATGTCTAAAGGAAAAAATTGTGCAACAATACTTATTTATTATTAACAAGTAGAAAGGGTAAATTATAAAAGAGAAGTTACACCATATCAATCTTATCAATGACGTCATCCCCCCACTCTTTCTTGAGTCCGCATTGTTTGGAGTTTGGATGACAACGTTGACCTATCTCATAGTGTTCCTTTTGGTTTATTATTCAATAATAAACCATTGTAATCGCCCAAGAAAAAAAATTTTCTAACCCCCCCTCAAAATTTGATGTTTTACGTTTCAAGGCATGTAGAATCCGAATATCCAATAAAAAAATTTCTGTCCGTCCGCCGTACGCCGTCCGCCGTACGCCGTACGCCGTTAGCAGTTTTCCGGCCAAACTGTAAGAGCTAAAAATTTGAAATTTTCACCAAAAATCAATCTCGGTCCTACGACGGCCCAATTCTTGAACCAACTTGCTAGCTCAATTTTAAGGGTATTTTTGCGGGGTTTTGAGGGGGAGAAAATGCATATTTTCCAAGGTTTTTCAGAGAAATGTGTACGTGGTATCAAATTATATAGATTTTTGGACGCTGAATCGAATGAGACCATCGCGGGGTCGATAGCTTTATTGGTTCTCGAGTTATCGCAGCTTTTGTGAAAAATTTGGGAGATTTTCAGAAATTTGACACGAGGGTATAACTCGAGAGTTCTTGGAGCTATAAAAATCGTTCTATACTCATTGGAATGGTCGTTAAACACTCTCTCCAGCTGTATCGTTAGGCAACAGGTTTAGTTTTTAATTAGGAAATTAAGAAAAATAAAAATGATTAAAATTACAATAGTTGCTACGGAGTTTTCCCCTATAGTTACCATCTGTTTTTCGGTGGGAACGTTCACAAATTTTCGGAATATTTAAAATGACAAATGGATGGTCTTCTTAAATCAATATTGAAGCCAAATAATAATAAACCACTGTACAATCATTTGCAGCGTTTTTTTCTGTAGAAACGTTTACGAGTATTTGGATTGGTTACTATCACAAAAGGATGGTCTTCTTACATCATTATTGAAGCAAAGGAATAACAAACCACTGTACAATCAACAGAAGTTTTCTAGTTGGAAAGAGGGCCGAACTGGAGAGATCTACCACATTGTCGACGTCATAATTTTTTTCTGTTTCCCCCTACTGCTTGATGGAATTTAAAATCGTATTAAAAACCCCTAGAAGGGCGCTTCTATTCTTTTGACGATTCCTCCTTCATCGGTTTTCAATACAATTGTTTCAAAATTCATTTGAAAATAGTGATTTTGGGGTGTATAATAATTATTGATGATCACATTGAGAATAAAAAAAATAGATGCAACTTCCCCACAGCGGCTAAGTAGTTACAAAGTAGTTACCTCTGGCAAACCCTTTCATCTTTCCTTGCGTGTGATAGATCACTTGGTCTAAAATCATTTCCTGTATCATTAACCCATTTTTATGGCTAACGTCCACTGATGCGAATGATTTTCGATAGGAAAATTATCCCATGTCATGATTTTTCAGGGGGAAGAAATTGCGTTGATGGTACGCTTTTGATAGAGACGTGATCATACTTTTAAACGCTATATATTTAGTTGGTACTGACTTGTACCAAGGTAAGAGTAAGGCTTCTTAACTTTACCAACGTGTTGCTTCGACAACATCCAACGTACTACGTTTTTGACGTGCAACATGTGCCAGGTAGGCGTTCCCGCCCTGTTCTGTCAGTTCCACCTCGTAACACTCTTCCAGGTCGAAAAACCATTTAACTTTTGACAGTCCGTTGTTCCTCGCGGAGCAAATAAACTTTAATACTGCGGGGAAAGCTGGCGTTAATTTTGTCCCACGTCGTGTACGTTTCATTCGCGGTTTCAGGAACAAAGGAGTCAAGCCTTGTCAGCTATGGAGTTTTCATTATGACGAATGGAACAACTTTGGCCCTCGCGAGCGCCTTCGAAGAGAAACACGAGGAAATCGAGTATCCAATAGGCCTGGATTATCAAAAGTATATCATCGAATTGACAACGTAATATTTTAGACATCTTCATCAGTATTATGATGGACGAGGCTTTTAGTAAACTGCTTGTCGACCAATAATCTTTTCTGTCAACTTGATACAGCCAATTTCGGCTGTCCTTCAGCTTTAAAAATAGTAGCCAAGGAGAATACAGGAGAAAGTAACGGAGAGTGTTTTTTTGCATGGCAGTTCGCCCAGTTCGGCCATTACGCGCTATTATCTCCTTCGACACAATAGAAGAAAGGGTTATTTGCTTTAGCTGAGGTTACTGGGTCCTGAAGGTGCGGGAGGTTGGCAATGGTACAAATGCTTTTGCCACCAGAAGTTCGGTCGATCTTCCGATTAAAACTTTTCGCATTCAATTGATTCAAATTAGAGAAAGTCGTAGGCCTATGAATATAATTGCGGAAACAGCTTCATCGCCAGCTTGCGGTCGAATGAGAGTCGAATTTGGCAGCGAATTGTTCTCCAGCTCAGCTCCTCGGTATGGCTTAATGGGAAAGAATCCGTAGGAGTTTGAAACCTATAGAAGCGTAATTATGCAATAGGTCAGCAAGGCAAAGTAAGCTCCCTCTATTTCTTCATGTGGCGGGAAAATACCGTGAGGAACTGGGACCACAGGGGAGACTTCGTTTTGAACCTCAGAGCTTCCTAGATTATTTCTGGGGACTCGACAGTGAATGTAGTGACTATGATAATATTTTGAACATGGAGCTCCCCATCGCAAAACATTTTTCCTCCATTTGGTGATTCAAATTCGAATATCGTGAATTCTTGGACAGCGTTGAACGGTTTTGGGGTCATTCCTCGGACAATGAGTTGAACATTTTTAATTAATCAAATTCGCGAGGCCAGTTTCTCAACGACTGGGAAGTTATTGACATTGTCGACAGAGTTTAAGTAATTGAATTTAAACAGACAAATATTTTCAACCGTGAAAATCAGAGAAAATTATTTATGCTCAGTAATTTGTTTCATCGATGCTCGTATATATTATTATTTACTCATTAATTTTTACCTGTTCTATTTACCTTTCGATTGCGAAATCTAATCGAACTTTTCATAGGTAACGAATGGGAGATATTCGGTGGCTGAAATGTGACGGCTTAAATAAACGAATAGACAAGGGTTCAAATAAGGGACCGCGTCTGTTTTCGAAAATCACTTCCACGATTCTCATTTTCCCGCAGTTTAATCGGCCTGTCTGTCTCATATACCCTCGTCGGTATTGCATATGCGGAACAAATCGCCGGGGTGAAGTTGAAGCAGAGACGCAGTACTGCGTGACCTGTTGGAGTGACACATGTCATCCAGCAGAATATCTACTTCCTGAGCTCGCCTGTTTGTCCTTTCAATCCTAGACCTAGGAGACCGAAGGCCGGGGTTATCATGCGCCCACCGTGTTCAGATATCACGAATAACTTCGCTGTTTCCCTAAAAGTATTTATATTCAATTTCTGCTCTATATTCAAAGCAAGAAAAAAACTTGAAACTAATCGCTGCCAAAAATAAAAAAAAATTGGCGTATTTTCTTCCAATAATATTGTCAAAATTGCACGGAAACTATTTTCGAAACGCGTTAACTACCAAATTACTCAGAGGCGAGAAAGAGCTATCAAATGTCTTCAATTTGGTGTATTTAATTATATTTTTATGTTATGTCCCTGAGTACACAAAAGTACTCGGAGTAAAAGAATACATAAAAGTATAATATATATTTCGAAACAAAAATTCTTCTTCTCTTCTCTTTTTTAATTTTCAATTGATTCTAAACTAAATTTTCTCAATTTACTTACACATAACCTATTTTTTTTTTTTTTTTAATACTCGCGAACGTGGCGGAAAAAGTTCCAAAGTTAAAACTTCATAAGTGTGAAAAAACAAAGAAAAATAATTATTAGGTAGACCATTTTTACTCCCCCTAGAGATCCTTGTTGGTTAAGGAAATTATCTGACCGCAATCACTGGTTCCGGGTCGGAACTGGTTCTGGAACGGAACTGGTTCCGGAACGGAACTGGTTCCGGGTCGGAACTGGTTCCGGAACCAGTTCCGACCCGGAACTGGTTCCGGAACCAGTTCCGACCCGGAACCAGTTCCGTTCCGGAACCGGTTCCGGAACCAGTTCCGTCCGGAACTAGTTCCGATCCGGAACTGGTTCCGGAACCAGTTCCGACCGGAACTGGTTCCGGAACTGGTTCCAGGTTGGAACTGGTTCCGGAACTGGTTCCGGAACGGAACTGGATCCGGAACTGGTTCCGGAACTGGTTCCGGGTCGGAACTGGTTCCGGAACGGAACTGGATCCGAACTGGATCCGGAACTGGTTCCGGAACTGGTTCCGGATCGGAACTGGTTCAGGATCGGAACTGGTTCCGGAACGGAACTGGTTCCGGGTCGGAACTGGTTCCGGAACTGGTTCCGGGTCGGAACTGGTTTCCGGAACTGGTTCCGGAACTGGTTCCGGAACTGGTTCCGGGTCGGAACTGGTTCCGGAACTGGTTCCGGGTCGGAACTGGTTCCGGAACCTGTTCCGGGTCGGAACTGGTTCCGGAACTGGTTCCGGAACGGAACTGGATCCGGAACTGGTTCCGGAACTGGTTCCGGATCGGAACTGGTTCAGGATCGGAACTGGTTCCGGAACGGAACTGGTTCCGGGTCGGAACTGGTTCCGGGTCGGAACTGGTTCCGGGTCGGAACTGGTTCCGGAACTGGTTCCGGAACGGAACTGGTTCCGGAACTGGTTCCGGAACGGAACTGGTTCCGGAACTGGTTCCGGAACGGAACTGGTTCCGGAACTGGTTCCGGGTTGGAACTGGTTCCGGAACTGGTTCCGGGTTGGAACTGGTTCCGGAACGGAACTGGATCCGGAACTGGTTCCGGAACTGGTTCCGGATCGGAACTGGTTCCGGAACGGAACTGGTTCCGGGTCGGAACTGGTTCCGGAACTGGTTCCGGAACTGGTTCCAGGTTGGAACTGGTTCCGGAACTGGTTCCGGAACGGAACTGGATCCGGAACTGGTTCCGGAACTGGTTCCGGGTCGGAACTGGTTCCGGAACGGAACTGGATCCGGAACTGGATCCGGAACTGGTTCCGGAACTGGTTCCGGATCGGAACTGGTTCCGGATCGGAACTGGTTCCGGAACGGAACTGGTTCCGGGTCGGAACTGGTTCCGGAACTGGTTCCGGGTCGGAACTGGTTCCGGAACTGGTTCCGGAACTGGTTCCGGAACTGGTTCCGGGTCGGAACTGGTTCCGGAACTGGTTCCGGGTCGGAACTGGTTCCGGAACTGGTTCCGGGTCGGAACTGGTTCCGGAACTGGTTCCGGAACGGAACTGGATCCGGAACTGGTTCCGGAACTGGTTCCGGATCGGAACTGGTTCAGGATCGGAACTGGTTCCGGAACGGAACTGGTTCCGGGTCGGAACTGGTTCCGGGTCGGAATTGGTTCCGGAACTGGTTCCGGAACGGAACTGGTTCCGGAACTGGTTCCGGAACGGAACTGGTTCCGGAACTGGTTCCGGAACGGAACTGGTTCCGGAACTGGTTCCGGGTTGGAACTGGTTCCGGAACTGGTTCCGGGTTGGAACTGGTTCCGGAACGGAACTGGATCCGGAACTGGTTCCGGAACTGGTTCCGGATCGGAACTGGTTCCGGAACGGAACTGGTTCCGGGTCGGAACTGGTTCCGGAACTGGTTCCGGAACGGAACTGGATCCGGAACTGGTTCCGGAACTGGTTCCGGATCGGAACTGGTTCCGGAACTGGTTCCGGATCGGAACTGGTTCAGGATCGGAACTGGTTCCGGAACGGAACTGGTTCCGGGTCGGAACTGGTTCCGGAACTGGTTCCGGGTCGGAACTGGTTCCGGAACTGGTTCCGGGTCGGAACTGGTTCCGGAACTGGTTCCGGAACGGAACTGGATCCGGAACTGGTTCCGGAACTGGTTCCGGATCGGAACTGGTTCCGGAACGGAACTGGATCCGGAACTGGTTCCGGAACTGGTTCCGGATCGGAACTGGTTCCGGAACGGAACTGGTTCCGGAACGGAACTGGTTCCGGAACGGAACTGGTTCCGGGTCGGAACTGGTTCCGGAACTGGTTCCGGGTCGGAACTGGTTCCGGAACTGGTTCCGGGTCGGAACTGGTTCCGGAACTGGTTCTGGAACGGAACTGGTTCCGGAACGGAACTGGTTCCGGAACGGAACTGGTTCCGGATCGGAACTGGTTCCGGGTCGGAACTGGTTCCGGAACTGGTTCCGGGTCGGAACTGGTTCCGGAACTGGTTCCGGAACGGAACTGGATCCGGAACTGGTTCCGGAACTGGTTCCGGATCGGAACTGGTTCCGGAACTGGTTCCGGATCGGAACTGGTTCCGGTTTGGAACTGGTTCCGGAACGGAACTGGTTCCGGAACTGGTTCCGGAACGGAACTAGATCCGGAACTGGTTCCGGAACTGGTTCCGGAACGGAACTGGATCCGGAACTGGTTCCGGATCGGAACTGGTTCCCGAACGGAACTGGTTCCGGAACGGAACTGGTTCCGGGTCGGAACTGGTTCCGGAACTGGTTCCGGGTCGGAACTGGTTCCGGAACCGGTTCCGGGTCGGAACCAGTTCCGTTCCAGAACCAGTTCCGGAACCAGTTCCGACCCGGAACCAGTTCCGGAACCAGTTCCGGAACCAGTTCCGACCCGGAACCAGTTCCGGGTCGGAACTGGTTCCGGAACTGGTTCCGGGTCGGAACTGGTTCCGGATCGGAACTGGTTCCGGATCGGAACTGGTTCCGGAACTGGTTCCGGAACGGAACTGGTTCCGGGTCGGAACTGGTTCCGGAACGGAACTGGATCCGGAACTGGTTCCGGAACGGAACTGGTTCCGGAACTGGTTCCGGGTCGGAACTGGTTCCGGAACTGGTTCCGGGTCGGAACTGGTTGCGGAACTGGTTCCGGAACGGAACTGAATCCGGAACTGGTTCCAGATCGGAACTGGTTCCGGAACTGGTTCCGGAACGGAACTGGTTCCGGAACGGAACTGGTTCCAGAACGGAACTGGTTCCGGAACTGGTTCCGGAACGGAACTGGTTCCGGAACGGAACTGGTTCCGGAACGGAACTGGTTCCGGAACTGGTTCCGGGTCGGAACTGGTTCCGGAACTGGTTCCGGGTCGGAACTGGTTCCGGAACGGAACTGGATCCGGAACTGGTTCCGGAACTGGTTCCGGATCGGAACTGGTTCCGGAACGGAGCTGGTTCCGGAACGGAACTGGTTCCGGGTCGGAACTGGTTCCTGAACTGGTTCCGGGTCGGAACTGGTTCCGGAACTGGTTCCGGAACTGGTTCCGGGTCGGAACTGGTTCCGGAACTGGTTCCGGAACTGGTTCCGGGTTGGAACTGGTTCCGGAACTGGTTCCAGGTTGGAACTGGTTCCGGAACGGAACTGGTTCCGGAACGGAACTGGTTCCGGATCGGAACTGGTTCCGGATCGGAACTGGTTTCGGAACTGGTTCCGGAACTGGTTCCGGGTCGGAACTGGTTCCGGAACTGGTTCCGGGTCGGAACTGGTTCCGGAACTGGTTCCGGAACGGAACTGGATCCGGAACTGGTTCCGGAACTGGTTCCGGATCGGAACTGGTTCCGGAACGGAACTGGTTCCGGATCGGAACTGGTTCCGGGTCGGAACTGGTTCCGGAACTGGTTCCGGAACGGAACTGGTTCCGGAACTGGTTCCGGAACGGAACTGGTTCCGGAACGGAACTGGTTCCGGAACGGAACTGGTTCCGGATCGGAACTGGTTCCGGATCGGAACTGGTTCCGGATCGGAACTGGTTCCGGAACTGATTCCGGAACGGAACCGGTTCCGGAACTGGTTCCGGAACCAGTTCCGATCCGGAACCAGTTCCGATCCGGAACCAGTTCCGTTCCGGAACCAGTTCCGTTCCGGAACCAGTTCCGTTCCGGAACCAGTTCCGTTCCGGAACCAGTTCCGTTCCAGAACCAGTTCCGGAACCAGTTCCAACCCGGAACCAGTTCCGGAACCAGTTCCGACCCGGAACCAGTTCCGGAACCAGTTCCGACCCGGAACCAGTTCCGGAACCAGTTCCGACCCGGAACCAGTTCCGGAACCAGTTCCGACCCGGAACCAGTTCCGGAACCAGTTCCGACCCGGAACCAGTTCCGGAACCAGTTCCGACCCGGAACCAGTTCCGTTCCGGAACCAGTTCCGTTCCGGAACCAGTTCCGATCCGGAACCAGGTCCGGAACCAGTTCCGGATCCAGTTCTGTTCCGGAACCAGTTCCGGAACCAGTTCCGACCCGGAACCAGTTCCGGAACCAGTTCCGACCCGGAATCAGTTCCGGAACCAGTTCCGACCCGGAACCAGTTCCGGAACCAGTTCCGATCCTGAACCAGTTCCGATCCGGAACCAGTTCCGGAACCAGTTCCGGAACCAGTTCCGGAACCAGTTCCGATCCGGAACCAGTTCCGTTCCGGAACCAGTTCCGTTCCGGAACCAGTTCCGTTCCGGAACCAGTTCCGTTCCGGAACCAGTTCCGTTCCAGAACCAGTTCCGGAACCAGTTCCGACCCGGAACCAGTTCCGGACCAGTTCCGACCCGGAACCAGTTCCGGAACCAGTTCTGACCCGGAACCAGTTCCGGAACCAGTTCCGACCCGGAACCAGTTCCGTTCCGGAACCAGTTCCGGAACCAGTTCCGACCCGGAACCAGTTCCGTTCCGGAACCAGTTCCGGAACCAGTTCCGATCCGGAACCAGTTCCGGAACTGGTTCCGGAACGGAACTGGTTCCGGAACTGGTTCCGGGTCGGAACTGGTTCCAGAACTGGTTCCGGGTCGGAACTGGTTCCGGGTCGGAACTGGTCCGGAACTGGTTCCGGGTCGGAACTGGTTCCGGAACTGGTTCTGGAACGGAACTGGTTCCGGAACGGAACTGGTTCCGGAACGGAACTGGTTCCGGATCGGAACTGGTTCCGGAACTGGTTCCGGAACTGGTTCCGGATCGGAACTGGTTCCGGAACTGGTTCCGGGTCGGAACTGGTTCCGGAACTGGTTCCGGGTCGGAACTGGTTCCGGAACTGGTTCCGGGTCGGAACTGGTTCCGGAACTGGTTCCGGAACGGAACTGGATCCGGAACTGGTTCCGGAACTGGTTCCGGATCGGAACTGGTTCCGGAACGGAACTGGTTCCGGAACGGAACTGGTTCCGGAACGGAACTGGTTCCGGGTCGGAACTGGTTCCGGAACTGGTTCCGGGTCGGAACTGGTTCCGGAACTGGTTCCGGAACTGGTTCCGGGTCGGAACTGGTTCCGGGTCGGAACTGGTTCCGGGTCGGAACTGGTTCCGGGTCGGAACTGGTTCCGGAACTGGTTCCGGGTCGGAACTGGTTCCGGAACTGGTTCCGGGTCGGAACTGGTTCCGGAACTGGTTCTGGAACGGAACTGGTTCCGGAACGGAACTGGTTCCGGGTCGGAACTGGTTCCGGAACGGAACTGGTTCCGGGTCGGAACTGGTTCCGGAACTGGTTCCGGAACTGGTTCCGGAACTGGTTCCGGAACTGGTTCTGGAACGGAACTGGTTCCGGAACGGAACTGGTTCCGGAACGGAACTGGTTAAGGATCGGAACTGGTTCCGGAACTGGTTCCGGGTCGGAACTGGTTCCGGAACTGGTTCCGGGTCGGAACCAGTTCCGGAACCAGTTTCGATCCGGAACCAGTTCCGATCCGGAACCAGTTCCGTTCCGGAACCAGTTCCGTTCCGGAAACAGTTCCGTTCCGGAACCAGTTCCAACCTGGAACCAGTTCCGGAACCAGTTCCAACCCGGAACCAGTTCCGGAACCAGTTCCGGAACCAGTTCCGACCCGGAACCAGTTCCAGAACCAGTTCCGACCCGGAACCAGTTCCGACCCGGAACCAGTTCCGTTCCGGAACCAGTTCCGTTCCGGAACCAGTTCCGATCCGGAACCAGTTCCGGAACCAGTTCCGGATCCAGTTCCGTTCCGGAACCAGTTCCGGAACCAGTTCCGACCCGGAACCAGTTCCGGAACCAGTTCCGACCCGGAACCAGGAATCAGTTAACGATTTTTTACTCCTCTCCCAATAGAGATAAAAATCTGAAATTTTCAGCAAAGTTGAACCATACCAAGAAGTATTTTCGTGATTTTTTTCAATCCCCGGAAAAATCCGCAAGTGGTCCGGAAAAATCGGTTTTGAATGCTCGAAAATTGGACTTTAAACGTGCTTTTTGTAGTTAAAATTTGTGTGAATCGTTTATTTTATTATGCAGGAATCTTCATTTGAATGCCTTACACACATACATTGCAAAAAATTTGGTGAAAAAAGGTTAAAGAGCGCCACAGAAATTAATTTCGGTAAACCGAGTTCCGAACCGGCCGAAATCTCGAGCTCCGCTGGCATCGGTAAAGATGAAAAACAAAACTATACTTTTTAAGCGAGTTCGAAAGCTATTCTTATAGGAAATTTAACGCAGAATCCGAATTTGATGTCAAAACTGCGGAACTCTGACGACAACGTTTAGTTTTTCCCAGTTCAAGTTACACCGTTGTTACGTTTTTGAAAATTCGTTTCAAATACTAATAGTACTGATCAATATTATTTTATTACCTACTCATTTTTACAGGAACTTAGACGTCGAATGTTCGAAGTAAAATCGATCAAATTCTAACGATTAATTTTTGACATTTCATGTCTTTGCTATGGCACACAACCAAATTTTCGTTATGTCACGTTACGTAACGAAATATGCTCAATGATTATTATGATTCTTAGAAGTGAGGTATCTACCTACCTATAGATTATATTTATGATTATAGCTGCTCCTGAAACTAACTTCTTTCCTATCAACTGTAATAAGCTGAAATTTGGCTGGTAGCCTCCTTACGACGTGAACAATAAGGTGCACAGGGTTTTGATCAGCTGATTGGCTCCTGAAGCTAAAATCTTTCCTATCAACCGTAGGAAGCTGAAATTTGGCTGGTAGCCTCCTTACGACGTGAACAATAAGGTGCACAGTGTTGGGATCAGCTGATTGGCTCCTGAAGCCAACTTCTTTCCTATCAACCGTAGTAAGCTGCATGCACTCATGCATCCAAATTTGAAAATAGTTGAGTGTTACCCGTAATCAATGTTTCCCAAGCATCAAAATATGACAATAGTTTATTGTTGTCTACGCAATCATTGGTTAGTGGAGTTAGTGTACTGTTATGTAAATGGAAGGGAAGAAGGAGAGATGGGAAAGATATGAAATGTCCTAATGCGTTGCAGACTTGTATCCAAGCCTAACGGAACTGGTACCGGAACGGAACTGGTTCTGGAACGAAACTAGTTCCGGAACGGAACTGGCTCCAAAACGAAACTGGTTCCAGAACTAGTTCCGGAACCAGTTCCGACCCGGAACCAGTTCCGGAACAAGTTCCGTTCCGGAACCAGTTCCGTTCCGGAACCAGTTCCGTTCCAGAACCAGTTCCGGAACCAGTTCCGACCCGGAACCAGTTCCGGAACCAGTTCCGACCCGGAACCAGTTCCGTTCCGGAACCAGTTCCGGAACTGGTTCTGGATCGGAACTGGTTCCGGAACGGAACTGGTTCCGGGTCGGAACTGGTTCCGGAACTGGTTCCGGGTCGGAACTGGTTCCGGAACTGGTTCCGGGTCGAAATTGGTTCCGGAACTTGTTCCGGAACGGAACTGGTTCCGGAACGGAACTGGTTCCGGAACGGAACTGGTTCCGGAACTGGTTCCGGGTTGGAACTGGTTCCGGAACTGGTTCCGGGTTGGAACTGGTTCCGGAACGGAACAGGTTCCGGAACTGGTTCCGGAACGGAACTGGATCCGGAACTGGTTCCGGAACGGAACTGGATCCGGAACTGGTTCCGGAACGGAACTGGATCCGGAACTGGTTCCGGAACTGGTTCTGGATCGGAACTGGTTCCGGAACTGGTTCCGGAACGGAACTGGTTCCGGGTCGGAACTGGTTCCGGAACTGGTTCCGGGTCGGAACTGGTTCCGGAACTGGTTCCGGGTCGGAACTGGTTCCGGAACTGGTTCTGGAACGGAACTGGATCCGGAACTGGTTCCGGAACGGAACTGGTTCCGGAACTGGTTCCGGGTTGGAACTGGTTCCGGAACTGGTTCCGGAACGGAACTGGATCCGGAACTAGTTCCGGAACTGGTTTTGGATCGGAACTGGTTCCGGAACGGAACTGGTTCCGGGTCGGAACTGGTTCCGGAACTGGTTCCGGGTCGGAACAGGTTCCGGAACTGGTTCCGGGTCGGAACTGGTTCCGGAACTGGTTCCGGAACGGAACTGGTTCAGGATCGGAACTGGTTCCGGAACGGAACTGGTTCCGGGTCGGAACTGGTTCCGGAACTGGTTCCGGGTCGGAACTGGTTCCGGAACTGGTTCCGGGTCGGAACTGGTTCCGGGTCGGAACTGGTTCCGGAACTGGTTCCGGGTCGGAACTGGTTCCGGAACTGGTTCCGGGTCGGAACTGGTTCCGGAACTGGTTCCGGAACTGGTTCCGGAACGGAACTGGATCCGGAACTGGTTCCGGAACTGGTTCCGGATCGGAACTGGTTCCGGAACTGGTTCCGGATCGGAACTGGTTCAGGATCGGAACTGGTTCCGGAACGGAACTGGTTCCGGGTCGGAACTGGTTCCGGAACTGGTTCCGGAACGGAACTGGATCCGGAACTGGTTCCGGAACTGGTTCCGGATCGGAACTGGTTCCGGAACGGAACTGGTTCCGGAACGGAACTGGTTCCGGGTCGGAACTGGTTCCGGAACTGGTTCCGGGTCGGAACTGGTTCCGGAACTGGTTCCGGGTCGGAACTGGTTCCGGAACTGGTTCCGGGTCGGAACTGGTTCTGGAACTGGTTCCGGGTCGGAACTGGTTCCGGAACTGGTTCTGGAACGGAACTGGTTCCGGAACTGGTTCTGGAACGGAACTGGTTCCGGAACGGAACTGGTTCCGGAACGGAACTGGTTCCGGATCGGAACTGGTTCCGGAACTGGTTCCGGAACTGGTTCCGGGTCGGAACTGGTTCCGGAACTAGTTCTGGAACGGAACTGGTTCCGGAACGGAACTGGTTCCGGAACGGAACTGGTTCCGGAACGGAAGTGGTTCCGGAACGGAACTGGTTCCGGATCGGAACTGGTTCCCGATCGGAACTGGTTCCGGAACTGGTTCCGGAACGGAACCGGTTCCGGAACTGGTTCCGGAACCAGTTCCGATCCGGAACCAGTTCCGATCCGGAACCAGTTCTGTTCCGGAACCAGTTCGGTTCCGGGTCGGAACTGGTTCCGGAACTGGTTCCGGGTCGGAACTGGTTCCGGAACTAGTTCTGGAACCAGTTTCGTTTCGGAGCCAGTTCCGTTCCGGAACTAGTTCCGTTCCAGAACCAGTTCCGTTCCGGTACCAGTTCCGTTAGGCTTGGATACAAGTCTGCAACGCATTAGGACATTTCATATCTTTCCCATCTCTCCTTCTTCCCTTCCATTTACATAACAGTACACTAACTCCACTAACCAATGATTGCGTAGACAACAATAAACTATTGTCATATTTTGATGCTTGGGAAACATTGATTACGTAGGTAACACTCAACTATTTTCAAATTTGGATGCATGAGTGCATGCAGCTTACTACGGTTGATAGGAAAGAAGTTGGCTTCAGGAGCCAATCAGCTGATCCCAACACTGTGCACCTTATTGTTCACGTCGTAAGGAGGCTACCAGCCAAATTTCAGCTTCCTACGGTTGATAGGAAAGAAGTTAGCTTCAGGAGCTAATCAGCTGATCAAAACCCTGTGAACCTTATTGTTCACGTCGTAAGGAGGCTACCAGCCAAATTTCTGCTTACTTTACTACGGTTGATAGGAAAGATTTTAGCTTCAGGAGCCAATCAGCTGATCAAAACCCTGTGCACCTTATTGTTCACGTCGTAAGGAGGCTACCAGCCAAATTTCAGCTTATTACAGTTGATAGGAAAGAAGTTAGTTTCAGGAGCAGCTATAATCATAAATATAATCTATAGGTAGGTAGATACCTCACTTCTAAGAATCATAATAATCATTGAGCATATTTCGTTACGTAACGTGACATAACGAAAATTTGGTTGTGTGCCATAGCAAAGACATGAAATGTCAAAAATTAATCGTTAGAATTTGATCGATTTTACTTCGAACATTCGACGTCTAAGTTCCTGTAAAAATGAGTAGGTAATAAAATAATATTGATCAGTACTATTAGTATTTGAAACGAATTTTCAAAAACGTAACAACGGTGTAACTTGAACTGGGAAAAACTAAACGTTGTCGTCAGAGTTCCGCAGTTTTGACATCAAATTCGGATTCTGCGTTAAATTTCCTATAAGAATAGCTTTCGAACTCGCTTAAAAAGTAAAGTTTTGTTTTTCATCTTTACCGATGCCAGCGGAGCTCGAGATTTCGGCCGGTTCGGAACTCGGTTTACCGAAATTAATTTCTGTGGCGCTCTTTAACCTTTTTTCACCAAATTTTTTGCAATGTATGTGTGTAAGGCATTCAAATGAAGATTCCTGCATAATAAAATAAATGATTCACACAAATTTTAACTACAAAAAGCACGTTTAAAGTCCAATTTTCGAGCATTCAAAAAACAATTTTTCCGGACCACTTGCGGATTTTTCCGGGGATTGAAAAAATCACGAAAATACTTCTTGATAAGGTTCAACTTTGCTGAAAATTTCAGATTTTTATCTCTATTGGGAGAGGAGTAAAAAATCGTTAACTGATCGGTTCGAAAAAATCGCAGGGGTACCCCTTGGATTTTTCGTGAGAAAATTTTTGATTTCGATTTCGCTCAAATTCAGTATAATGTTAGTGGATGATGTGTATATCAATAATATATGCTTCGTTCTTTGTTCCTATTGCAGTAAAATGATGAAAAGAAGATTTAAAGTTGAACAATGCGATATTTTCGTGTATACTATACTAATATTGTTGAATAACTCAGAAACGGTTGAAAAATGGATAGGTACATTAGTGGGGAAAATGTGGACAGTTAAATTACCTATCTTTTGGTATATTCAAACATCTGAATTGACGGCTTTTTGTTAAAGTTATCCGCCGTGCAAGTCAAAAATCATGAAAAACTTAAAAGTTGGACTTCGCAAGTTGAAACACTAATACTCGAAAGCACATAAATATTTTCATAATGAAGAAAATGAAATTTTTAATGTGATAAAAACACGACACGACGTGTTCGATAGGACACTTTTGGTTGGGAATCATTCGTTTAGTAGGTTATTCCAATTTACGACATCTTATAATCAAAGGAGGGACAAATTTGGTGAATCGAATTGAGATTCTTGAATTATAAATTTATTTCGATTTTACCTCGGCAAACCGGTCGTATTTTCGTGCTTGGCGGACGACCGTAGATGGGCGTACTTTCCGCTGAACATCTGCCAAAGATTTACTTCTTCGTTGTCAGTATCTGCGAAAAAAATTCACCAAAAATCAGTTCGAAGTCATAGTGAACGTTTTGGGTATTGCGAAATTGAATCACAGAACGGACAGACAATTTTGATGGCCTTGAAAGGGAGAGCTCCACGTTCAAGCAGTCATCACAATCGTATCGTTCATTCTGAAGCTCTAAAAAATTCAGCGTTGCTCCGAGTTTAATAAGAAATATCCCCCGTGGTTTTAGTTCCCTATGATCTTCTCCCACCGGATCGAAAAATGCCATAAATTTCTTTTGGAACGCTCCTCGTATATTGGACGAGAAACACTAAATTTAGTGAAAATCTGGAGCTGAAAGCCTTGCTATGCTACTCTTCACATACAGAAGCTGCCCGTTTGAGGCTGTTCTGAGTTGCCAATAAATTATTAGCGGGGATATCTCCCTCGATCGAAGCCCCGTACGAGAATATGGAACTGAATGTAAATTTTCGCCGCGTCGCATTAGGAAACGTTGGAAGCAAAGCTAAGCAAAGGATTATCTGCAGCATCAAGCGCTTTAGAGTGGAACACGCTGAATTTTGATGTTGTTAGAAAATATTCAGTCGACAAAAATATCACCAGGCGCGTTTTTCTTTTCCGTTCCGATTTTATTGAATTCAAATCACCTAGCACGTTGATTCGAAAAGGTATCTGATTATACATTCCGCGTGCATATATCTGAGAAGTTCAAAGGCGGGAAATCTGAAGATGAAACGGAAGCTATTTCCAACTTGTGCGTTTTAGCTTTGAAAATTAACATCGTAAGAGCCAAGCTGCAAGAGTGAAGGTTTACTCTCGGAAGCAACTTCCCCAAGGTGCTCAGAACTAAGACCTCACTTGGAAGATTGTATGCAAGGTTGCAAACTTGATGAAACACATTTCGCACTGTTGTAGCGGGAAAGTCATGCCTAACCGTTGCCGTCGCTAATTGGGCCACTTGCTATCCGGTAAAATATTCACTAAAGCCTTGTTCCTTTTTAATTGCTCGTACGAGATTTATTTTCCCGAAACGAGTATTTCGTGTACAGTTCGACTGACGCGAAACATTGATTGAGGATTTTAGAACAATATTATGGATAGTTCGAACAAAATAAGAATTCTAAATCCTTCTCAATATATCAAGCAACATAGCTGAATAGGCATTGTACTTGCAGCACATTGCAACATTTTTTGCTAGACATTCTAAATCAAATTTCCTCAAATAGCTTCCACACAACCCATTTTTTCATAATTCGCGAACATGACGACAATAAATTCTGAAGTTAAAACGTCGAAAGTCTGAAAAACCGAAAAAATTTAAAACAATTTACTAATTGTTAGAATTTGATCCTTTTCACTTCAAATTCGAGCACTACGTCTAATTTCCTGTAGGAATCTTTAGCTAATTAAAATTTAACAGTACTGTAAGTATTTGCAGTGAATTTTCAAAGTTGAAAAACATAAAAACTGTATAAAACTGTTATTAACCAGAAGGAGGAGGGGTTTACGATTGATTGAGGAACTGGGCTGAAGAATTTAAAAAAATAAAAAAATAAAAAAACAGGGTATGCTTAGAATTTAAGACTACCGCCAGTAAAACCTTTGGAATTTCGATTTTTGAGTTTCAGTTTTTAGAAAAAATTCAAAATGTATCGAAAAACGTCGTTTTGGGAAAAAGTCGGCTTCGCGGAATTTCGTCTTTCGGGCGCCATAGCGGTCAACGTATTACGTTTTACATAATACCACATGAACTGCGAAGTTTGTAGCCAGTTAAATTTCCTACATTTTCGTCATGAAGATCAAGAAATTTACTTTCACCTCCGCGGAGTTATAGCGATCCAAAGTCGAAACTTAGAAATCGCGTTTCAAAAACTCTCACGGGCGGAGCAAAATTTGCGAAACGATAAAATTTATTTTACGACGTTTTCGTCAATTAAATCAAAATTCCTGATTCAATTAAAATGTAGTTTTTGATTTTTTAAAACATATTTTTGTAGCCATGGATGTATATTTACAAAAAATCTGGTAACGCATCATGCGTACTTCTATAATGCTCTAACCATTAATTACAAACTTTCTAATGTTCAACTAATGGGTTATTAATGTTCCTTAATAGCAGCTTTCTCGACGACTTCAAGGCGTGATTAGTTCGCAGCACGACCTTCGGTAAATCGAATAATATTGAGCTTTAATTGATTCTCTTAAACTACCGATTATTTTCTGGGGTGGTCATCGGTTCGCAATTGATCCTGGAATGATAGTCTATTGTTTCAAAATTGACAAATCCTCACGGCAGAACTGGAAATGTACAGCTCCGTATTTTTTAATAAAGGTCACATTTTGCTATTATATTCTGTATTCATGAAAATTTCCCGTTTCTTTCAAACAAATTGCGGCGTAAGGTTTTTTCGAGCGGACTTGCCCAGGGAAGAGGAGCTTGCTTCCGGCTCGTCAGTGTCAAAAACGGATCCCCACAAGCCTTACAGCCGTTGAGACAGCTGGCCGAGTGGAGATAGCTTGACAAGGATGGGCAATGACCTCACTATGGCTTCCAACCCTCTTTATTGCTTCGTCGATTTTCTTCTTCTCACGGTCTTTTGAATCAGTGATCGGGCAATATCGGACGGTAGGAATACTGCGGGATATCGTCGTGCGGATAAAAAAATCAATACATACTAAGAACACATTCACAGCTCGTATGTTTTTTCATTAGCCGGCCATACACGCACGTTCAACTAAAGTATTCCATTTACATTTTATCACTTAGCAATTCTCTTTTTACCTCTCGCAAGGCGCAACGCGATTTTCCAAAGGGAAACCATTTTCAACCGCACATCATAGATGTATTAAAGGTCTGACAAAAAAACAGAAACCTGATCGTTCCTCAAAAATCTTAGGCTGGAAGTTTTCGTGAATAATTTTTTATTATATCGATTTCGTTCACATTTGTCTCTCAAATGAGTAATTACATATGAATTCATTCAAAAACCATATGAATGAAAAAATGACGTTTTTATTGGGTTTGTTCAGCTAGAGGTGCAAAATTATTTATTCCCCATTCTGTTCTAGATTTTCTTCAACGGATCATTGAAATATTACATTGGAGAAACATGAACGTTCAGTTGCTGTGCAACATCTTTCTTTGCGAGTGCAAAATTAATAGGTTTAAAATCACATTGGAATCTGCCTAAAATCTCTGGCCCGAAGTCTACCGGGAATCCTGCCGCAAATCATTCGCCGATCTTCTAAGAAGAATGATTTCCGAAAGGAAGTGATCCCTTGAAGCATTTGTGGCCAGGAAACGTTCATGATGGGTAAATTGTCTTGATGCTTTTAAAAATAGCTGCGTTCCTTACGAAAAATTACGAGAATCTCATCCAATCAATTCAGCGTTTTTTAAAAAAATATTTTTTAATAATAATTTTTTTAATAATAATTTTTTATAATGATAATTTTTTTAATAATAATTTTTTATAATAATAAGTTTTACATAATAATATTTTTTTAAATAATTTTTTATTATAATTTTCAATACTTTTTCTAATAATAATTTTTAATTGACTTAAAAAGAAGAAACTTGTTACTCAGGTTGACATGAGGTTTTTTCTTCGTCATCTGCAGTAGTTATATATCATTGATTTTTTTTACACATTCCCTCACGCGTTTACGACTCATGCGAACAATCAGACGACAATTTCCAATTTCTGACAAAAGTTAGTTACCGAATACTCGGCGGAGATTCGAAAAACTCGAGGATCCATTTTTCTACATTGTTTTCCAGCTTTTTTCAAAATGAGTATAGGAAGTGGTTAGAAGTAATAGTAGGCCAATAGCTTCGCCTTCATTGAAGCGTTTCTGACGCCCTCAGTCTCGTAGATGGGCAGGCAGTTTATCTTGCGCAAGAAGTCAACCCAGACGGAGACAGAAGTTGAATACGGTTGCAGCAGGTGGAGAAGAGGTTGAGGCCTCGAAGGCCCAAGTGAAAGCGGCAACCAAGTTTGGCCGAAGAGCCGAGACCTTGTTGTCAAAGCTGAGTTGTATATTGCGATGTTTTGTTTAGGTAAGGAAATCGAACGAAGCTAATCTGTCCTTGTATATTGTTTGCCGTCATGTTGTTTCATTAGAGTTAAAAATTCCAATACAGCTTATAAAGAAAGAAGCTTGGTGTTGAAGAAAAAGAAAGCTTAGTGAATATTACCGTTACAATTTTTTTTAATTGGACAAAAAAATGTGATGAGCTTATTTCGTTGGCTCTACTGTCTGTAAAAATCAAGATATTTGAATGCTAGAGGTTTTTAAATGTTTATAACGACGAGTGCATAGCGCCTTATTTTCCCTTCAGAGCTGGTTATACATTTTTGGTTGTCCTTACTATAAAAGTGATCCAATTCTACAAAACTTGGCCTGTATCGTAAGGATTGCACACTGCACATCCGTTCCATTAACCTTATTCGTGTATTTTTTTCTATTTTTGTGTCACCTGGCTATTTTCAAAATAACAGTCGTAGTGTGCTAACGTTGCGGCCTTTGTATGAGTTTCTTGATTTTAAAATTGTTTATACCTGTTCCCGACTCAAACATGGAAGTACCGTTCGATACTGTTTTATACAATACCTATAGTGTATTATAGTTATTATACCTGTTAAAATTCACTCTAGTGTTGATTTAAAACTGTCTTCACTTATTTTCATCCAAGTGAAGACAGGTGTTTTTTGTGTTTTAGGAACGAACAATTTTTGAAATTTGGGAAAAATAAATTCACTTTGGATTGTGGCAATTACTCGCGAGATAGCCTCATTAATTTAAAAACACAATGTACTCAAACGAGAAGAGAATTAACCTTCTCATTGAAGTAATTATGATATTAATATATCATTTAGTATATTGGTATTACATAATATATTATAATAATTACAGTTACGTTATTATTCCGATATAATTACCTATATCATAATTAAAATATAATAATTTTGATATAATTTTGTAAATTTTTTTATTCATTATCTTTGATTTTTTGACATTTTTCATGATTTATGATCATTAGCTTGTCTATGAATTTCATCTTGCAGACGTAATTATTTTTTGCATCGAGAAATTTCAGCCAAAGAACATAATTGGTGGATACTATGAGAGCTCTTACCTTTCCTAGCAAGTCGGTTCATGTAAATATAACAATCCGATGTTTGCAAAGATGAAGGTACAACGCGAAACGAAAATCTCCGACTGAGTATGAAGGGATAAACCCTTGTCAGTCGGTAATGGCTAGTTCCATCCCATCTGAGTTCAGCCCGACTGGTTACGCCTAGTCCGCAAGCTTGAGCCAAGGTGACTTGACAAGGCGGATACAATGCTCAAACCGACGGTCATCTTTCATCCATTCAAACCGAGAGGCGAGAACGTTGCCGAATAAGCCGTTTACAGTTGCGAACTTTAGTAAATAACTGCTCTCAAATGTACAGCAAGATTTTCCGTAAATTCAGTCGAAGTTAAATGGATGCAGATAAACATTTAGGTAAAATTATTTGCAGCGTTTTCGCTGAGAAAAATTAATCGATAACGTCAATTTTACAAGTGAATGTCGATTTTCGGTTGGGGTGAACTATTTTTTTCCTAATTACATTATAACCTAATTAATTATATTTCCTATACCCGAGGTATTCTACCTGGCTATGCTTTATTTTTAAATGGCTATCATACGTATTATATCTGATTGCGCCACTTGTCCTACGAATTGCTTTCATAATAAATTAGCGCTCTCAAGCCTTGTATGACGTCATGCGGTTAGAATCCGCTAAAAACTTGAGCAAACTTGCATTCATTCTCCGAACGGTCTTCGTTTGATGAGCTGCTTGTGATGAAGTGTATATTGTATTTTCGCTTAGCGTTCTTGCTTTTCGGAACACGAAGCTAACAGGGAAGGCAAAATGGCTAATTTATAAGTAAAATATTGCTTGAACTGAAAAGCAAAGGGGAGTCATTATTTTGTCGAGTTTTAAGGTTGCTGTGAGTGCGCAGTATTCAAAGAGTTGGATTCCAAAAAACGTTTACTCGCCTCTGCTGAGGAGAGAAAAGCCTTGCTTTCGTCCTCATAATTTTTTAGAAAGAAGAAATTTTCTTATAATTTTTTAAAATTATATTTTTAATTTCATTATGTTACCATACTTTAGAAACTTGATTATGATAAAATTAGCGGTCGCATCTGCTCATGATTATGACGAGGGAGTATTTCCTCGAAGAGTTGCGTATGGAACCGGTATCGGAAAAAACCGTCCAGTATTTTTCTTTCCAAATGCTCACGTGCGTGTGAAATTCGCTCCTCGCTAAAAGCGCTCTCCCAAAAGGAGGACGAGTTTAGCGGTATCGTCTCTCTCGCGCAGGTTGACACAATAAGGAATTGCGCGTTGTTTGGTTCGCTTACCGCTAAGGGAGAAAATTTATCTTCGATGATCCGCCGTGCGCGTGCCTGTAATGTAAGGAGATACCTCTCAGCCGTAGCGCGGCTTCGTTCCATAGCGCAGATCATCCTTCTTAATACACATCAGCCCATACTGGGTCTTTTAAGCTCTCAGCAGCTTAGATGAGCAATGGCGAAGTGAAATTCCAACATCGGCGTTGCTTTTAAGCCATTTTCGGCTTGTACAAAGAACTGATTTTCAGGGTACAGGTTACTCCATGTTAGCGCTGTTATCATAGTCGCTACGTTCACTTGCAAGGAATAATAGTGTTGCCAATATCTTCTATAAATTATATTTTTCTAGTGATGGGAAATTAACTTTTTAGGGGCTGCTAATTGAATAAAAAGCAGAACAGAAAATGACATTGACGAACTTTTTCTTAGCCGAAAAATGTCTAATTGGAGACGATGAAGATTACCGGGGCGGAAAGGAAAGCTTTGGCGAAACGCAAATAAATTAAGACCGAGCTGCGATAATCCTTCATCCGTTGAGACTTGACGTGGAATTTTATTTCTGTTTTCCTACTGTTATTATAAACGCGACTTTGATAGCGAGTCGAACGTTTCTTCCCCTTTGAGGAACGGATGTAAATGAAATGTAAATCTCCTAATGAGGGCTTCTAAAATATAAATTATTTTCCCGGTTCACTCTCAAACGGAGATTCGTCCTATCCTAAATCGGAAGGGAACATTTTCAACTAAAATATTCAGCCCTATTTTACCCTGTCCTCTGTGAACTCCAACAAAGCGTCACTGACTTATCCCCTCTAGTCGCATTTCCTGTGGAATTTTTCTCTTTTCGAAATCGAATACGGTATACATAATATATCCACTCCTTATACATATGTATATATGTTGACGAGCCTAGATGAAAAAAGGTTTACCTCTTGTGGGTCAGCTGCTCCCGAGTCGCTATTCGAACTGGGCTAGGGGCGGAGCGAGGTTTTCGCTTCATTTTCAATTTGCCCTCTTCACGCGCGCGACCGTCGATTTACTACAACTACAAAAACATTTCCGTGTCGGTCTGCACTTGATACGGTACAGTGGAGCGTAAAGCGACTTGAAAATCGGTCCCGACGTTTGGACCCTTAAGCTGGGTTCACATGTTCCGCGCTTCCGCCGACGGAATGGGATCTGATAGGCTGGAGAAAAGTGGAGTGGGGACTCTCCGCGAGTCCGCGACGGAATTATCTACCTCGAGTAGATATTTCCGTCGCGGATAGGCGGAATGCTGTTGTTGTCTATGCTAAGTTGTCCACCCTCCCTCGCCGTGTAGTGCCTAGGCTCTATAACGTAACGCGGACCATGTGAATGCCACTGACCACCCGACGGACTCTCCGTCGCGGAAAGACCCCCTCTCCAGTTTTTCTCCAGCCAATCAGATCCCATTCCGTCGGCGGAGCGCGGAACATGTGAACCCAGCTTTTGAAGAAGCGAGGGAAAATGGAGAGTATATTGGTCGCTCGTTGGCTTGGCTAGATTGAATTCATATGCATCCCTTTCGGCGCGGAGCGTTTTGCCCTTTTGATATCGCGGATTCTCATTTCACCTTAGGCGTGAAAAGGATAATGTAAAAAATCTAAATTTACGATTCGATAAATTTTTAAAATTTAATTCTTTTTTGATAAATAATTTTATTTGATTGAGTTTGTGGTATTTATTGTATATAAATTGGGATTTATTATATATAAATACACGTTATTAACAAAACGTTAAGCCCAAACAATTTGCAGACGTTCAGAACAACTATTTTCTGAAAATCAAGTTCAGGAAATCTTAAATTTCGTAGCGAAAATGTGATTTTAAGCACGTTCAGGACTGTTCGATGGAATACGCATTCATCGTGGGATCGAATTTTTTTTATGAATGAAGATATTTTTTCGACAACTATCGGTTTTACTTGGAATTAGGGTTTTATCGTTTTTGTGTTGAAAGTTTGAAAATGCACTTTGGCAAAAACTCTAAAGAATGATTTTAATATGAAAACCTCTTGAAAATTTAAGAGCCCGTGGATAACATCTCGTTTTCAAAATATATCGAGCTTACGTTAAAAAAAACCTTATTGGACAAAAAACGCCAGACTAATTCCCAAAAATGATCTCAAAAACTAACATAATTTTTCTCTAAATTAGTTTAGATTTTTCCTAACTTTTTTTGTTGAACGTCCGCTAACGCACATTATTTTTGAAAGGAAATGATTCCCTTGCCATGACTTTCGGTGTCTATTCAACGAGATTATACTTGAATGAAAATGGTTAACTCAACGCAGAAAGCTGTCGATTGCAAAATCCGCCAAACTTTCATCTCATACCTCGAATAGTCTTACTGCACGAGAAAAGGTTTTTTCCTTGTATTCGTCAAAGCTGACGTCCTGGAAAAGCTTGAACGTTAGGAGGATTGTGCCAAGAAGAAAGTCGAAGGTACATTCGGGGTTATTCAATGTGCAAGTGGTCGGTGCGATGCGAAAAAGGGCAGGAACCATTTCGCCCATCAGGTTCAATCCCCCAACGACCTTTGCCCGATAGTACTTCGAGCCAACAGCGCACGTTCGGGATTTTAGTTTTGCTTCGTTGATCCTTTCTCTCTTGATGTCTGACGAAAAAAGACCATTCCCGTTTCGAAGTTTGGCCGTTGGATGGAAAATTGACCAATTTTCAATTTTGATTTATTATTATGATAAACCAAGAAAAAAATGTTCTAATGCCCCTCAAGATTTGATATTTTACGTTTCATGGCATGTAGAATCGTAATATCCAATTAAAAAAATTCTGGCCGAACGCCGTCGAAATTTTCTAACGAAACAAGAGAGCTAAATTGTTGAAATTTCGATTTAAACTTAATTTAATTTTTCATTAATTTTCAACCTACAACATCCTAAGTGGGCTATAAAAAATAAGTTTTCGCGGGATCCGGTTTTTCAAGCATTTCATAATTTATTACTCTGCTACCACTTCTGCTACCACCATATCATGTTCCTTTTTATAAATGGCTATTTTTTCCTCGATATTCTACTATTTGTAGAGTGTTTTGAATGAACAATTTTCCAACCATTGGAAGTATTTTAGCTTCTGGCAATTCCTGGGTGATTTCGAGTTATTTAGGGTGAAACGCGAACGAATATAAACACTTGGAAATCTCAAAATTTAACTTCGATTTTGGAAACGACGAAAATATTTAGTTCGATTTAAATAAAAACGAGTTTCAACCGAAATTTGTTGTTTACTAAAAAGAAAAGTTGAACAAAGTCGGCAACTGATGGTTTATTTCTAAAAATTAATGTCTTGACGTTTAATCGATTTTTTATGCTTATGATCACTCAGTCATAAATCATTCGGCCAAGCATTCGTTCGATTTTTTTTTAACTGTAGGTACTCTGAAGATCAAGTTTTCAGAAATTTCTGCAAAATCACCTTTTGAATTTTTCAAACTCGTCTACATTTAGCCCTACTGAAATTTTCTGCTCCACCGCCCTATTCGTTCTTACGCAAGAAGAAGAACTTCTCCATGTCCACAATTCTTGCGGCTAAACAGTGAAAGATGTCTTTCGGCTTGCGTCGTAGGGAGTAGATACTCCCTTCCTTCGCCATTGACACAAGTGAGAACCTCTTCGTATCATTGAGCCCCTCCATCGGATGTCAACCCTATAAAAGACGCCCGATTCCCGTCCCGCGAGCTCTAACTGCGGTAAGACCGTTCGACCGAGCGCTTCATACTTATTTAATAGTAATATTCAACCATGAAGATCGCTCTGTTAGTTGTGTGTCTCGTGGGAGCAGCTCTCGCAGCGGAACAGCGGTACACGTCAAAATACGATAACATCGACGTCGACAAGATTCTCTCGAACGATCGAATCCTCTCGCAGTACATAAAATGTTTAATGGAAGAGGGCAACTGCACCAACGAGGGAAAAGAGCTTAAAAGTGAGTAACTCGAAATTCTAATAAAAAAAATTCAGAAAATTTTTTTATTCCATGTTCTCACAATAATTGGAATTATTTTATTTTGCTTTTATTTCTCATCGTCCAATGATTTAGATTCAATTTCTGGTCCAATCTATCTGAAAAATAGGTTTCTCTTGCTTTTATACAATCTTTCAGTTCGATAGTCACGTTAAACTTGTATTACTCCCTTGGAGCTAAGAAGGCCATTTCCACGATTTCGTTACTTATCAAATCGTCTCTTGTAGTCGGACCAAGTTCAGACAAAAAGGGCGATTCAGTCGCTAAACGCGTTTACGTCGCGAGCCATTTTCCATCACATCCACTGGCGAAAATGATACGGAGAGATATTATCAGATCATAATGGCCCCATTAATCTCGCTAAGGGTCCTCCGCCGTTGTAGTTTCAGTGAGTTGAAAAAACACCCTCTTAACCCTTCGGACAGGGAATGGTCGAAAACACAGTCGGTTAGAGGAATTTAACGGTTTGTGAAATTGCTCCGATAGCGTAAAACTTCGTTTAACGTCGAGCTAGGCCGATGAAATACAGCGACAAATTTACCTCATTGGAAGTGACGCGAAAACAATAATGTCCCTTTTATTCGTACAGTGCGACACGAGAAACGATTTGAATATGGTCATTATTTTTTATCATTCTGTTTGCGCTTCAGTTCGACACAATAAGCGTGATTTCTCTCAACATTGAGTCAGTCGGCGTGATATTATTTTATGCCCATATTTGCGAAATTGGATGCGAATAATTTCAGAGATGTGATAAACCCAAAATTATGTAACGTCTATTACTTGAAAAAATTATTTATTCTGTTTTAATAAGTGGATTAAAAACAAAAAATATATCAGAAAAGTATCGTTGATCGTATTGGAGTTATTTGAAACAAAAAATATCCTTTTTTGCTTTTTTTATTTGACAAACAAAAGCACCAATATTTTTAACATAATATTAATCATAAATAAATTTGATGAAGTTTTCATAAATGAATTTAATGAAGTTTTCATAAATGAATTTGATGAAGTTTTCATAAATAAATTTGATGAATTTTTCATAAATAAATTTGATGATTTTTTCATAAATAAATTTAATGAATTTTTCAAAAATAAATTTGATGATATTTGTATGCTAAAATTGAACAAAAAAAATAGTATAAAATAATAATGAAGCCTACATGAAAGTAAAATCTACCGCCGATCTCAGTTGACATTGAACGTCGATAAAAGTATTTTTATACCCTCGGGTGTTGTCCTTGTTCTCATCGGTTGTCATCATTTTTTCAAATGTTTTATCCGTTTTGATTGGTCCGAAGTGATGAAGTGCGTAGCTAACCATAACAACACTTTGACAAACAGATTCGGTCAAAGGTCAAGCCGGAGTTTTCTGCGGTCGACGTTTGCAGGTTCGATTAGGGTCAGATACGCGGCGGATCCTTCTGTTTAATTAACGAGTCGTGTCCTTCCACCAGCATACTCCATTTCCGCGAATCACAATTTACTGCAAGGTAGATAGATATAGGTAGATATATCTATCTACCTTGAATTTACTGGTATGTTCCCCTATCAATATGGCTCATATTGTTAACAGCTACTGGATCAAAAAACGCTTTTAATATTAGGACTATAAATCGCTGTACTGTTTAACAAATCTGAAGCGTTATAATTTGCTGCAGTTTTCAACGTCTTCGAAATTGTACGCAAATTTGAGTTAGCTCGAGAAATGACTTTGCTACGGCTTCATATGATTCGGTAATTCAAATACAATAGCCTATAATTAAATTACAAAAATTTTCGCATGACGCCATCATTTGAATACCTTGAAAATACAGTTTAAATTCTTCTGAATTTGAAACAAAAAAAGGGAAAAATAAAAAACCAAACCAATACTATGGAGCAATCGAACTGAATCTTCTTTGTCCGAGAGTAGCAACCTCTACTATTAAATTCTGAGATAACCACGAAAAGCATTTACTAATTTTGCAATGAGGTATAAATCACGGGCACCGTCTGTACAAAGAACTAGATTCAGCAGGCGCAGAATAGGTAATATTCGTAATAAGATTTTATTTTTGTTTCTATAAGTATATTTTCTGGAATACATTTTTTTCAATTTTTTTTTTCAATTCAATTCAATTTAATTCAATACAGATTTTACATTAGATATTCCTTGTGCCTGCTATTGAAATGGAATACGTCCTGTGGAAAACCGCTTGCAGAACTATCGTAGCACTGCGCAATCTTCTATACACTGGTCATAGTATGCACAAAACTTACTTGTATTTGCCTCGACTATCAAGTCAAAGTGTTTAAATGATAAAGCCAGCTGCACTCATTTTCTATTTCCCATCTCTGGAATGTAATCACTCGAAGGCAATATTGGGCACGTAACAATATTGGCAGCAATATTGGATGCCAAAGTGGTGCGAGAAAAGCGTGGACAATTAAAGCAGATTCCTGGTTGGGCGAATTTACATCGGAGAATTTGATTGATTTTGGCTGAAAGTGTTTAGCATTGTTCGATCTCAAAAAAAGTAAAGGCATTTTAATTGTAAAATTTTTGTAATGGTATAATAGGGATTTGCATAGGCTAGACAAAAATTGGTCATTATCAGATTTATAAGACTTTGTCAATTTTCGAGGCCATGAGGGGAAAAAGCCAATATTGAAATTGATAATATTGAGAGTTTGCGTCTAACAAAAAAAAAATAGGTATCCAATGAACTTCTGAACTTCTGACGCTTAATTATTACAAAATAATAATGGTTCCCGAAATGACTACTCAATTGATCCTTGGGCACCCATTTTCTATCCAAGTTTAAGATCGTGTAACCATGTATGGTAATTTTGCGAAAATCCTCAGATTGAGATAATTCTGATCTCGGTTAATATTGGAAAATCGCCTGAGATCAAGTCATTAGCAGAACGTAGATTGATTGACAGAACCGTGTAAGCGGCCAAGCAGGTTTTGACGCCTGGCAATCAACGCTTGAAGCTTTTACACCTCAACAGCTTATTCTACGTTGATGTATATCCGATCCATTTATATTAAGCTCGAAGAGTCGTATTTTTATGATAACAAACAGTTCTCACACTAAGTCACAGAAACAATGGGAGAAAATGTAAGCAATCGCTCATGACTAATATTGCCTTGAAAATGAGATTTTGTCGCTTCTTTACATTTTTCATGTCTTTAAACCTCTGGTTAAAACCAGTATACAAGCGGGGGAAATTTTAATCAACTTAATGCAATATCGCTTGTCGTCCAATAGGGAAATCTCGTTTATGAGAACAAGATAAAATACACTAGGTGAACGATAAAGTAGCAATTAACATAATGGTTTCGTTTACTGAAGAGTCCCGCTCGTGAAATAAAAATTCAACGGAAATTACTACTGAATATAAAATGGTAACGCAACATCAAAGCCCTGTTACCATCAAATTACCTCGTTATCAGATTGATAAACTGAAATGAATTCCCAAGTTGGAGCATTCGCCGTAAAATTGAGTGTGAGGGGCGTTCAAAAAGTCCGCGATTTTGCATTCGGCTGGATAAAAAGGGAACTGGAACGAGTTAGATCTGAAGACACACTGATCTGGCTTGGAAGAGAAAGTAGCGACTGTGATAACACTTTGAATAGGGAGCACCCAGCTGCAAACCTATCAAAATATTCTGTCCGTGCAGCGGTTCGATTTCTCGTTTTGAAACGTTCTTTCGCCTCCTTCAAATTCACAGGTAACTCACAGCAGACACAGAAGAATATAAATTAATTTTTTTAGTTAATTCATTTTATTTAGTTTTTTATTTAAACGATTTTATTTTTTAAAATGATAAAATTTTTCTGGGATTTGAACAAATCAGCTACCCGTTTCTTGACGTTTGGCTAGAAGAAAATAATATTATCCGGTATTCAAGAGTTGTTTTCGACTATGATAACACTTTGAACAGGGAGCTCTCCTTCGCAAGCCCGTAAAAATATTCTGTCCGTTTGGTGGTCAATTTCTCGTGCCTCAAAATTCTCAGGTAACTTGAGGGAGTCTCTAGAATAAGCCATTTTTTCCCATTTAGATTATTCCCAGTAGGTCGGAACTTACTTCTGAATACCCTAGGGACTTCCAGCTGAAAAATCATCGTACTAAATCCAGTCTAGGACTGGCCTCGGGATCAGCACGGCAATTTCCGTCAGACGTTTCTTTTGGCCGACTGAAACAAACCTTTTTGAAACGATATGAATGGCTGACAGGAAGCGGGCCCGAGTATTTTATTGTCCGGCGCTTAAACTCCGGTTGACCTTAGTGAAGCTCTGCTGACCGCAGTACTGAAGCGCTGCTGATCTCAGCTGTATAGCCTGACGTGACATAGCCACGCGACACTTATAAATCGTCCGCCGGCTTATTCCGTGGCATATTATCCCCTCGCATTCAGACTAGTGGCTATTTTCACTCGTATCGTGAAGAATTCCATTGTTCGCTTGGAATGGAAGAAATTTCGAGGCATTTTCCCAGCATCAACCCTTACGGTTCAATTCTGTGAAACGGTGACCCCTCGCTTTTAAACTGATAATGTGCCTTTTTAGCTTTGAACGAATTATTATCCGAAATGCGGTGATCTGGAGATGATTCAAAGATTTAAAATAATGCGCCACCGTTGGCTAACTTTATTTCGAGTTAATTCAATAGTTACTGGATAAATGGGTGAGAATTGGGAGAAAATGAAAATCTATAGAAGAATCCGACAAGTTCAAACCTATGAAAGTATAATTCTGTTTTACCGAGTAGGTATTTAATTTTATTTAGTTTCTTTGGAAAATTCTATTACAAAATGTTGTCTCAAGATTCACATTTATTTATTATTATTATATATTTTTATTATTATTATTATTTTTTTTTTTTTGAGCTATTTGGCTTCGCGATTGTTTACCTCGGTTGGCCGACAGTTCTTTTCTCCGGCATGAGGAGTCAGCATTTTTTCAAAATCAAGCAACCAGCTCGGTAGGGGCATACGCAGTAGGTCACAAACAGTCTTGAGCCGAGGTCGATGCGCTCCGATTTTACATCAGAGGTTGCGCAACGCAAACTCGACACTACGACACGCTGCGATTTGGCCTGTTTTCTTTCGAGCTGACCTAAGCTGTCCTGGTCGAGAGATGTAATTTTTCTCTCGGCCGGTCGATTCAAATAATAGAACGTTCACGATAATTTTTAATATAAAGTGGACGTTGTAAATTAATTTAATTGATTTAAAGGACGGAAAACATTTTTTGGCGAAAATTTCGTTTATTTAGCTCTTATTGTTGGATCGGTAAATACCGACGGCTCTCAAAAATTGAATAGAAAGTGTCGCTTTTTTCAGTTATAAAACATTGTTATTGAATTATAAAATCTCGCATCACTTTCTCTCACATGAAACGGATTCCGCCCCAGGCGTGTGAGGAATTTCAAGGTGAGAATAATGGGCGAAAATATTCACAAAACAGCATACGACAATCGCTGCAACATTGTCTTCAGAACTACTCGAAAGATTTCAAAAAGCCATTAAAGTCTATGCAGTTGCCGAGGGAGAAAAAAGTTGAGAAAACAAAAGGCGATACGCGACTTCAGAAATGTAAGGCGGCGACCCTTCATTTCAAGAGCCCTTCCCTTGGGGGGAAAAAATGACAAGAGACGAGCTAGTTTCCTGTTATGAAATGAGAAAAGATACCCCTACCTGGAGACGGTCGCATTGAAATTGCTGGAATAGAGATGAAAACGATTCGTTTCCGGTTGTTTTTTTAATGACGACCGTAAATTAAATGGGACTAATTTCGACGGCGAATTCTCGACTATATTTAATGAGACATCCTTTCAGCAGGGGAGAATATTGTTTCAGTTTTTATTCAAGCAAGTATAATATTGAATTTGCCGTTTTAATAAAGGGCTGCGCAGGGTTTGATCAATGTTTCACCTAATTATTGTAATTGATATTCTAATTTATGGCCGAGAGATGATGGTCGATAACGAGGTGAATTAATTAGAGTCCAATCAGGGCGTAAGCTCAAACACCTGGTGATGATATTATTTCGTCTAATTACAGCCTCGCAGCTTCAACACTATGATCAGTTTCCCGGTTCTCATAACCGACACTATTATTTGCGAAAGATTTAAATTATTTCACACGTCCAAGCAAACATTTCACCAATTCTATTTCATATTTCCAACTCACTTTGCTCCGTGCAATTTTAACAAATCCCAACGTCGACCGTTCTAATTTTAAAAACGCGTCCGAACATCTTATCATTTCGAATCGTCAAAGAACCGACAACTTGTCGTATTTCATTATTCACCTTTGGAAACCTCATTTTTCACGTCAACTGTGTTTTTCTTCGAGAGGCCAAATTGGCTATGACGGTGGAAAACTTTCGGAAACAGGTGTCGCAAGATGAGACTGATATTTCTAACGACCTAGAAGTAACGACCTTTCCGTTACGGCTGCAAAAACTGGAAAACAAAAGTAATATTAATTGCGTGACTAATACACATTAGTAGGTTGACAGGGTTTTCCGATATTGCGTCATCGGTCTTTCCATATTGGTCAGAAGGCTTGAAATGTCCTAATGGCTAATTTGCCAATTTCTAAACTGCTCCTTATGGTTCCATCATATAGAAACATATTTGTTACAACACTAAACTTATAACAATTATGATAATATTTTTAGTTAAATCTAAAATAGAGGTAGTTTTTAGAACCTTTCTATCTATTACGGACTTTTATTCGAAATCGATTCAAACGATCACCAGCGAGCTTCAAAAAGTATTTGATTTATTTCCTGAAAAAATTAAAACATTTTTTTTAAGCGGGAGATACCATAAATAAAATAGTTATCTGATGAAAGCGGAAATACAATGTACAAATAATGTTCTTCTTTTTTATATCTAATTTTAAAATGCTTATTCCTTCCCTTATTCAAGAACGATAACACAATCTATATGGTTCCATCATCATAGAAACATATTTTTTGTTACTACACTAAACTTATATCAATTATGATAATATTTTTGTTAAATCTAAAATAGGGTTCGTTTTTGGAATCTTTCTATCTATTGCAGACTTTCATTCGAAATCGATTCACACGATCACCAGTGAGGTTCAGACGAGTATTTGATTTATTTAGGACAAATCCTGAGAAAATCGGAACATTTTTCCAAGCGGGAGATACCATAAATAAAATAGTTATCTGATGAAAGCGGAAATACAATGTACAAATGTACACATTTTTTTTATACCTAATCTCAAAATGCTCATTACTTCTCTCATTCTTGAACGTAAGCACAATCCTTTAGCGAAAATTCGCTAATTTAGTTTTGAACGAAAATTCCATCATCTATAATGTGACATGCGGTATGAGTCATTTTAAAATGATGTGATCATTCACTGAATCAACAATATTGAGCTAAAGACTTGAGCATACTGATGAACTCAGCCGAAATTCGACCGAAGGTCTCGTTTACGTAAAACAATGGACAAGTCTGTTCTTAGCCTCGTAATGAACCGAAGGAAAATCCTGATGTAGAAGTCAAAATCCCCCGGGCTAATCCACGTTGATTTCTAATTGGTTCAAATTAAACTGAGGCCCAAACGTTCGTTAACATGAGCCCGATTTAAATTACGTAAATCGCGCCTAAAATCGGATTATAGTATCTCAATTGAGAAAAGAATAAAGAAAAAAGAATAATAAAAAAACCAGCTCTACTCAAGTTCCTAATTTCGTTTTATTCATCCTGCTAAATTTATTTAACGCTTAACTCAGGTTCCATAAAAAATATATACATACAACGGATTTTGTTTTTAATTATTTTAAATCTGTAGGTAGTATTTTGAAGTATGAGCGAGAATCGAAGGAATTTTTTACCTTTATTTTACAGCTTCGGGCTGCGGCGTCTAAATAATCTCAGAAGTTGAACATTTTTTCACCATTGCCAATAATGGCCGGCGAAACGAGGGCAACTAGTGACAACGAGCGGATTGGATGAAAATCGTTTTTCGTCATGGGTACCGTTCTGAACAGGTTTTTGTTGCCGAGTGATTGATTACGTTATATCAATGGCTTCATACGCGTGCGTAATGTGCACGTGTAACCCATTGACGGAATTGGATTCAGATTTCGCTCAACGCTTGTCACCGGTAAAATTGTTACTACCCGTTGCTTCTCCATTTTTAAAATTTTGTATAATTAATTTTTGCTGGTCCTAACATTTGAATTGGATTTTCACCCTCCAAAATAATTTAGCGAAAAACAATTTTTTTTTCACGGAGCTGCTAGCTTGACGTGGTGACTTATCGATATGTATTATTCATTGAAGAACAAAAATGATAAGACGCAATATTCGACTAGGTACGTCAAACGACCTTGAGGACGTTCGTTGACTTGACCAAGTATTTCCGAGTAGATTCGGTTATCTGAGCTACAGGAAGAGCTTATGATCTAAAGATGTGCCTTCCGTTCAGGATGTGACTGATACGTGAGCGTTGTTACGATCATTATTGTAATAACCTGCCAATTGCTGATGATCGTTGATCTCTCCTCATCCTGTAATAAATTCAATTACGATTTGTTCCAACGCATTTGTAACCATAGCTACGTTCTTTCCCGTTCCATTTGGAAATGGCGACATCCTTTCGAAAATCATTTTTGTTCGTGAACCACACGGTATGAAAATTGGCGTAGAATTTGGTATAGCATTGGCGGAAGACTGCGTTTGACCGGAGATTTTGGACCAAGTGAATCAACGCGCAAGATTTTCCCCTGATCAGCTAGAAATTTCAATAACGAGACGATAATAGCGAGCCACACCAAATGGCAGTTTTTTCCTTGGACAAAATGCGAGGATTTATTTTTTGTACGCCTTTTGTAAATTCACAGTATCTGACTTCAACGAAAGGAAACTTCCAAAGCGCTTTTATGAATATACAATGATGAGGCTGAAGATGACTGAAGCGTTGGGGATTGGAAAATGAAACCAATAGATTGAGATATGTGTGAATATTTTTTTTACATCAAACGATAGATGATTCCGGCATCAAATGCCATTTTCGCTAAAGTGACTATACCTATGCTTGGCAATCTTCCATCGAATCGCCTGTATTCCCATTCGCCTTCATTTCATCCGCTTGAGCAGGCGAAATACGCGATGCTCCTTATCTGGGAAGATCCCATTCGAGATTTAGGTTCACACGACTCATGTGCATAAAATATATAATAAAACAAACTGTCTCTTTCTCCTAGATCCTCGAGGCTTTTCTCTTCCCTTTTCGCGACCTACTGATAAAAAATTCCCTCTTCGGTTTCTTTCTCAACAATCGGTTTCAGCGGTTCCAAATGACAACAAAGACTTTTTGTTTTAGACCTTTTTACAATTATATTTATTCCATATTACTCTATTGTTTTCTTCTATTCAACAACTCGGAGCTTGCCCAACACTTCCTTGGATCTGCCCATTTAAGGAAGTTGTTGAATAATAAAATCAACCCAGTGCTCTTGGTGTTTCTGATCTCGCCTAAGTGGCCAATCGTCTTCCGGCTCTGAACTGTTTCTTGGAAATATTTCAATCCCTAACATCTTCGCCAGGTCAGAAATGTCTTCGAGCGTATTAACGTAATTCCTTGCGAGTATTCCGATCGAGAGAAAGCCATAGCCTTGTACAGGATGAGTGGTCTAAGTGTATATTTGTTATCTCGTCTGACTGGTTCATTTCATCATGAGACCTGTATTAGGCACACATTCCAATTCACAAGTGCTTCCTCATTCTACCACGAATACACGCTTGTGAGGGCTGAATAACTAATAGCTATGACCGAATAATATATCTCGATCGCCTTGTTCGTTCGGAAAAATTCCATTTCAAGTCTACACATGCGATGATCAATAAAATGGTTGTTTCGAGCTTAACCTGCGCTGAAGGGTACACCGCGAATTTTACGATTACCTATGGAAGAAACAAAAAATAAAAAATTATACGACGAAAAACACGGTGACTCCGGTATTTGAAATATTGACGCACCCCGGTGAAAAGCGTTTTCAACGAAATAGGTCGTAACCTTTCGGTCTACCCAAGAGCGCGCTGCATTTTTTTTTTTTTTTATAAACAGCGCTCAATTGGGGACGTTGAGGTGAAGGGTGGTAAAAGGCGTAATTTATAAACGAGACCTCCTCAGTTTGAAAGTCTCAAACGCTGAGTTTGTTTGAGCTTCTTGAAGGAAAATAGAAAATTTTACGATGAAATATGAACTAAATGTGGAACTTTGTCGACCGAAAGGTATTGGATCGAATATTTAACGAATATTTCGGCCGTCAAGCATGGCAGTAAAGTCATTCGATACTACTACCATAACTAAAAACTATTCATGGTCTCTAGACGACTGAAATTCAACATTCCTCGATAACCTTGTTTTCCTCATGCCCTACGTTCACTATTAAAAATTCGTTCATCTATAGAGAAAATTGTTTACCTAAATATAACAAAGAAAATGTTTTGGGAGAATATTTAAAACCTCAAAAATGCCTCTTTGGCAGATTTACCTTTGGCGCTGAGCCATTTCAAAAAGGAAGTCGTGTTAATGATGGGAAACAGCCCAGCCTAGTCCCTTGATCCAAGGCGGTGCGGCCAACCGGATAATTCGAAGCCTCGGGCTCGGTAGCCATACGGAATATCAAGCGTCCTGGATGTGGACAGCATCCGTCACGACAGAAAATTCTTCCCTCACCTCTTGTCAACTTGGTAATCTCTAGCCGTACGCGGTGAGGTATGTTCCGAAAATTCGAGAATCCTCTTTTTCACAGTTATTATTTCATTGACGCACAACAACGGGAAATAAATAAGACGAGCTTTTTCAGATATTCATACATCATCATTTGGCGAATCACTTTCCGTTTTCCCCTCTTGTACGGCGTGAAACAATTACACAAACCAAAATTTTTTTCACCACACTTTCCTGTTACCGTTTTTCCCTTTGCGGTTTCCACTCGCGTTTTCACGCGCTTGAATTTCAAAGGGAATGAACGTACGTGTCGAAGCGTGTCATGCAATTATTAATTTTTTCCAAGCATCCTTTCGCCAAGAAAGATTTAAGATGTGTGGGCACAGAAGAACTTTCAGTAGTAAGATTGTTACTGATGCAACTAAACGCCGAAATCGATGCAACTAATATTTTCAATTGCCCGTTTATCAATCGTACATAGAGCGCAGTATGCTTTGCTTTTATTTGAACTATAATTTATTCTTAAAAATCTTGGGGGCCACCCGTGGTGTAGTGGTATTGAGCGTCAGCTCTCTACACGGTGGAGCCGGGTTCGAATCCGGCTGGGGTCAAACACATATTTGGCCCGTCCCTTCGTCCTCCACACTCAGGGGGCAATGAGTAGCCATGAGCGAAATCGTCAGAATTAGTAAGTGCAGAATCGATCGATGGTTATCTTCTGCTTCCCCTGTAAGAACGGCTGACGACGTCCACGACAGGAAAGTAAAATTCCCAGTTGGACGAAAATCCAATGTGAAACTCCTACTTTACTTTTACTTTACTAAAAATCTTCTCCAAATAGGACAGCTACAGTGCAAATAAGTTGACGCATTTTTCCTAACCAATCCAAATTATGACATGCGTAATCGAGAATTGCTCGCCGGTTCGCATTCAATAGTGATCTCATGAATGTGAGAAGATCGCGTATGAGGTGAATGTAACGCTGAGGTTGGCACAAACCCAAACAAACGTGCCCCGAAGCTGTTGACTACGGTCTATTCAACCAATGTCGAACTGCTGGCAAATATTGTTCGCCGCGTCGAATCTAATATTTGCTCGTACAGGGCATGTATACTGTGTACGCATAAAATACATTACGCCGTTGAATGTGCGCGCGCTGAGAGAATTTTAGTGCCGCAATTCAACCGTGCATACTCAAAGTAAACTAGTTTTCAATTCTGGAATTAATTATAAACTAAACAATCCCAACGCTTTGTTGAAGTATCTGAATGCCGCTCAAAGGGGAATGAAATTAGGTAAATTCGATTTCGTAAGACCGGCGTGACATTGAATTAAGAACCAATTACTTTTACAAAGGACCGCCATATTTTGGTCAGTTCTTTCTTATTATAGAAGTTTACTTAATGACTTCATTTTTCAAAATCCGTCATTTTTTTAATTCTGCTAATTTTCGCAGGAAATTTTCCAACGATTGCGAAGCATCTCACATTGGTAACTCACATTATCTTCGACCAATTCAAGATACAATGTTCAACCATGCGGAAAAATAAGCAATTAATAAAAATAATTTATAAAAATACGGCCGAAAAAGTATCCAGTTCGGTCTAACCAATACCAAATTTCGAGAGAGCAAACTAGACTCAAATTTGAACCGTTCAAGGGCACAAACGATCAAAAGCGAGTTTACTTATTTGGTCTGAAACATAGCTACATAGAATGGTGAATTACTACCCATTATGATACGTACCTAGTACTGATTTTTTCCCGTAGTTGGAAAGATCTTGTTAAGTACTTTAAATTATGCAAATTAACATTTTTTTCTCTTGGCGTAGTTGGTAAAAATGCTTGAAAACCTCAAATATCTTAAAACCCGTACCACGTTTTTCGTCACATATTTTCTCTACAAGCTATATAAAAAATCCGAACGAAAAATTGAGCAAGGCCATCATAGGCAGATAAATTTCGAACAAAATAACGTCAAGAATATTAAAGTCTAAAAATACTCCAGAAATTATAAGTTGTCCAAGTAAAAATAATTTTCTGGGCATTTGTCGAAATCTGGGGCCGTTATAATTAGATGGATTCGATTTAAAAAATATTATGTGACCTACTCGGATATTTACCCTTCCAAATAAGAAAAAGCAACCTGATCGTATTTATAGGTGCTGAATGCCAGCGGACATCTACCAAAAAACCTCTCGATTTCTCGATTATTTCGCAACGTTGTCGATTTTGTTCAATTCAATACGAAACAAATGCAATTCAATAATTTTAAACAATTTTACCAGCTTAGGAGTATATGAAGATAATAAAAAATATCAATGTCCAGGGGGTGTGAAGGGGAGAAAAACCAGGCGACTCATTCTCCGATTCTTCATTATTTGCTGGCCAAATAAAGAATCAGTTTGGGGGCCAGCAATTAATAGGACGCCTGGTTTTTCTCCCCCTCACACCCCTTGGACACAAAGAAAGCGACTCCAAGGGAAAGAAAAATATCAATATAAGTTTTCTTTTTTAAATATTAGTTTCATATTTATTTTCCTTATTATTTTTAGGTATAAATTTTTTATTTTTTTATTATTTTTATTTTTTTGTTGAAAAATTGTATTTAAGTTGGTTTTTGTTGGTTTTCCACTCAAGGGAAAAATTGTAGGTTGGTAATAAATCCCTCAGCTTTACACTATCAATGTTTACTATGTTCACTATGTTTCCTATTCTGACAATTTCGTAATTTTTGTTCGCAGAAACGCTCCCGGACGCTTTGGCATCTGGATGCACGAAATGCAGCGAAAAACAGAAAGCTCAGACTGAAAAAGTGCTGCGCCATCTGAGCAAGAACCGGCCAAGGGATTGGGCAAGACTAAAGAACAAGTACGATCCCAAGGGCGAATACAGCAAGAAATACGAATCTGCTCGAAGCGCCTAAACTTTCAGCATTGTGAATGTTATTTCAAATATTCTTTCAAAAATACAAAAAAAAAGAGATATTTCTATGTTTCAAGCAAATAGGACTTTATCTTTTGAATGTACAAGTCGCTCGTCTTTTTAAGAAATTAGACGATCCGCGAACTTAATTTAATACGGGTTTGTAATTGAGGCATGACCATGACATTTTTGTTTCAATAAAATTCTATCAAGTACAAAATAATTTCGGCCTTTTCTACCTGAAAAACCATTGTTTCAAATTTGAACGGGTCTCTTAGACGCTTCTATGGGTAAAACAGGAAAAACAAAAATATTTTGGTTTAAAATGAAAATTGTTTTTCCCCTTTCAACTAGCGGTTTTCTTCTCGATATTACTTGAGATAAAATTAAAAATTAAAACTTAAAAACGCCTCATCTCACGCCTGAAGAAGATGGGAAATCAGGACGTTAAATGGCTATCGAATTATCGAAGCGCTGACAAACGAAGAAGACTAAATATCTCCGGTGAGCAAAGCCTATTCGCCAGAATCGCGATACCATCGGGATGAATAAGCAAACATCATTACTGCCAGGCTTCCAAGAGCTAATGAAACTGCCAATATAGGACGAGGCTGATGAGATCAGTGTTAATCCATTGCGGCGATTTTATTTGCCAAGGCATTATTCAATTTTTGTTCTTTCCATATTTACCGTTCTAACGATTCCGCCCCGACGTTCGACTGGAAGTTTCTGTCTATAAAGATTTACGCAACGTCTCTCCTGTCCGGTGAATAATTATTTTTGACGTGAAAACCGGCCTCTCAAAACCGAAAGCATTACGCAACTAGGGGCCACCAGGTCGTACTATTGACAGGAGGTGAACTCAAAGCGTACGAGTTTGTTTAAGGTTGGCCTGAATAAGAAGAAAAGTTTCTCCTCCCGTTGATTCCATTCTACTCGAAGAATATTAGCACAATCGAGCGTAAAAATAAATAAAATGAGCGCACAGCGTTTTCAAAACGTGAGCCTATTAAAGGAAAAAAAACGTGAAAAAATTATGTAACTTCTAGAAGAGAACATTAGGTAGAAATTTTTTGGAAAATCTCAAGCTGCGCTTTTTTTTTTTTTTTTGCAAAGCGGATTGTGAAAAACCGCAAGGAGAAATTCATTTCATCGGTTTTCCCATCTTTTCCACTCCACTGGAAATGGAACAATTAAACTGTAACAATATTAGTCTTCCATTTTCCTGCGGAAGATTTTTTTTTCACGTTTTGACGAATTTATCGCCACTTTCCCGCTCGAGTGGGGATTAAAGTGAAAAAAGGCGAACTCAGGAATACGGTCTACGAGTTCATTGTTTCTAAATCTGATTTTCACAGTTAAACGGAAGCGGAGTTTATTTTTCCGAGTCGCCAAAGGTTGAAAAACGATGGTAATAGAAATGTATGGAAATTTTTCTTTTGAAAGGTTGACGAGATGGAAACATTGTGAAAATAGGCAAGAGATATTAGTCTTTGTTAGCCAACTTCAGGAGAGAGGTCACTCAATTCAGCATACTGCGGTTTTTTTTTCATCCATCGGCTCGCTTATTTTTTGTTTATCCAGGTATGTGCCATAATTTTTTTTTAGCCACAGAATCGAAAAAATGTCGGAAAAAGTTTCGCGAAACAATTTTGAATTAGCGAGCTTATTATAATTTTTGTGAACATGGGATTTTATTGCTATGATGGCCTTGCTCAACTTTTTGTTACGATATCTGAAACGGCTTCTAAAGAAAAAAGTGCAAAAAAAAAACTGAAACGAATTCTTAAATTTTTTGGTTTTTCGAGCACCATTTCCAATCAAGCCGAGTAAAATAATACGTTCATTCTTGCTTATGGAAGCATTCTACAAGAGCTATCCAACGATGGCGAAAAATTGGTTCCACGTATCACAAGTGACACTCTTTTTGGTGGAGCTGTGTTTGAGACCCCATTACTTCTATAGGAAAACTCGTTCTTCATTGTTTGAGATATTTAACGGCTCGAAGTTGAGTCTAGTTTGCACACTCAAAGTTTGGTATTGATCGGATCGCAACTAAATACTTTTTTGGCCTTACTTCTAAAAAAAAGTTGTACTTTGAAATTGCGTTTTTTGTAATCTTTATGGTAGTATAAAAAAACTGTAGCGCGGTAGTCAACTGTAAGCGCAGTAGTATTTCGTTGAAATGAAAATATCGAGAAATTAATTTTTTGTTTTATTGAATATAAAAAATTTCATACAAATATTAATAAAAAATTCTAATAAAGAAAATTGTAGTAAACAATTTATTACGTGGGTACTCCAAGACTCAGATCGCGTGTTAAATTTATTTCATGTTACTGGCGGTCTCTTATTCAGCTTATATTAATTTCCCAACTGCAATAATTGCACTAATCGAAAATTCATTCTTCTACATGGATTGTCTACTCGTTTAGGAGGCATCTGAGTTTTTCTTTTACAGAAAAACAAATCTTAATATTCCGAAAGATAGATGTCCCTGGCCTACGTCAGTTTCCAACAGATGAATCTGGTCCGACTAGAGGAAATAGGAATATTCTTCAGGAAATATTTTTTGCCGCTTCGAGCGAAGAAACGTTTGAAATACGTAAAAAGATTAGATTGTCCTCTCTTAGGCTACCTGCCGGAAATCGCGTGTCATGAGCAGAATACATCTCACCGTCTGACTACTGAACTTCAATAGAACGAAAAGGAATGAAAGGCGACGTTTAAGAATCGTCTTGCTTCTTCGAATTATTAGTTCACGTCAGTTGGATCGGAAAAGTCGGGAACACGATTGCAAAAAAATAAGTGTACTGATCGGTATTTTCCTTAATTTTGAGAAATTTTCCTCCTCATGACATGAGATCGTATTCGTGAATCCGTTAACAGCCAGCTACTCGAAAAAGAACATTTGAAAATTTCATTAGTTAAAATTACTCGTTCTGTCTTTATATTATGGGAAATTATATTGGACGAAAAAACTCCCAGTTTCTCAACTGCTTGTCAAGTTGAGAAAAGTGAAACGCTGTTTGATTACGATTGTAAAAAAAAAATTATTTAATAAAATTTTATTAATAAAAATTCTGTTTAAACGATAAAAATTACGTTCCCAAATAATCTTTAAATCGGAGATTGTAACAGCAAATGGTTAAAAATATTCGAGAAGTCCGCGAATATTAGAAATCAAATTAATTCGAGTGAATATGAAAGAAAAATTCGGGCGGTAATTCCAATCAATACTTTTGAGGACAAATTTTCGTATTGTTGAATTTTCGAGTTCGAGACAGAACCTTTTATTTTGCCAGTATCGTCGAAGCGTTAAGAAAACACTGGTATTCTCCGAAAGACGAGCTCCTCCTCGTAGCACAATGTATTCTTGTACGGCAAGTTCGAATTCAAAGATTGCCATAGCCCAATATCAATATTGTATCTTGTGACTTGTATTAGTTTGCTTTCAATCGCGAAACGCTCCGTCGGTTCGAAGCGCAATTTACTCGAATTCGGCAATTTCAATCGCTTGGCGGGACGAGGTTGAAGTTCTCCGGCTATTCAGTGTTCGATATTGTAGTTAGTTCCTCAAAAGCGAGCAGACGGGAAATCCAATCCTCCGGCATAACAGTTCGAACTAGACAATTCTGTGGTTTGGACGTTAAATATAATAAATAATAAACTCTTAATAAAATAAATATTATTTAATTATATTATATTATTTAATATTAAATAATATTAATTAATAATAATATATTTAATGATAAAATAATAAAGTAATAATAAAATAATATTATAATTATAATATATAATAAACCTAATATATAATAATAATAATAATATATAATAATATATAATAAATATAATATATAATAATAATATAATATAATAATATTATAATTATAATGCTAATAATAAAATAATATTATTTAATAATAAACTAAAACATTGAATACTATATACTTAGGATGCCCGAACGGGAGAATGGCCAGCAAATAATTTCAAAAATACCAAGCTTTCAAAATTATATTTGCCGCTCGTTCCATTGGATAAGGTAACTGCAATGTTGAAATTCAACCATTCCAGTGATGACGGTAAAGGGGCATTTACGAAGGTCACCTGAGCAGCCTCGTTAGCTTTCGGCGACAGTTATAGCCGAACTGAGTGGTTGGCGAATAATACTACTCTGCCTATTCGGGCTTGGGCGGTGTCCTCAACGACTAACTTGAAATTGATGAAGGATAACTAGTTAATTTTCTCCTCCTATACAATCTTGCAAACCGAACACAATTCGCAACCCTTGTGTATAGGAACTTTGACAAGTTCGCAACATGTTAATGCACTATTGAGGGAACTTGGCAACGTAAAGAAACTGGAGGTAAATAAGAAGGCTATAATACAGTAAACGCTGCTAAGGAGTATAAAACAGGAGTTGTATTATTGAAAATAATGCACTATAATTGATATTGGTATTAATTACCCTAAAATAATCACTAGCTTAAGTATAGAAAATATCAAAATTTATTCATATTTGCTATCATATTTCTAATTCCCAGTACTCAACAAACATTATATTTTTCAACAACAGTTTCAATAACTGCAGGGTAATAACATAATTATGCGATCTTTTGATATTAATTTCGTGATTTTATAATTAAACCTGTTTTCCGACTCAGATACGAAGTGACTAAATGATCTATGTGCAAATATTTTTTTGAGGATTGAAATTGATATCATTAGCTGACCGAACGCGAGTTCTTTCCTATCGAAAATCGCGGCATGGGATAATTTCTAATCAAATATCATTTGTATTATTTTAGCACACGCTATGAAAATCGGCGAGTGATTTTTGACTTTGAGATCTATCACTCGCAAGGAAAGAGGAAGGTTTACCAGAGGATGACTCGATAAGTTCGTAACTATTCAGACTTCATCAAAAACCTCGAATCGGTTATCTGAATGTTCTGTCGACAGTTGAGCATCGCTCAGCGTCGCTTTCCTATGACGCGCCAGAAAATTAATTTCATTTGTCTTGGACGTGAAGGTATTACAGATGCACCTATTCCGAAAAACGGGTAGACATTTGTCTCGAGAAAAAACGGAGATAAATTCGTTCATTTTTCAGCCTCTCTTTTACCAGGGAATAAAATAACGTTTCGCTGACAAATTAGGGAAGGTAAGAAAGCAACGGTGAAAAGTTGGATCGGCCTGTCGGTCGGCGAAGAGCTAATGTTCTACCTCATTAGTTTGTCGGGCCTTTTCTCTTCAAACGGACAAACGTTTAAACCAGAAATCAGCAAAAAGGCGGCTGGAAAATTCGATCGACTTCGAAAAGTGTTAAAGCTATTGCAAGAATCGCTGAGCGGCTTTTCATGGGTTATTACCTTTATCTGTGGCGTATTCGATGATCCAGTCCATCTGTTGAAAGCGATTCCTAAAAGTTTTTCAAATAATATCCCTCAAAAGTAACGACACGTTAACGAAGGTAAGCTATTGGAAAAATGGAGGAATTCCTTACGCAAGAAGTTTTATTCGGAAGAGTTTGAACCTCTAGAAACCACTATAAAACTTACGAAACGAAAAGGAGATTGATTTGAGAGATTAGTGCGTGAAAAAAATGGAAAATAAAGCGGGCTCAAAATGCGAAGCTGGAAAAAAATGTCCTAATGTCCTAAAAATGTCCTAATTTCGAATATATGTCGAATTTGAAAAAATCAGAACGCACTGAAAAACCTCGTATAATTAATTGGATAATCTGGATAATTTTTGATGTAGTGAATGATTTTGAAAGTTGTTGACAGATAAAATTCGACGATTTTTGCCATGAGTGATTTTTGTCAAAATTACTCGCACTAATGTCGAGCTTCTAAAATTCAAACATCCAAAAAGGCCTTCGACCAGATAAAAATTGTGGAGAGATGAAATTCAATTTGTCCATATTCGTTAGTTTGGACGAAAATATACTGTGAAAAAACGGGCCGATATTTTAAACAGTTAAGTGTCCAAAATTTTCATTTCTTCCATGAATTTTAAACTGATATTTCTTAGTTTTAACTGATTTTTAGACTGATGTTTTCAACGAGTCGACCCTTCGACAAGATTTCTTCGAGAAACACTAAAGATCTCTTTTTCATTCGAAACCTGTTAGAAATTTGCTGTTGAAAATCAGATTTCACCAATTTTTCTAACTATACCGCTCTAAATATATGTAAATATAACACTTTCGTTTCATCTGCTCTCTCGCTTTAATTTGCGCCTTCCTATCGGATACATTTTTTCGGAAAATTTCAGCATTTCGTGGCACGAAGGAAAACGAGGGAAACCTCGAGGGTTTCTAATTAACTAGACGGAAAATTTAGGATACCATCGCTCTCGGCTTTCGTTTTCCAGAAGGGTGAAACTCTTTAAAACAGTAAGGCCAACGACATCCTACCTTAGTTGAGTTGAAAAAATGTCTTATCTCCCGAGCTTGGTTAGAAGCGGTGCCAAGGGTAGTGGTTTATGAGAGTTGGATAAAGAAGACCGGCAAGCTGGCAGTTTGGCCCGACTCTATTCACTGAGAGCCTTTTATCTTCTTTTGCATTCTAAAAAGACATTTGAAATATAATTGCCATTCTAATTAGCGTAAGAGCGTACTAAATCAAAATCGTCAATGGCATCTTGAGCTGGATAAAACTTTTGAAAAGCAAAGCTGGTTGGGTAATAAATTTTTTTTAAATCAATAATGCAACTATTGTTGAGTTACAATGTCGAGCTGAAAATTGAGTCGAGAAAAGATGTATGGGAAAACCGCAATTTCAGTTATAACTCGACTTGTCTTTGATCAATCCTTCTAAAGAAACCATCATTACTTTATGCCATAGGCTTACCACGGCAATTTATAGCCATATTTCGAACTATACAGTCGAAAAACCGTTTTCAGATGATATACTTTATCAAACGAAGAAGAACTCTTGGTCGACCAATATCAACTTTTCCAAATCAATTATGAGACCGTCAGTTGAACTTTCTTCTGGAACATAATGTAGAAAATGGGCTCGAGAATGAAACTTCTCCTCCGTTCCCTTATGAGATTGCAACGTTTTCCACTTATTACGAAAGTAACTTACAATCGCGGCGAGTGAAACGATTTTAGACCAAACTCCGCCATCATAGCGGCCATATTTTCTCCTTTTCTTCAGCCGCGGATCGGGAGAGGCTTTTCTGATCAAACCGACTGTCGAGCAATGGAAGCTAAACCGTCCGACGTGTGTAATATTGAAGGATTACGATCGAAAGCCGTCCCCTGGCCAAACAGGACGATTTATTCCGCATAACTGTGAGATATCGCAGCGCTACGTCGGGAACACCTATTCAAAATTGACAAGCGGCGGCGAGAATATTATTTTTTATTTGAAAGAAAAAATTTTCTGAAAGAAAAAATGTTCTAAACGAGATAAACCGTAAGCTGCGGTATAGCAGACCTAATGTGTTGTTAACAGGACGAGAATGAAAAGAAAATTCCGATTAGACGCTCCCTGGACTTGCTCTCCCAATAAAATAGCCCAATAGTCAAACGCCTTATGTAGGGAAAATACCTCCACTCTTGCATCTTAAACATGAAACCATTGGTATGCGTAGATCACACAGAACTTCTATATTTTGAGTCGGCCAAAAGGTATGACTATATTATAAAATCAAAGTCCGAAACGATAGTAAAATAAAAAATTCGTACTGGAAAACCTCCCAGGAGACACGATCGAAATACGTTAATAACGTGAAAGTAATGTGTGTGAGCCTAACAAGACAAAACAAGTTTTGTATTTAAAAAAAAGAACAACTATAATTAGTACATGTAACTAGTACTTTTAACCTTTTAACATTCAACTGTAACTAGTACGTTTACTTGTAAAAATAGATGTAAAAAATTCGACTTTTCAGACGATCTCAATACTTCCATGTTTACGTAGTAAGTAAATGCTTCCATTTACTACGTAAACATGGAAGTAATAAGCGTTTGGAGCTGTTAACTATAACTAAGTAAAATTATATATAACTTTGAATGTGAACTGATCTACGTAAAATTACGTGTTTTCTTCGTTAATTAAGTGTCAATAAACACCTTCCTCAGTCACTTATTTCGTTGTATCAATTTAGGCAAAAATTCTCAACAAAGAACAAACTGACTCAATCAACAAAGTGCAATTTACTCTGGAATCCTAAGCCAACATAAATAACTACTGGATGGACTCAATTAAAAAAATTATGGTACCTACCTGGACAGTAACCCATTCAAACAAAAAAAAAAAAGAAAAAGTAACCCGATAGGACTTACAGGAGCTGACAACACACACCGAAAAAAACCGCAAATCAACCATAGTAAAACGTCCTCCTTTTGAAGTCGGTTAAAAAATCGAAAAAAAGTTCTATCTTTTAAAAAATCGAAATGATGAGAGCGAATAACCGCAAATTTTTCGTCAATGTGTTGTGGTCTCTAGTAATTGGGTCTACCAATATTACCAAAATGACCTTTCCAAATTCAATTTTCACGACTGTCACAGTATTTCGTATGGTGGACATTAACAATTGCTCACTACTCGCAAATTCAGAAGATATGATCTATAACGTTAGGAGGAATAAAATAGCTACTTGTTCGAAAATTCTGGTTTGCAAATTAGTTCATCGCATAAGTCAAATTATAAAAAACAAATACGTGATGCAAATCACGATCTATATTTTTCAACGCAATTTTCACGAAGGTTATTCTTATTAATCCATAGATTACTATACAATGTTGGCATATAATTCAGTGTATTTGTAATTGCTCCTTGTCTCGTATTGGATCGTCTCTAGTTTAAAAAAAGTTAGCCTTGAATATTTAATTGGATCTGAGTGAAAGTCAGCAAAGGAAGCCAGCACTGCAGTCGGTGAAAAGTTGTGACTTCCGATTCATTTCATCTCACTGCTTTCATTACTTCGCCCCGAAAGTTTTGTCTTCGATCCAATCGGTTGCTCTCCATTGAAAACGTAAGGCAGCGGAAAAACTCTCAGTAGAAAAAATCTCATTTCCGAGCGGAGCGTTTAAGCTGGCGAGATCTTGAAAACATTGACTTTTCGGAAGCAATGGTCTTTTAAGATATGAAGGCAAGTTTCTGAGAGGAACTGTTTTTCAAAAAAGTTTTTCCAAGACACGCACGGTTGTTTGGTAAGTTGAAACCGGCAGCGTAAACGCTGCGGGTCAGCAAAACATAAGATTACTCCGGCTGAGCTCAGCGGCCTCGCTTAGCGGGAATATTGCTTTCCAAACGGTAAAGTCAAAGCACTGAAAACGCAACTCGGGATGCACCTGTTGCTGTAGTTGGAAGTTTCTCTTCCGACAGATTAATTTCTCGTCTCGAGGGATTCACTTTTGCTGGCGCCCAAGTTTGCACTTGGAAAAGTTCTATATCGCTCTTCGAACTGGAAATTTATTGCGTTCGAGGGCGCTCGATTTGAATTGGAATCAACTCGGTGATTATTTTATTTGGAAAATTTTTGGGAAAAAATTAAATTAAGCTTGCTGCTCACCGAAGGCGATGAAAATTAGGCAAGTAATTTCAACGACTAAGATATGAATTTCCTATTATGCTCTTCCTTTTTCCGACACATCTAGCAACTGTCGAAATTATATTTTCTAACGGTTCGCGTCGACTTCGATCTTTTCGCCTCCTACACTAGGAAGACGTTTCGAAAGCGCGACAAAATTGTTCAACTTCATTTTGAAGGAATTAACAGCCGTTTGTAAAGTTGAAACCGAAAACCGAGTCGACCGTTCTTCGCTTTTTCGTCTATTTCTTGTCAAGCTCATCAACTGGCAAAAACCTCAGAGCTCCTCGTTTCCGAGCCAACTTTCGAAAGGAAAAGTTACTGCGAAAATGACTTCATAAGTTTCACAGTTTTTCTCACCTTGGAACGCTGTTTACAAAACGAATTTACTCCCCTTGGCCTCTCGTCTTTTTATTTCAGAAACGCGGGGGAACCTCAAAAGAAAAAGAGAAGTTAATTAAAAAAGTTGCTTAAGTTTACTGCGGCGAGGGGAGGAGAATTTTCAATTTACAAGTACAAATATTGTCGCCTAATTGCGAAAAGCTGGTTTCTGAGGGCTATTTTATTGCCGTTTGTAGATTTTTGTTTTCGAACGTGCTCCAAAGATACACCTGCCAAAGGCAGCGCTGCGGGCGGCTTTTTAATTTCCTTTTAAATTGCCAACCGCTTCATTTACATAGGGTGTACATCTCAAACGAATGACCGAGGAGAGTAAAGCGATAAAGCAAGTGTCGTTGAGAAAAATGAGTTTATACCAGGGAAAAATTTCAATATAACCTTTGCATAAATTGAAATATGACAATCGAAAATGGTTGAGAAAATATGAAGAAAAAAATTATCGTTCATGAACATTGTTCGAGTTTTTCAACATCGGTACAGGAAAGAGAAATTCACTACGATATTTGATATATAATACCTTATATAATATCCTTATAATATTCTAAAGGAATTATTGTGCTGAACAGACAAAAATACTCCTGCGCTCCAATTGTTCTAAAAACGTCGCAAAAATGATTGTACAGAGGTTTAATTCGTTGCTTCAATAATTACTGAAGAGGACCATCCATTTTTTATGGAAACTATGCGAACTTTCGTAAACGTTCCCAACACATTGGTAACTATAAGAGAAACTCGAAACAACAATGGTGATTTTTATTATTTTTACTTACCTCAATACTCTAAAATAAATACAAGTTTCCTTACTAAAATCTATATATAATACAATATCTGTATTCTCGCGAATTTCGCTTATGGAAATTTTCGAAAATTCGAAATGTATAAAAAAAAATTCGTTTTGGCGAAATTTTGAGATCGCGAAATTTTTTTCTTTCGGTAGCTGTAGCGGTTTAAATATTGATTTTCGTTCGTACCATGTGCATTACAGATTATGTTGTGCGGGAAATTCTAAGCATTTTCGTCATAAGGATCGATCGGATCGGACTCATAGTCGTTAGTATTATTTGATTGTTTTCACTTTAAAGTCGAATTTGTGGTCTAATTTCCTGTAGAAATCATTAATCATTCAGATTTGAACAGTACTGGAAGTATTTGAAATTAATTTTCATAGTTGAAAAAACGGTGTAGTACTAAAACTGTGAAAAACTCATAGTTGTCGTCAAATTTCCGTCGTTTTGACGTCAAATTCGGATTCAGCGTTAAATTTCCTATAAGAATAGCTTTCGAAATCACTTAAAAACAAAAGTTTAATTTTTCAACAGCGGAGCTCGAGATTTCGGCCGGTGAAAAACTCGATTTACGGAAAATAATTCCTGCGGCGCAGTTTAAATTATTTTCACCAGATTTTTTGCTATGTACGTGTGTAAGGCGTTCAAATGAAGACTCCTGCATAATAAAACAATTGATTCACATGGATTTTGATCCCAAAAATCACGGATAAAGTCCAATTTTCGAGCTTGCAAAAACTGATTTTTTTGGACCACTTGCAGGTTTTTCCGAAAAATAAAAAAAATCACAAAAATACATCTCGGTAAGACACAACTTTCCTGAAAATTTCAGATTTTTATCTGTATTGAGAGAGGAGTAAAAAATCGTTAACTGATCGGTTGAAAAAAATCGCAGGGGTACCCCTTGGATTTTTCACGAAAAATTTTTTGAAATGGATTTCGCTCAAATTCAGCATAATGATAGTTGATGATGTGTATATCAATAATATATTGTTCATTCTTCGTTTCTTTCGCACTAAATAGATGAAAATAATGTTTAAAGTTGAAAAATGTGATGTTTTCGGGTATTGTGTACTCATATTGTTGAATAACGCAAAAACGGTTGAAAAATTGATAGGTACATTACATGGGGAAAATGTGGACAGTTATATTACCTATCTTTTGGTGTATTCAAACATTTGAATTGACGACTTTTTGTTTAAATTATCCACTGTGCAAGTTACAAATCTTGCAAGAAAAAACCTAAAGATGTTACGTCTAATTCTGCTACATTTTTAAAAAGTTAAGTTATTCGCTTAACGATACAGCTGAGTGGCGACGACAACTCCAATGAGTATAGAACTATTTCCAAATTCGAGTCTCTAACCGATCCCAATTTTTCCAACAACACTGGATAATAATTAATTGACTGAAAATTAAGATAGGACGTGATTGTTCTGCTTTCCTAACGCAGTACAAATTTCGAACCCAATATTATTCGTTGACACCGATGTTTTCCATCCTTTGCTACTACGAGAAAAATACAGTCATTAACGACTCGAAGCAACGATCAAAAGGTGAAATGTAAATTATCAACCCTTATTTGGGTCTTCTACCTAATCACAATACTGGCGTTTCAACCGAAGTATCAAAGGAATAAAGGGAACGAGGAGAGACCTTTAGTTTCGTTTGAAGACGCCCATCTCACCTCATTTCCTTTTCTCGAGGATTCCCTTATTCTCAAAAGAGAAGCGCCGTTCTTAAGTGCGTATTCAGGATTGTTCCAAGTGTTGAGGTCGGCTACGCCTGGTTGAACAGGAAATTGTCTACGTCTAAAGAGACGAACGCTTTTTCCGGCTTTGTGCTATAATGTTCTGTCGAGTTGAAATCGTATGCGGGAGGAGGCTAAATGGTTCGAAGATTTCTTGAAGTGAAATTAAACTAAACGTGAGCTACATCAGTGATGAGTCGATTTTATCGTAAATTCTTCAAGCCGCGGTGATAATGAGATGTGCAATTAATATTCCGATGAGCTGACCATAGACGGATTTCCTTTCCATTGGAAAATCGCGGCAGGGAACCTTATTTTTCCAAAAATCAACTAGCCCACGCCACGGAAATCGGCGAATGATTCGGGAAATGATTCGCGGAAAATTGCTTGACCAGCGATTATAGACCGCTTGAATTATCAAACGCAGGAAAAAGGGAAGAGGATGATTTAAATGACCGAATGATTATGAATTTGAAAAAATTTGAATGATTTGAATTTGTCCCTTTAGAAACTGTAATTTACACGTTATGTACTATAGATAATCTATATTTATGTACTAATCTCGCCTAATAAATTAGGAGGAATTTCGCGGTTTTTTCTCAACTCTTCATTAATGATTAAATCGTAATTCGATCCATCACAATGCGCAAAATCTTGTTATTACACGTATGTCAGTTAACCGTAATTCGTGAAGCGAAAAGAGCATTACAGAGGCTTCGAGCTGTCCCAGGCTCCATAATGAGAACCTCTTTATCACTTAAAGCTCTTCTTATCCGTCGTGATAGGACGGAAAGTGCACTAACGAGTTAAGCTTCAGCGGATAATTAGCGACGACGAAAACCGATTCAGATTTCAAAGGTAAACCAGACAGCTATTTTTAAATCTATTTAATCCCACTTTCAGTTCAGATTTTTTTTTCACTCCATCATCCTTCCCAATGTCAAAATAGGAGAATATTCTGCTGAAATTAATCTAAATCCAACTAGAAGTCGCCGGCCTAGATATGGATTTTAGCTGCTCGGAAACTCATACACAGGAAAGTAATGATTCGAAGTTCACATTCAGTTCGTAGGCAACTGTTGCATTTTCCAGTGTCTCCGCCTCAAGTTGAAGCGTGCGGTTTGGTATGTTTGGCTCGAGAAACTTGGTTGGACTCGGTTTAAACTTCGATGGAACTTGGAAAGATTTGGGATTTCTCTCCGCTCTGCACCGCATATTTGACGGCTTGCGCGCGTTATATGAGAAAACCAAGTCGAAGAATCAGTGCTAGCTCAATGGCGAAGTCTGCAAAATTAATCGTATTTCGGATTTTCATTCAATCCAATTATGATGAATCGCTCGAAAAAAAAAAATAATTAAATAAAATAAATTAATAATAATAATAAAAACGCTGCAAATGATTGTACAGTGGTTTATTATTCCTTCGCTTCAATATTGATTTAGAAAGACTATCCATTTGTGATAGTAATTATTTCGAACATTTCTGAACAATCCCAGTGAAAAACAGATGATAACTATAGGGGAAAACTCCGTAGCAACTATTGTAATTTTAATCAATTTTATTTTTCTTAATTTCTTAATTAAAAACTAAATTTTTAGCCTTACGGTACAGCTGGAGAGAGTGTTTTACGACCATTCCAATGAGTATAGAACGATTTTTATAGCTCCAAGAACTCTCGAGTTATACCCTCATGTCAAATTTCTGAAAATCTCCCAAATTCGGCACAAAAGCTGCGATAACTCGAGAACCAATGAAGCTATCGGCCCGGCGATGGTCTCATTCGATTCAGCGTCCAAAAATCTATATAATTTGATACCACGTACACATTTTTCTGAAAAACCTTGGAAAATATGAATTTTCTCCCCCTCAAAAACCCCCAAAAAAACCCTTAAAATTGAGCTAGCAAGTTGGTTCAAGAATTGGGCCGTCGTAGGACCGAGATTGATTTTTGGTGAAAATTTCAAGAATTTAGCTATTATGGTTTGGCCGGAAAAGTGTTGATGGCGTACGGCGTACAGCGTACGGCGGACAGACAGAATTTTTTTTATTGGATATTCGGATTCTACATGCCTTGAAACGTAAAACATCAAATTTTGAGGGGGGGTTATAAAATTTTTTTTCTTGGGCGATTACAATGGTTTATTATTGAATAATAAACCAAAAATAAAAGTTTTCCAAACCCCTTGAAATTTGAATGTAGATTTCAGGCGCGGGAACGTCGCTGATGAGAGAGTTTTCAATGCATATTAAAGTGGTGACTGTAAGACGTTTCCACGCACAGTGATTTTCCAACGTAAAGAATGTATTTATCTGGCCAGCTTGTTATAGGACCTTTCCTGCCGCAAATTCTATATTTTCGCCACGCTCCAGGCAACAACTGCCTCATTCCATCGCCAATACGGAAATTTTTAGTTTGAGGGTGATGAATTAAAAAACTGGCTTCAATTTCACAACTATATTTCCTCCTCTCAGCCAAAAGTCATTTAAAAGAAGAATTGATGCAATATTTTATGGGTTTTTTTTTAAGTTTTAGTAATGCAAAGTTCCTACTCTTAGTTTTAGCACTGCGATAAATTTGACTGTTATAGTATTTTAATGTCACTACGAATATAGATATATTTATGAACTCTGTGATATTAGTTTTAGTATCACTTGAAAAAGGAATGTGAGAGCACCTAATAGTGAGGTTGAAAAGGAAGCTTGCCTGAAGATGGCCTATTAAGGTTGAAATCGATCGCTGAGAGAAGGAAATATAGTTGTGGAACTGAAGCCAGTTTTTTAATTCATCGCCCTCAAACAAGATGGAGCTCCACGAAGTTGCTGCTGCCACAATTACCAAAATAAATGAAATTTTTAGTCTCGAAACTGGGAATGATGACAGGAATTTCAACAATATCGGATGACTCAACGGATCGAGCAAACAGTCGACGGGTTTCCAAATATTGACTCCCGAGACCCGTACTATTCAACCTCTCTAATTCTCTTGTTTCAACAGCTGTTGTGAATCCGGCTGGGAATAGCCAACGGGGAGCTAATGAGAGTTAAGATCTCACTAAGACGGGTTCCAACTGCTGCTGAGCTCAGGCTGCTTTCATAGCTGTTCGGTTCGGAGGCGAAGGCATTTTCGCGGTCGAAAAGCTGAGTTTCACAATTCTCGTTTCCCTTCGAAAGATTAGCCTCAACTACCAGAATTATCCTTTATGTTGAGAAACAAAACTGAAGCGGTATCCATCGCGTTGGTAATCAGAATTCGAAAGGCTGGAATTGCTCATTAACGGCGGACATTGCAATTGTAAAGTATACCGCTTATTGAATTTCCGAGCTTCGATTAATTGGAGAGATTTTCTCGTTTTCTCGTCAAAATTCGGAAAGGTCATCGAACGTTTCGCATTCTGCTGTTATTAATAATTGATATAAATGTCAAAATAATTTAAGGATCAAACGTTTTTTGTGCGCCTCACCGGAGGCAAATGAAGCTGAAATATTTTTGTCCATGCTCTCACAATTCAAAGAGAATTGGTTCTTACGGAGCACCTGTTTCGGTCGTCTCCTTACTTGATGCTCGATTGATTCCAACCAGAGGAATATACGCTCAAAGAGACTACGAAGAGGTTACAGTAGGGTGCGTTCCAGCGTTGGATAGAAAATTTCCTATTCCGGCGAGTGACTCGTTTTTTCGAAAATCCCTGACGACGGTTGCAATGGATCGGATGAACAAAAAGAATTTCTCACGGTAATTCGATTTTTTCCCCTACATGACAATACCGTCAATGCTAGTAATCTTGGGACGAAGGTATTAACCAGAGACAAGGCTTACCAGTTGGACATTGAGTGGAGAAGGAATTAACTGGAACAATTTGATAATCCTTTTGTGCCTGGAGATGAAAAGACTGAGAGCTGAGGTCTGCAGTAGACGGACAGGCGATTTCACATTCGATGCAATAGAACTTTTACAGAAATAAATATACCTACATTACTTTTTATCATTTAAAAAAAATATTATTATATATTTGGAATGCTCGAAAATTTTCTTTATTTTTATAAAATTAAGCGCAGCACATTTCGGAAAATTATTGAATTTCGTTTGATTCATATGAATGACATAACGAAGATTCCCTTTAACATAAACCACTACACTGTTTTCCCTAACATCTTGGATGTCAAGAATGCCGAACGCGTTCATTACGATAAAAGTCACAGCTCGCTCATCGGCAATGATAAACGTCCTGTGGAAAATAATCGTTCGATCGACGCATTATTTGTTGCTGTCAAGAAAAATTGAGTTACGTCCATAATGGATAAGAAGCTACGAGGAATAGTTGTCTTGGCGGAGAAGAAGTTGAGACTAGATAAGAAGCAACTGCTTCGGCTGTTAGGACCATCTATAACCCTCGAGAAGATGTAAGTTTTGATGGATGAGCCTTGAGAAAAACCTATTGATCATTTTCCATGAAAACCGGCCAGACAGCCTGGGGGGAATATTTTATTTAATCGTTGGCCACAAGACACCAGCGCTTGAACGATAATTAACCTCCTCAACTGATTAAGTAAAACGACGACTTCCTTTGTATTTAAACTGTTAAACTCCTTAGTTACATCAGCAGAAATAAACGATTGTGCACCACATGTAATTGTATCTCCTCAGTGAACGAAATTCGAGTTGGAGTGACATGTAATTGTATCTCCTCTCGACGGAAAAGGAGCACTTGAATATGATAAAAATTCTTCACTGGTTACAAACTATCATAACGGAGAGAGAGAGAGATAGGAGCAATGGAAGACGGTATGGGCATGTGGGCGAGTAGAGTGGAGAAAATAGAGTGGAGCAGGTAGAGTGGTACGAGTAGAGTGTGCGAGCAGAGCCGAGCGAGTAGAACTAAGCGAGTAAAGTGGAGTACGTTGACTCGAGCAAATGGAATGGAGCCAGTAAGCGGAACAAGTGGAGGGGAGTTAGTAGAGTGGAGCTAGTAGAGGGGATTGAGTAGAGTGGAGCTAGTAGAAGGGAGTGAGTACAGAGCGAGCTAGTAGGGCGGAGCTAAGATAGTGGAGTCAGTAGAGCGGAGCGAGTAGAGCTGAGCGAATGGAATGGAGCAAATAGATGGAAGCGAGTAGAGCAGATGGAGTGGAGCGAATGGAGTAGAGCGAATGGAGTGGAGCTAATAGAGTGGAGCTAGTCGAGGAGTTTTTTTTTTAAAGGAAATTATTTTTGGAACGGGCACCGCAGTATGATGCACCTAAACGAAGTTGTTATTAAATCTTGTGCTCTTTCATCAGTACCTACATAATTTCTTTATCTGTGTTAACGAAGTAATGAGCTTGTATCGATCGTCTTGGCTACACGTGGCTCAGGTATTTCAGTCAAAAGCTACGGGTCGGCTGGTTTAAATACAACGTACCCATATTTCACCCTGTTTACAGTAGTTAACGGAGTGAAACGTGTTTCCCTCTTTTTTCAACTAACCAAGTGGAAGTTTTCGCTTGAAACGGATTTTTTTTCTCCGTCTCATATGAAGGGGAAAAGGTCGTGAAACCGCGGATAGGGCTGAGGGTGGAAACCAGCGCCTGCTATGCAAATCACAACGGATTAGGGAGAGTCAAAGCTGATCTCAACGCAGAAATTTGACAGGGAAAAGCTTGTTTAGAATCCGACGCAAAAAATGGCCGTACCGCTGAGCAAGTAATTCAGGGGCTTGGGTTAACTGAAGGCAGTAGATGAACGTGTTAGCCTCAACATTTTTATCCAGTCGTATGATAAATCTATCAGGTTCCCGCTTTGTTGAATTTGTAACAATGGAGACCTGGAATTTACACGAGACGCAGTATTGGGGATAAGACTGGAGTTTTTCTTAGAACAAAAATTAACAATTCGATGACTTAGAACGTTTTTTGGGATTGTTTGTTCTTCGGTATTAGTTCTCGTTTCGTTGAAATATTTATGGCGCTGACAGTTTTTCGGACCGCGACAGAAAACTAAGCTTTTAATTTGCACTTGATCTTTTCTCCATTCGGGTGAAGAGCGAAATGCCAAACTGCAAATGTCGTGCCCTTCTAGGGATTGACATTTTCATAGATCACTAGGGCAATGAGGGCATTCAATTATCTCGCCCTTTAGCAAGCGATTGTTATTTATTTTTGGTTTATTATGCATAATAAACCATTGTAATCGCCCAAGAAAAAAAATGTCTAACCCCTCCTCAAAATTTGATGTTTTACGTTTCAAGGCATGTAGAATCCGATTATCCAATTAAAAAAAATCTGTCCTTCCGCCGTCAACACTTTTCTGACGAAACTATAATAATATATACCTAAGCTAAATTCGTGAAATTTTCACCAAAAATAAATCTTGGTCTGACAATGGCTCAATTCTTTAGCCAAATCACTACCTCAATTTTAAGGGTATTTTTTAGGGGTTTCAAGGGGGAGAAAATTCGTTTTTTCCGACGTTTTCCAGAAAATGGTGTATTTTTAGTATAAATTTCTATAGATTTTTGGACGCTGAATCGAATTAGACCATCGCGGGGTCAATAGCTTTATTGGTTATCGACGGTTTCGCTGGTAGTTCGTTGGTAAGAAAGGCACTTGGAAAGGCATCGGAGAACGAGTAGAGAACTCAATTTTCGTCGGCTGGCCGTAAATCATAACGCCTTCTCACTTCCCTGTTTAATATAAAAATGATCATACATAAATATTAAAACTATAGTTCAATTTGATTTACGGCGCAGTTGACCTCGCTTGTAATGGTTTATTATACCGAAGGCTTAAGGAGCAACTCTTTCTGACGCCGAAATAGAGCGCAAACTTTAGAGGAGAAGCTCCCGAAAATTAACGAAGCCCCATTTATACGAGGGGGGTGGAAAGGATTTAATGAAAACAATTCACTGGAGAGTAAACAAGTTTGAGGACGAAGTTTGCCTCATCAGCCACGAAGTCGACGCAATTACTTTGTTGAACATGATTTCTCGTACGACGAACACTCCCGAAATTCACTATATTTTCGAAACGGGAGAACTAGAATGTTTATTATTCAAATGGCACAAAAAAAACTATTAAAATTAAATTTATTTAACTAATTATTTATTTATTTATTTATTTATTTTTTTTAACCGTGCTTACCGAGTTGAGATTTGCGAATTCTTCTAAGAATACCTCGTAAAAACAAATCCTATTTCTGAAGGAACTTCAAGCGCTTATTCGGCGAAGAAATAATTTGAATCTCCGAAATAGTAATAGTTCCAATGAGGAAATTTTATGCTACGTGATGACGGAAAAAAGCTCGATCAAGAAGGAGAAAACGGTTTAAAAACCCGATTAATATTCAAAGCGCAATTAGCCCGGCCTTCTTCAATATCTCTCGACGTCGGTGTGACCTTTGATGTGGGGAAAAATTGAAATTTTCCCTTCAATGGAACATCTACGAAAACCCGACTCGCCAATATTTGTAGTTTTTGCCATGGAATTTATACGGTTCCATGTTAATATTGCAAATGCGAGTTACGATCAACGGGACTTATCACGATCTCAATCGCAGTGCCAGTTTCCAATACTGCCGAAAGTTGACGACTTCCTCAGAAAAAAACTCAATAACAAGCGAAATGGTCAAAATTTTCAAATTTATCAATCTGGGCTTCCGTCACTTTCTATACGTTCTTTTCTCGTTTCTCATATCGATCGACCACTGGACGGTAGCTTCGATCATCACCGGTTATATGGAATACAGCGTATACGAACCTGAGTATGTACGCTAGTGAAAATTATACTTTTACGAGGATAATGCCGAGTAATAAAATAGAAAAATCACCTTAACTTGTTCTATTCACGGAATAAGGCAAGTTTGGAAAATTCAGTTAGTGCTTGTCTGTACGAAAGAGATAGGGATGGAGGATGGCAACAATTGCAGGCAACATTGCCACCTTTAGGCGGTTTCCTGCTGTTGAATTCTTGGTACAAAGAACTACCGGACCTACCAATTTTGGTTTGATACAGCTGGCCGAAAATAGAGTCATTTTCGATTGTTAACAGCAATCTCTCAAGAATTTTCATCGCGATTCAAGTCGAGTTCATCGTGAGAATGATTTTTCACGACCATTTCACTTTTTCAGGCTTAAAGACAGCTCTAAATTATTCTCGTGATTTATTTCTCAATGAGGAATTCACATATTTTTTATTCTAAATGCGATCAATATTATACATCACTAAAAATACTATTTAAAATTTGATTAAAAAAAAATCCGCAAAACGTAATTACTGACGTCACAATCACAGTGATCGCACATAATACCTTCCATCCCACCTAACACTCACCAAACTGCATCGCCGCCATATCCCCAGGGCTAGAAAACTACTGACGTAGACAACATGGTGGCAACCTACGGCTCTAGCGATTTCAAACTCTACTACTTCACAAGAATACTTGAATTTTACTGACGCGATCAAACCTTCGAGTGATCATTAAATTTATCCGTGCAGCATGTACTTTCGTGGAAAAAAAAAAAATCCATGCAAAAAAATTCAATTCACAGTGTTGTGTGGATAGTATGCATACAAAGTATACGCGCTGCTTTTTTTGTTGTAGCGATGAAGGATTAGATCGTCGAAAACAGATGGGTAAACAAGGGTCAGAATTTATCAAAATCATGAGCTTCTCATGTTTTGCATTGGGACGATTTCTAACGTCGTTCATCATTCTCAAAGTCAGCAACAAATATTGTTTGGTGGCTGCGTGTTCTTGCGTGGCAGCGTCTTTGTTCGTACTCGAACGATCAGGCGATTCACTTCGATATTACTACAGCATTGCATGTATAAGCGTTCTCCAGTTTTGCAGATCCTGCGTATGGCCGATGACGATGAATATTTTGGCAAAGTGGATGCCACCGCAAGAGATCACCACAGCGAATGCATTGCTAGGTAAATAGTTGGTTTTTTTTTTTTTTTTAGAATATTCGAGGCATTTTCCGCCCAAAAGTATTTGGAGAGCACCAAGCGTTTCGCATATGTGAATGGTTATTTGGCATGTGTCTCCCCATTACAACCCCGGACATCAAGAAATGCGACGAGAAGTAAAAGAATTTTTTTTTCCAGGGTGCTATTGTGGTTCCCCCATACTGCACTACTTTCATTACTACCTATAGCACTTCAAATATAATAGTAACCTGCTATTAAAAAATTAAAAATGCGAACGAAATACCTAATTCAAATAATTTTTTTTTCAGTCGTCCCAAGGGAAGTTTTCACAATAACTTTGCTCTTCTCGGTGAAATATGCAAAGCATGATCATTTTCGGACACTTTTCATGATAAGCTCGTGCTGCTACGTTGTTTGGATTATTGTATTCATCATTTTCGGAGCCGATTCACCGACCACTGCCTATTTTCTGCCGAAAAACGAGCTTTCCTATTTAGGAAGCGTCATTGGACCTAGGAAGAAAATCAGCTGCGCCGCCAAAGTTCCAGCAAAAGGGATATTAGGATCGTTCATCCTTTACGGATGGGTCACCGCCGATTTTGGTCGGGAAGTGATGACAATCACGCTCATCTTCGGGAACGAATTCTTTCTGAGACATTACCGGCCAGAAAACATCTTCGGCCTGCAAGTATTGGTCACTATAATCTACGGCAGCATCTTCGTCTCGTGTTGGTACGCGGATCAGATGATCAGTCGAGAAAAAGCCACTCCAAGCCAAGTTCGGAAAGTCTTCACAGCTGTAGGCACATGCGCCACGGCCATGGGAATGGTCGTCGTAGCGTATTCAGAGAAGTATGTTGAACGATGGGAGTAAATTATCTTGGAATTATGTTTCGAATATGTAACATTTTGGTGTCGAAACGATATTGTCATTAGTCACAACACAACGCTTTCCATTCCCTCCTTAAATAAGTCGATCGATCAACTTATAGGTTGAAAAAACTATTGATATTCCGACGTCGTATTTCAATAGTTTTATCCGATTTTAGACGAAAAAAGCAAGAGAAAATTAAAAACACGTTATTTATTAATAAAAACCTAATTTTTAAAAAATTATAATTTTATTTTTAATTTAATTTTTTTTAATTTACAGAGGCGGCGCGAAGACGAGTTTTTTTCTTATAAGCACAATCGGTTCCTGCGTGATGGCCCTGGGTGAGCCCGTCGCATTATTCGACCTCACTCCGAATTATTGCGGCATCGTTTTCTGTTGGTTCACTTGCATCAGACTTTTCCTTACCATCATAAAAACTTGGATGGACAAAATATTTAGCTTCCACATTAAAAATGAAAATAACATAGTCATTGAATTTTACCTGTACGCATTTGTCGGCTACTTGTGCAATATCGCTTTCCTATTGAGCGGCGAAATCAGGGTTAAACGCTTTGACAGCTATGATACGGTTGATTGGAAGCATGAATCGCTAGCATCGCAATTCGATGCGAGTCTTCCTCGGATTAAATAAAAATTCAAATAAAATTCAATCGGCTTTGTTTTATGTTCGTGGGCTGCGAAACAGTATGGGAATATGAGAATTCATTGGCGTTTGCGTCGGGAAAAAACTACTTTTCTGCCATCTGTATACAGTGCCCAACAGACACCTGTAGAAGTTCTTTCTTGCTGACAGTTCACTCTCACCTTACATCTCTTACGTTTCTCAGAGTTCAAGTAGTTTGAGCTCCGAAAAATTTCAGAATATTGTTGTGCATGTTTAGCGAGGTCAAAGCCAAGTTTGTGACCATTATGAGCGCTGTGCTAAGCTTAAGGTGGCCAAAAACCTCAAATTTTTAAACTTCTTCCGACTCCATAAGAAAGAGGTAATTTTGTGAATTTTTGCGAATCGAATCCATTAAATAATTACGGCACAAGATTCGGAGAAATGCAGGGAGAGGTGATTTTCACGAAAAAATAGCAAATTTTGACTTTGCGATATTAGTTCAACTTATTTATTTATTTACAAGGTGTACGGGCGAGCCCAATAAAAGAAATTAATTTTTATATTTCAAGTTATACAGAGAAAAGAGAGAAAAAAGAAAGACAGAAAAAAAGAAAGAATCAACCACAAGCACAAACATCTCTCACAATAATGATGTAGCGGCAATTTTGTATTTTGATTCCCGGAGGGAGCAGTAAAAATCCGATTTTACTGGTATTGGCGTAATTTTGTTCATCAAAGCTCGCTAAATGCAAGGCTTTTAGTAGGAAAATAGTACAAAATCTATCCGTCTCTCTGATAATGGAAATCACGCAATAGTTTACCATCACTGTAAAGCCGTTTACCATTCACTTGGCGGCGGAAAGTAAGTATTTGAAAAGAGCACCACTGTAAGCCTGCTCTTCGTTAAAGCTCTTGGCCGGCAGTGTACATAATACTCCCATTTCAGTCCTTAGGGATTCTCTATCCGGCCACTCGAAACCCGACTCAAGTTATGTTTGCTCTTCTACGAATGTTTGTACGCTGGGGTATTTCTAGTAGGTTTACTAATAACATATACAGGTGAACTACTCGAGGTCGAAATGCACCGTTGGGGCGAATATTGGCGGAAAAGCTTTATTGAAGTGCTGTAAGTGGATATTAAAAGCACCCATCAAACTCCTCGTCGGCAGGATTTGGAAGCGAAAAGCATTCATAGTGATAATAAAGATAATTTTGGTTGAACCATCGTTGTTTCGTCGGAGGGGAAATGTTTCGCACAATAGAATACCAGTGCTCTAGAATCCAGTGCTGATAGTTTTGGGTTAAAAGGTAGACAAGACTTGTAAATCTTTCCCGAGCACTCTCAACATAAGTGACGAAAGTGCGCAGATTAAATAAGAACTGCGAAATACATCGGGTGACTCGAAACAAAAACGAGTTCATGAACATTAAAAATTATACCCCAGAACAAAACGAACTAACTCATTCAAACATTTTCTTCTCCAGGTGGTCGCATTACTTCTTTTTGTAGGTTGAGGGGGAGAAAAACGAGGCGACCTCTTCTCCATTCTTTTTTATTATCCAGCCGAGTACTTTCGCCCGTTCGGGCTTCTTCAGGGCATTATAGGACCAAGGGTACCTATGGGTACCTATGGGGCCATAGGTACCCTTGGTCCTATAATGCCCTGAAGAAGCCCGAACGGGCGAAAGTACTCGGCTGGATAATAAAAAAGAATGGAGAAGAGGTCGCCTCGTTTTTCTCCCCCTCAACCTACAAAAAAAATTCAAACATTGTTTCAAACATAGTTTTAAACTGTTACTTGTATTTCATGCTGAAGCATTCTTTGCCTTGCTCGTGGTCATTTTTGGTTTATTATATTTTCATAATATTATTATATAATAATATAATAATAATAAATTATATTATTATTATATTTATATTGTTATATAATAATAATAAATTATATTATCATTGTATTTATATTGTTATATAATAATAATGAATTATATTATTATTATATATTGTTATCATAAACTATCGTAATCGGCCAAGGAAAAAATGTTACCCCCTTACTATTTATTTTTAAAAAATGTTTAGGGTATCTTTGAGGGGTTTTGATGGGGAGAAAATTCGTATTTTGATTTTCCAACGTTTTTCAGAAAAAGGTGTATTCGGTATCAATTTCTATAGAATTTTGGACGCTGAATCGAATGAGATCATTGCGGGGTCGAGAGCTTAATCGGTTCTCGAGTTATCGCAGCTTTTGTGCCGATTTTGGGAGATTTTCACAAATTTTTCATGAGGGTATAACTCGAGAGTTCTCGAAGATACATAAATCGTTCAAGGTACTTGTTCGAATGGTCGTCAAACACTATCTTCAACTGCACCATCAGACTTAAAATTTAAGTTTTAATTAAGAAATTAAGAAAAATAAAAATTATTAAAATTATAATAGTTGCTACGGAGTTTTCTCCTATTTATAGTTACCAATCTGTTTTTCAGTGGGAACGTTCACAAAAAATGTTCCGAATAATTACTGCCACAAATGGATCGTCTTCTTAAATCATTATTGAAGCGAAGGAATAATAAACCACTGTACAATCATTTGCGGCGTTTTTTTCCGAGGGCTGCGAAAATAAAAACAGTGTAAACACAAAGGCGTTGTAAGTTCGGTAAACGGAGCATATTTTAAAGGATCTTCAGACAATAACGATTCTTCGAGGAAAGGGCTATCAAAGGTTTAAACTCGGAACTAAACTTACTCAACTGTCGCACTTTACATTCTTCAAGCTATAAAGTTTATTCACTCCGGTTGCCTCTCAAGTGGCCCTTTTGGCAGCCGTTGTAACTTTTACGGTGACTAGACTTATAAAAACCAGTCTCGCCTCCGAGCGAAGCTGGAGAAGTATAAGGCGCGAGAAACTCAACGAAGACTGGTAAAGAAGAGCGTTCTCGCGTGACCATAACTTTTTCTCACGCTGCATTATACGAGAGGCATCAGTTGCAGTACTTAAGCAACTTGATTTCCGACGGATCGACATTTTCTTATTTGAAAACAGTGATTCTACAGATGCTATAAATTTAACGGATTTCCTCATCGATCTGATGCATTTTACCTCAACTTCAACATCGTCCATCTGTTGGAGAATTTTCACCAATAAACCGAAACGGATGGGAAATATTACTATCCTCTCGGAAAACGATGATAAATATCACTCAGGGAAAAAAGATGATACTACTAAATTTCTTAATGGGATGACTTGGTTTCGTAGGGATGATTGAGGCTAAGTTGCCAAAATCAAACCATCCCTTGGCCAATTCCTTCATTTTTTCCTCGCGTGTGATAAATCAGATGACGCAAAATCATAATTTTGAATCCGTAAATCCTGCCTCGAATCATTCGTCGATTATCATGGCGGGCGCCATTACCAGCAATAATTATCGAAAGAAAAGGTTTCCACGCACCGATTTTTTAAGGGAAAGCACGTGCGTGTGTGGCCAGCGATTGTCACATTGGGATCATGATTTAAGTGGACATGCAATATTAATTACCTGATTTCGTTGTTTTGCTTTTGTCCTGGGAATTGATAAATGCAAAGAGAACGAGGCTAACTAGCGCTGCACCGCTGAGGGTGGCCAGAATTTGCAGCGTCACTTCGCTGCTGACCATTCTTCCTGAAAAATTCCATATCCAATTCCATTAGCCTTAACGTCATTTAATGTTGGAGAAATTTGAGGAATGAATATAGAAAAAATATAATACGCATGCATCGAACGTAAAAGACAAAAGAAAACCGGTTAGTATATTGAAAGTTAAATTGGTGGTCGAGAGTCATCAAGTACTGACTCCCAATTAAAAAAACGCTTCTCGATGTTTTCCCGTTGCGAAAGTCCCAATTTTCAACGTTGTTCTTCTTGTTCTCAAAGCGTAGTTTTCAAAGCCGTGTAACAAGGCAAAATCGTCCTTCATCCCTCCATTCGTGAATGCTACTGGTTGCCAACTAACAAGGCAAGAGTAGAGAAATGTCATGAGGCACCATCAAGGCAAACGATGATACGCTTCAAGTTCGTCAAGGGAAGCTCGATTCATTTTTCCTCCTGACGAGCCCATAGATATACCTTTCCCACAATTTACGGTAGCGAACAATAACCGATCTCACAGAATATACAACGCACAAAAAAATAATTAATTTAAAAAATGCACAAAGTGAAAAATAATAATTTTCCACGTTCTTCATTTGAATTTAAAGCGCATTATTTTAAATATATTTTTGAATCTCATTGACAAATATGATCGATTCACTTTCGAGTCCGTCTGTTGTAGTCGGAGGAGGAATCTTCTTTCGAAGAAACGACTTCCGTTGCAGTGTCGTTCACTGTTGATTGGATAAATCCAATTTTCTTTCGAGCTACGGTAGGAGAGAGTTTCGGTGAAAAACGTGATCTTCGAAAGATCCTTTTGTTCCGTTAGGATATAAGAAATGGAAGCACCGGACGACATTTTTTGAGATGAAGAGGTAATCAAATCGGCCGGTCGTCACTTCGCATTACTGCAGGGAAAATCGGTGCGAGGAAAGGATAGAATCGGAAGAATCGTAAAAGAATATTACGACGGCCAATGGCGGTTTCCCACGAAAAGGAAAAAAAATTGAAAAAAGAGCGGCTTTAAGGAGCAACTTTGAAACGAGCTAACCCGACACTGGCGCTAATTAATTACCAACGTTTAAATGGTAACAGGAATTTTCCCCTGCTCAGAGCACAAGCTAAGTGAAAACTTCCAACGTTCTGCGAAACGAACGAAAAATGAATACGTAAAATCCATAAGCTATAATAGATCATTTATAAGCGGCGGGACTTCGGTAGTTGGCTCATTGCCATTCAAAATGCGATTCTCATTCGAATCAGGCTCTCAGTCGGGAAATCCACCTGTCTGTCCGTAACAAGGTGGGTAAAATATTGAAACAAAGTTGGCCAGTTGAGGTGAACGATTACGGTTAGATATTACCGATTATTTTCGAAGCTGGATTTAAAACTGGAATTTCTTCAGCGAGGGAATTTTTCGTGGACTTAATCGCGTGAAAACGAATACGTTTTTTACCAGAAAAAATCCTATCGGACTTTCCCGTTACCATTTTCAATCAAATCTGAAATAATTCCAAATATTATTTTTTTGTAATAATATTTTTTTGCGTCTATCTACAGAAATGTGATATGACGGTATAATTTGAGATTTAGAGACGTTCTATACTAGTGGAAATGCTATTCCAACACTATTAAGCTGTACTTTTAATTGGATAATAATTAAATTAGAAGGAAAAATTAGTTTAGTTAATTAAAATTAATTAATTTTCAATTAATAAAAATTGATTTAAAAAAGTTAAAATTACAACAGTTGCAAAGGATTTTCCCCCAATAGTTACCAATCTGTTGTTAGATTGAAACGTTTTCTTGTTCAGGAAAGCACAACTGTATGGTAATCTAAATCATAATTAGGCGAAGGAATAATAAACCACTGTACAATCATTCGCTGAGGTTTTTTTTAGCCCAATACAGTGTCAATCGTTACGCATTTTAGTCGACAAGAATTTAACAAGCGTTCTCGCTTTGATGATGAGTAGATTTATCAGGATTAATAGTCCATCCCTAAATTTGCACCGGGATAGATGGATTTTCAAAGCTTCTCGACGCGAGTAACTTCTTTTTAATCGGTATTAAGCTCCTCGGTGATAAATGAGGACCGATTAAAACGTGATCTCGCGATTATTTAGAGACGGTGAAATATCAGCTTTGGCATATCGGAATAGCGGATTTTACACTGTCGAGCTTTAGATAAATTACTCGGTAATTGATTACTCTAAACGCAAGTTTTTTTTTTTTGCATGTCACCTAATAAAAAAATAAATAAATAATCAAAAGAAAGAGCAAAAATATGATATATCTACAGAACTTTGGAACTCGTTACCAAAATACATATATATGTATTCCAAATTAAAAAAACATTTACATGCTAACTCTGGGTGTAAGCTTGGTTAATAATTTAGCAGTCTAATATAAGTGGAACAAAAATTAGAAAAAAAAACAGAAGTTAGTAAGTATAATTAAAAAAGTTTTACAATTACATTTACATTTACAATTACAATTACAATTTACAATTTTACTTACCTAATTTTTATTTTATTTTATTTTATTTATTTTTTTATTTTTTTTTTATTTGTTTATTTTTTTATATTTTTTTTATTACATATTTTATTTACAATTACAATTACATTGTACAATTACAATTCATCAACTACTCATTTCTCTCCTTTACAATGGTGTAAATATGACCTAAAAAGCCTCTAATCTTCGAGCAAATCAGGAAAAGGCACTCGATTGAAAAAACGTTCAAGATCATGAGCATTTTTCACCAACCGACTGGAAGTTCCTTCGTAGCGTGATTGATCGAATGTAAACACGAGCCGATTCAATCGTTAACTGGATTGGAAAAACGAATGAGCGCAACACTTGGGCGAGCGCCACTTAGCAGATTTTCCCCGAAAGTCCACCTTTTTCGACAGCCAGAAATGGGAATTTACATCTAGTAAAAGAGAAGGCACGCGATGAATTTTCCCCACTCAATATGTGAAAATTTATAAATAGGAGCGCTACTTGGTTTTTTCATCATTTTTATGACCAATTCACTTTGACTAGTTGGATCATTAAAATTACCATCATTCGGATCATTAAATTTCAACCAGTCGTTTACATAATTGTATCACTCCTTCCAAACTTCCAAAATAACTCAAAATAATTCACCAGTAGCGGAAATGAAATTTGTCTCTGCTGGCATTTTTAGGGCCCGCTTAATTCTTGTCCGCTACTACAATAATATTTTCACATTGGAATAATGTCAAATTTTCAATTTTAAAAATGAGCATTTGCTAATACACAAGCCGTTCACAATTTCACTGATATATTTATAATATTACACTAGGACTCCCTATTTTTACTCACCTATTCATTCAGGAGAAATGTTCAGGTTTCAACCTGCGTGCACATTTGCGCCTCAGCTCCTAACAGAAGTCGAATCTGCAACAGAAAAGCCAACGAACTATGAAACCGACTGTAAAAACATTTTGAATTCAAGTTATGTGTCTTGATTAAAAGTTTTATCATGCACTTGAGTGCTCAAACCGTTTAATTGATCTGTTCTCATAAGGATCCGTCTTAGTTTTCTTTTTTCAGCAAAAAATTACTGCCGTGAATTTAATTTCGGAAAATTTTCAATCATGCTCTAGTGCGCATTTACTCACATCGTTTGTCGAACGGAATTGAAAAAAATTCTCTCGTCTTCTCCCGATAACGTGGCAATTGGTTTTCGTTTTCGAATCAATTCACAACCGAATTGTGGGATACTACTGTGAAAATAGCTGGTGTCCTATGGAAAGGGAAAAAACTCCCTTTTCCAAGCCACTAGCTCGAGATCTGTATCATGTCTGTCTTCCCTCCGCCGTCGCGAAACGAAATAAACCGTTTCTTCAATTGAGTCCGAGGAAAAGCTGGTTTTCTCAGCTTTTTTAGCGACCCCAGTCACGCCCTTTTGTTGATTAAAACCCCCGCGTCCCTTGAAAAAGCCCACTTTTTTCCCTTCTTGCTCTATTTACAAAACCATTTCTCGTTTTTACGACTGTTCTACTCTTTCGAGGACTTGATTGTAACTTTTCTTCATCATTCGTTTTACGGTCTATTATAAACTTCACGATGATGGCGGCGGACGATCCCGGAATCATAGGAGAATTGCGGCTAATTTCGGTTAAGCAGCAGAGAACTAGTCACTCAATAAATAGATGCAAAATAGTTGGTAGCCCGTTTTTTTTTTTTTTTTTTTTTTTTTAATTCCTAACTCTATTGATTAACGGCTAATTCGTCATCATTATAGAATATTTAAGGCCAACAAATTTCCATTTTAAAAAGTTATTTAAATAAAAAAAATTAACTATACAATAACAGCCACAATTTACGTAGGTATTTAAAATTATCTCAATAGACATTGCTTTCAAAGGAAAAGAATTATTTATCTTACTACAAAAAATTGAAATGAACAAGAATCATTAACATCCTAACTTAAATTTTTAAAAAATCAAAAAAAAATTTCTTCAGGAAATATTTTGAATTTATTGTTTTTTTTTTGTTTTTTTTTTTGTACATACCTAGTTAAGATTTTAATTTTTCAATACCTCATTAAATTTAATTTGATACTCAAAAAAATTTTTATAATTTTAAAAAAGGCTAACATTTTACCAGTTTTACAAAAAAATTCAGCTTCTATTGAAATTATAATGAGCGGTATTAGGAGTATTAAAGAAATATTTATGCCATTGCAACAGATACCACACTCCCTTTTACTCCATGGTGAAGATACCGTGCAATGGGAAATTGGAAGATTCTTTCCGGGCAAAAGAGGGTACGAAGAAGAGAGGGGATCCAGACAGGAACAAGGACACGAACAGGGCAAGGCACGCTCGAATGGGGACGAGGAACGCAGGAATAGGAACGTGGTATCCTTCAGTCCAAGACCGTAAACCAACCCTCACTTGACTCGAGGAAACGGCCATTTCTCATTTAAGAGAGAAAAAGGGTTCGGCTTTCCGCTGCCGTACAGCTAAACGAAGAGAAATCCTCAGGTGGATATGGAAGATGCACGAAGCTGAATTTCAAACGGCCAGTCGCAGGATCAGTAGATTTTTTCCTTGCATCAGTGTTTCACCACATCAGGGGTTTTAAATACTGCATCATCACTATTAGAACTATATATATAGTTCACGAAAATATATTTTCATGAAGAAGATTGCGCATGTTTCGTATGTGGGATCTAGCACGAAACGACCAAACTAACGCGTCCACAGCCTCGACCCTATGATTCCACGTCGCCCTGAGGATGCCCGAATCCCACAATTTGGTGTATTTAAATATATTTTTATGTTATGTCCCCGCGGAGCTATTAATGTTTGAAGAGAAGTCAAAACACGTTTTTTGACATAAAGTGGAATATATCTCGAGAGCTATCGTATACGCTAGCCATTTTCTTATTATGTTATCGAATCTACGTTAAATTTCCTTAATTTTCTTCCACAGCACCTAATCTGTCCCATTTCGGGAACGTGACGAAAAAAATCCCAAAGTTGAAAATTCAAAAGTATAAAAATCGAGAAATATTACTAATCGTTCGAATTCGATTATTTTCACTTTAAATTCGAATTCTACGTCTAATTTCCTGTAGGAATCATTAAATAATCAAATTTGAACAGTACTGTAAGTATTTGCAACGGAATTTCAAAGTTGAAAAACGTAGGAGTGGCGTAGTATTAAACCTGGAAAAACTGATAGTTGTCGTCAAATTTCCGCCGTTTTGACGTCATATTCGGATTCAGCATTAAATTTCCTATAAGAATAGCTTTCAAAATCGCTTTAAAACGAAAATTTAATTTTTCACTATTACCGATGCCAGCGGAGCTCGGAATTTCGGCCGGCGAAAAACTCGATTTACGGAAAATAATTTCTCTGGCTCTGTTTAAATTTTTTTCACCAAATTTTTTGCTATGTTCGTGTGTAAGGCGTTCAAATGAAGACTCCTGCATAGTAAAACAATTGATTCGCATTTATTTTGACCCCGAAAATCACGGTTAAAGTCCAATTTTTGAGCTTTCAAAAACCGATTTTTTTGGACCACTTGCAGATTTTTCCGAGAAATAAAAAAAATCACAAAAATACATCTTGGTAAGACACAACTTTCCTGAAAATTTCAGATTTTTATCTGTATTGAGAGACGAGTAAAAATTCGTTAACTGATCGGTTGAAAAAAATCGCAGGGGTACCCCTTGGATTTTTCGCGAAAATTTTTTTGAAATGGATTTCGCTCAAATTCAGCATAATGATAGTTGATGATGTGTATATCAATAATATATGGTTCATTCTTCGTTTCTTTCGCACTAAATAGATGAAAATAATGTTTAAAGTTGAAAAATGTCATGTTTTCGTGTATAGTCTACTAATATTGTTGAATAACGCGAAAACGGTTGAAAAACTGATAGGTACATTACATTGGGAAAATGTAGACAGTTAAATTACCTATCTTTTGGTATATTCAAACATCTGAATTGACGACTTTTTGTTTGAGTTATCCACTGTGCAAGTTACAAATCTTGGAAAACTTACAGTTGTTATGTCTAATTTTGCTCCTACTTTGCTCCAGTTGAAAAACCCAATACTTTATAATACTAAAAACGATGCAATCCCCACCAACTACACACCAAATTATAGCAACTACTAAGTACTACCTAGTCTAGCGGCCATCTGTGCAACCTTTTACCGCTCAGTATGAATTCATTAAATCGCGCCCTGATACGAGTGATTAGGACCGAATCCTCGACACCTCTCATCAAAACCCATACCTACACAATTCTACGTGTTTGGGGAATTCACCTCGAATTTTCATTCTGTATATCGTGTTCAGTATGCCAATTGTAGCCCCCGTCTATGTATCGGCTAACTATTGTCAGCTCCGTATCCCATTTGGGACATTTGAATGGATTTAATTGTCCTCAATTTCCCCGTGTAATGTACCTATCCATTTTTCAACCGTTTATGGAGTATTCAACAATTTTAGTGGAGCAATATATGAAAACATCACAATTTTGAACTTTGAACGTTATTTTCATCAATTTAGTGCAAAAGAAACAAAGAATGAAGCATATATTATTGATATACGCATCTTCAACTATCATTATGCTGAATTTGAGCGAAATCTAAGTCAAAAAAGTTTTCACGAAAAATCCAAGGGGTACCCTCGCGATTTCTTTGAACCGATTAGTTAACGATTTTTTACTCATCTCTCCATAGAGATAAAAATCTGAAATTTTCAGGAAAGTTGTATCTAACCAAGATGTATTTTTGTGATTTTTTTCAATTTTCGGAAAAATCTGCAAGTGGTCCAAAAAAATCGGTTTTTAAACCCACGAAAAATGACCTTTAACCTTGATTTTCGGGGTCAAAACTAATGTGAATCAATTGTTTTAATACGTAGGAGTCTTCACTTGAACGCCTTACACACGTACATAGCAAAAAATTTGGTGAAAAAAATTTAAACAGCGCCAGAGAGACTATTTTCTGTACATCGAGTTTTTCATCGGCCGAAATCTGTGAAAAAATAAACTTTACTTTTTAAGCGAGTTTGAAAGCCATTCTTACAGGATATTTAATTGAACCCGAATTTGACGTCAAAACTACCGAAATTTGTCAACAACTATTAGTTTTTCTCAGTTCAAGTACTACACCGTTATACGTTTTTCAACTTAGCAAATTCGTTTCAAATACTTACAGTACTCATCAACACTATTTTATTTCTCATTTTTATAGGAAATTAGACGTAGAATTCGAATTTGAAGTGAAATCAATCAAATTTTAACGATTAATGATTTTTTCCAATGTTTTCGGTTTTTCAGACTTACGAAGTTTTAACTTAGGAATTTTTTTCGCTACGTTCGCGAATTTTGAAAAAATAGGTTGTGTGTAAGCAAATTGAGAAAATCTAATTTAGAATCGGTTAAAAAGAGACGAATTATTTTTTGTTTTCAAGATTTTTCAAGTTCCGACTTTGGACAGGAGTAAACCTAGAACTTCTAAAGACAAAAATTTAGGAAATTACCTGGCTACGACTTTGCAATTAACTTAGTATATAAGAAAACGATTATTTTAGCGGCTAGAGGGCAGCAAAGAGAGAAAACCTGTAAAGCGACTTATCCCAAAAACGACGTTTTTCGATAAATTTCGAATTTTTAAAAATTTTCAAGGGCAAAAATCGAAGTTTTAAAGGATTTTCAGCCAATGACCTTAAATTCTAAGCATACCCTATTTTTTTCGGTCCAAATCCCTGTAGTTTTATGTATTTGAGATAATTCTCGTTCGAAGCTTTCGAAAGCTTTCAGCATTTTCGAGTGCTTAATAATTCAATCCATTTTTTCACTCTTCGATCACTCAGCCCGACAAATCAGTTCTGGTGAGTGCTGAGAAGCAATTGACAGCAAGCAAAGTCAAGATTATATTCTGTTACTGCTCTTTTATGCCTGGACTCCGCAATGTAAAGGCTCTAAGTTTCAGAACGGTGTTTATGGATTTGTGACTGTTAAACGATCATAACAACTTTGAGGCCACCCGAGGGGAGTTAAATGAAAACCTTCATGCGGGTTCACTCTACACGCAGTTAGAATCAGTTAAAGCTTCCTCTGAGCCCGTTCTGCGTCTTGTAATAATATTAGCATACTGCGAACCCCTCCGCTCTGGGAAATTCAATGAGATGAGTCGAAGTACTTCGGAACAGAGCAGGGCTTTAAGGCTTTGTACTGAGAATAGGACGAAGAGGTTGAGCGTGTCCGGTAATAAAGTACATCCACCGGCCTCTTGAACGCGTAATAAAGGGACAGTGTAAAGGAACTTGTACTACATGGGAACGTGCAAGCGTCGTGTCGAGTACAAGCTACTCTTATGTTCGATGCTTGACCTGCTCCGAGCAGCGCGGAGAACCCTCTTCTGAGCCCATCTACAGTTTCAGATTCATTAAGGGAATCCTAATGAGATGTAGTTCGAGAATGTGAAATTCGTGTCGCTTTGGAAGAATTGTGGAGCAAAAATTGGAAACGTCGAGCTCAGAAATAAAGCATGCACCGCCAAGAGGAAAGTATAAGCTTTCTCGTCATCACGTGGTACTTATTTTCTCGCGATTTCAATGTTCATTACGTTTCGAGTGGCGAGAAACGACTGAACGTTTTTGTGGATTTGCAAGGAAGAGCTCCGTGTTCAAACTGTCATCGCAGTCACTGGACTTTTGGGGGCCCCAAAACCCCAAGCCCCCAAGCCCCATTTTTCTACCCAAGCCGAAAGGCGTAAGCTGGATGGTGAGTGGGAAGGGAACTTTTAACGTGAAATGACAATAACTAGGGTACTAGCCTGCATAGCTAGTAGTGTGAGCTGAAACACACGACTCAACCCGCAGCGCCAGTTGGCAAACGGGTACTTCCTATGGAAGGCATGGCTCCCCTAGATAGCTGTTTCTTGGGCAGCTTGCTACTCAGGGGGAGATTTAAGGCCATGAGGGCCAGGCACTCCTCAACCAACCATGGCGACATGGGTACATCTTCAAATGTCATCGCAGTCAGTAAATTGGCATTCACTGGAAAAATCAGCAGTGCTTCAAAATCCAAGAAAAAATATCACCGTTGGTTCCATCTGTTCGGTTCCTTAGGATTGCTGGAATCGGGATGAAAAATAGCAATTCCATTCGTGCATTGGGTGGTTTTTCAATGCACTCTGAGCTACACAAATTTTGCAAAATGATTCGAAAATGGGAACAGCCAAAATCGCTCCAAATCATATTCAATATCGATTGACTCATTTACATAATATCCAACATTGGTCCATTATATTTTCGCAACTTTGGACTTGCAAAATTTAATTTTCCACCGGCTTTGAGCCGACAGACTAACATTTATGTGTTCAGGAACGTTGGCCCTTTCAATTTCTATATCTAAATCTACATCTAAAAAGTATACACCTTTTATGACCATTTTTTCGATCTGGCTTTAGGACTATAAGGATGACGTTCGTCCATTATATTTTTTCCAGTCGAATATAAAGTCGCTCGAGCGTAGGATAAATACGACGCTTCCCATCAGAATTTCACTTTACGTGGCAGAATGAGCAAACGATGACATCCTACCTTTCTCATTTTCAAAAAGGACAGACGGGCAACGTCTGACCATCAATCCATTCCAGTTTCCATCCGACTCAGACGTATCTGCTTTCAATTTTTTCACGTATCCGAAAAAGTAGGAAGGCCCTCTCACTGGATTATGTCTTCACCGCGAATGAAAGAAACCCAACGCACGATGTACGAGGGTTGCCGAGGGATTACTAGGGATAAGGTGCGGAGATGGAGTTCCTATCAACTCGCCCCTGAGACGGTTTCATGTTCTGAATGTATTCTCTGTCTAGGATTCGATTGAATTCGAATTTGAGACCGCTAGCTGATTCGAACGAACGTCTCATGGTATTCATTTTTTCCAGCTAGATTAATTTGAATACCAAAAAATATCTGTCTATTAATTTTTCGGATCTACGAAGCATTATTTCCGTTAGTCGCATTGTAGTAGCGGACATGGAATCAGGCGAGTGGGCTATTTGTTGCTTGTTTGTTGCAAGGAATTGAAGCCCGGAGGTGTTCAGCAGGAAATTTGACGGCACAATGTTGCTGAATATTGATCCTAAACTCGACCGAAATCCGCATCAAATTGATTTGTCTTCCAGAGCTGACCACATAGCTATTATAATTAAAATTATTAAAATTATAAACCTTTCGCGTCGACTGCAGTAGATATTTTCGCGAAATTTTAATACAACTCATATTTCCTAACGATTTTTCAATTTTCGCTCTATTAGGTGACCAAACAAGCACGTTGTTTTTCTTTGAAAATTGCTATATTGGAATATTTCCTTTCAAAAATCATCTCTTTGTGGACGTTATCGAAGGTATTTTAATCGGGGAATGATTTGTGAAAGGATTCGCCGAAGAATGATTCCAAACTGTGATTTTGGAACAAGCGATTCATCACACGCAAGGAAAGAGTAAGGAGTTCGCCAGAGTTTATTTACTAGAGATGAGAGAAGAGAGAGGAAATTACCTTCGGTAAATATTACGAAAAATTTAAAAGCGTAGAGACTTTATAATATGACTAATATAAATAGTCCGTCAGTAGGCACTAGAACTGTAACGACTACTCGAATCCCAACCAAAAAAAAAAAAACTTTTTGACGTACCCTCTTATATATAAATAATGTACCCACTGTTACAACTGCATACTGTCGGCTAAGTAGTTAGAAATAACTATTGCGAATCACTTGCTCTTTTCTTCCGAATGCTAATTCACAAAGTCACAAATCAATGTTTGAAAACAGTCTTTCGCACAATTTCCCACATTTTTTTCCACTCGCCAATTTTCATGGCGTGTGCTAACGTCATTGACACAAATGGCGTTTGAAAGGAAATTATACGATGTCCAAAAGGGAATTATCGTGCATGGCCAGCTATTAAAACACTGCAAATTATTGGATACTATTCTCTTCTATGCAGCAACCCTAATTTTATAGAAAATAGAAGAAATTATAGAAAATAACTGCTATTTTACTTGATTCAAGCCTAAATCGAATTACCTATTATAATGAAATATAACTTCACTCGATTAAAAGCATCCAAACGCCCAAAAATGTTCGTTGGGAACGGAAATGTGAAATATAATCCATACTAAACGGCGCAATGTTTTCGCCTGGGACGTCGCCGAATTTCCGTTCGTAGCGGAACACTCAAATTATTTTCGCGAGAATGAATCGCTTTCATGCATCTGTTCGGATTTCCCGTGATGAGAGATCTCAAAGGAACCGTTCGATTCTACTCTTCGTCGAGGAACAAACGATCTCGCTAAAAGGTATAGTCCAATTCGGCTTCAATTTCGACGATGACTCAATCTAATTTAGCTTCCAATTCAGACAATGCATTCCCCTCGTCATGCGCGCAAATTTGATCGGAAGGTTACTCGAGCGAGCAAAGTAAGTCCGGGTATCGTCCGATTGCTCAGTTGGGATAGCTCGAGGAGCGAACGGATCTGACGACAATCACCGATCGGGGACGATCATCCTTCAGTTTAGTCGAACGGTTCGACTGAACGTTAAGAGAAAACCGGGAACCCGACGTAATAAGCGGTCTCATCTTGGCCATTCATCGCAGCCGTTGTCAGCCGGTTAATTGATCCCTAGCCATCGGCCCTTGCCGTAGGGCTGATGAGTTATCCCTAGGGCTCGCTTCCCATTTACCTGGGAAATTATGCGAAGCTCCGATTGAAGGCGAGCCAAACACAGGGCTACGTATCGTTTAGAAAGCTTCAAATGGATTCGAGCGGGCTAGATAATATCTGCAACTAGGATATTAATCAAGCGTAAATAGTGTTTCGATTTTCAGCCGAAAGTATTCCAAATCTACTCCGGAAGCTGTACAATTAAATCCCTCATCTTCGTTTTTTCTACCTTAATAACGGAAGCTATACGACTGAAAATTTCCTTATAAACGAGGATGTCGGATAAAAGGCTGGTTCCATGTAATAAGCCAAGGCGGCTGCCTTTGACTCTGGCTTGGCGGTAAGGGCTGTCTTTGATTATGAAAAAATCATAACTAGAGGTCTCGATTCTTTCATTTTCCGCCGCGTCTTCAATTTTACTGCATTTCGCAACGAATGATTCGCCGAAAAAGAAAGCCTTGATTGGGGAACGCGTTTGAATTTTTCTTTGGTCCATTAATGAGCCTTGTATTATCACCTACCAATTACCAACGCCTGTCCATTGATTTGCGTCAAATTTTTCATGTACAAAATATAATTTTAAAAACTAAAAAAATTTAAAAAAAATTAATGACAAATAAATGAAAAAAATGAATGATAAATTTTTTTTTATATAAACCAATAGAATGTATCTCTATTATGACTACATTTATGGGTTAAAAATATTGTTGCCGCTCCTAGGATTGAACTTTTGCCTTCTGACGTCTCATTGTGGAAATTATGCCTTCGAAAATTAGCCGTAAACAGCTCTAATTTGACTTTCACAACTTTAATGTGGGATACTTCAACAACGCTCTGCTTCCATAAAATAAGTTCAATAAAAACGCGGCTATCATTATACTGTGATTACTTCAACTATCATTTAAGATGAAAAATTCCTTTGTGATAGTAAATATAGTGATTAGTGAACATAGGTCAACGTTTTCACCTAAAAACAGATATTTACAACAGATGAGGGAAAACTACTATACAACTATGCGGTAATTTATATTTTTTATTTTTCTTAGTTATACGATTAAATTTTAAATTATTCGCCTAACGGTACGGCTGAAGAGAGTGTTGGACGACCATACCAACGCGTATAGAAAGATTTTTTAGCTCCAAAATTCTCGAAAATATACCCTACTGTCAAATTTCGGAAAATCTCGTCAATTTTACACAAAAGCTGGGATAACTTGAGAACTAATAAAGCTAACGTCCCCACGATGGTTTCGATCGATTTAGCGCCCAAAAATCTATGGAAATCGATACCAGATGCACCTTTCTCTGAAAAACGTGGGTTAATTACGAATTTTCTCTTCTTCTCAACTTCCCAAAAATACCGTAGAAATTGAGGTAGCGATTTGGTTGAAGAATGGAGCTATCGTCAGCCCAAGATAGGTTTTTGGTGACATTTTTCAAGTATAGGTCTTGTAGTTTCTTTAAAAAAGTTCGGCGTGCGGTGTAATTTTTTATTGGAAAATTCTATGCGTACTGTATTAATCTATCGGAAGCAAAATTACCCAATTTCGATCTATAAATAATTAAGCCATTAGAAATTCGGATTCTACATCATTTGAATCGTAAAACGTCAAATTTTGGGGGCGGTTAGATTTTTTGTTTGGCGATAATTACCAGAACCTACATTGTGTCGTTTCAACGTGACAATCTATCAAATTCTATCATACTAAGTTGAATTTTCATAGGTTCTAAAGAGATATTTATAAAATACCATCAATGAATATTAACGAACTGATAATCGCCCGACTGAGATGAGCTTATTGCTGGGAAATCAGCCGAATTATTGGTGCAATTTAGCTGAAACGGCGATTTTACCGTTCACTCGCGACCGGCCCCAAACAATGCCGGCAGTAGCGAGCATAGATTAATAAAAGCTGTTCGACTGATCAGCTTCTGCCTCGCAACGAGCCCGCTAACGTTCAAGAGTAGGCAGAGCATAAATTAATCATCAGGATCTTCCCTAATGAGTGCCGATATCCAGTGTTTGTTCGGAGCGGGGTCTGGGAACTATGCGTTGGTAAAGGGCTCCATCATACTCGATGCTTCCCGCAGCTGCATGGCTAGCCTAGTTCTAAACCAAGCAGCCGCCTCTTGTCCGTTTTACCTACAGAAGCACCGACGTTGGAAAACCGTTATGAATGGGCTTGATCTGTCAGTCGATCGGTGCAGGGAGCATATGTTTTAATCATGAAGGCAAATTTACACTCCCAAGCGAAAGATCGAAGCTAGGTCGTCCTTAGATTCACCAAAGTCGTGCATCGCCGAGTCGATAAAATACTAGTTACCATTAGCGAAAATGTGACGATAAGACAAGAAATTCTTCTCTTAGAAAATCACGGTGAGGGCTAACGAGGGTGGAAACGGCTAAAGGAAAACGCTGCAAATGATTGTGCTTATTATTCCTTCGCTTCAATAATGATTTAAGAAGACTATCCATTTCTGATAGTAATTATTCCGACCATGTGTGAACGTTCCCACCGAAAAACAGATAGATATCTAATGGAGAAAACTCCGTAGCATTGTTGTCATTTTGATAATTTATATTTTTCTTAATTTTCAAATTAAAAGCTAAATTTTTCGCTTGAAAGTACAGTTTGAGTGTTTGACGACTATTCCAACGAGTATAGAACGATTTTTATAGCTCCAATAACTCTCAAGTTATTTGCCAAATTTGTGAAAATCTCCCAAGTTCAACACAAAGCTGCGATAACTCGAGAACCAATAAAAACTATCGACCTCGCGATGGTCTCGTTCGATTCAGCGTCAAAAATCTATAGAAATTGATACCAAATACACCTTTTTCTGAAAAACGTTGAAAAATCGCATTTTCTCCCCCTCAAACCCCCCAAAAATACCCTTAAAATTGCGGTATCGATATGGTTACAGAATTGAGCCAGTATCAGGCCAAGACTGATTTTTGGTGGAAATTAAAAAAATTTTGCTATTATAATTTGATCAGAAAAGTGTTGACGGCGGAAGGACAATTTTTTTTAAATTGTTCTTATTGGAAATTCGGATTCTACATGCCTCGAAACGCCACATTTTGAGGAGGATTCAAAATTATTTTTCTTGAGCGATTACAGTGGTTTATTATAATAACCAAAAATCGTCCGCATTAGAGGAATAACGTTCCATACGATTGTCATTTGGTGCAGCTCGTTAAATCGCTCGACATTTCGGATGATCGAGGAGAAGTGATTCTCAGTCAGGTTTCATAACTTCAGTTACGTTTGAAAAGCTGCGGCTAGGTAGTTACAAATAAATGAAAACATCCCCTCGTAAACCTCTTCCACTTTCCTTGCGTGTGATAAATCACTTGGTCTGAAATCAACGTTCGGAAAGAATCGCTGTTCGGAAACAATCTTCCGCTAATCTTCACTGTGTCTTCTATCGTCCTCAAGACAAATGATATTTGAAAAGAAATGATCCCTTGTTTCAATATTAAAGTGCGACCAGCAATCGAAACATGCTAATTCACATTCAATGCCTATTCTAGATACTTTTTTAGCGTTCAAGCAATTAAATCCAGCTCCGCTCTGAACTTGAGGTCAAGAGAATCTCTAGAGGAAAGGGATGAAAAAGTCCGGATATCTCCGCTGTTTGAATTACTCTCATAAAATTATTTCCGTCTCTCGATTTACATTTCGATAGCGCCCTGCCTTGATCACGTTTGAAAACCTACTCCACTATAACTTTTCCCGTTTCACCGATGAAACGGAAAGTTTATCGGAGGATTACGCTCAGATATCTCCTTTCGGGCGGTGGGCTTTTTATTCGCCGGAACGCCGTTTTTCATGGTTGTCAGTCTTAACTATGGCAAAGTGAAATTACCGTGGGAAACGATCCAGATGATCCTCCCTCTCTTGTCTTGCCGTAGAGTGAATGCAAATACTCTCCGCTCTAATCTTTTAACGGCTCGGACGAAACATGAGAGATTTTAGTCCTCCCGCAGGAAACCATGCAACCGCGGAAGCACCTTCGTAGAAGCAAAAGGAATTTGAGGTATTGCATTATTTAGCGGCGCCATTTTACTGTCTCCTGCAGCGGTTTAAACTTCCTCGGCTGCGAGTTAACTTCTTTTGCCGGGTAAAAAGCTTTCGCTCGCTTGTACCTCGAAGCTTAAGAGGATTTCGTCTGAACAACGTTAGCGGTGAAGAATCTGCATGCTCTTTCGATTGTTTTCACATTGCCCGTGCGTTAAGGCTTGAGTCTTACTCAGCTAGAGCCCTTTTGTTTTAAAATGCTGGTCAAATCGCATTTGATGCGATCGAATCCGAGACAACCCGTCCAGCTCGCTTCAAATCCAGTGATAGCGACTTCTTGGTTTATAGTAGAGTTTCATTGTAGACTATTCTATGAATGAATGAATGAAAATGAATAAAAATAAAGTTTATTCCAATTTAAAAAAAAAATATATAAGAAATTACAAAAAAAAACATAAAAATACCATAACGGTAAATTGTAAAGCACAAAAAAATTATAGTATATTTATTCAATGGAGTATACTCCAAGAACCATTGGGTATGACCCTGTGCGGTTCGGGGGAGTTGAGGTAATTAAGTACTTAGTTTTACTCAATACACTGTTTTTTCGAAAATTTCTGAAACAAAAAACAAAAAATAAATTAAAAAAATATATATAAAATAGAATACTATCATTATATAAGTAATTGTAAATACCATTTAAAAGCAAAAGAACAAGCAAAATCATGACACATAAATACTAGTCAGTAAATTAGATATCTCCTCCGCAGCAATAATTACTCAACGACTAAATACTCATGTTCTAATATCCGGGGGGTTGTGAGGTGGAGAAAAACAGGCGACTCAACTTTTTAATAGCTGACTGGGCACTTTCGCCCATTCGGGCATCCTCAGTGCGACGTGGAGCCATAGAGTCCAGAGCCCATCTTCAAATATTTTTACAAACGAAACCAAGATGTAAGAACATTCATTAGAGGAGCTCAAAGGCCATAAGATCGGAATCGCCGTTCATTGCCGATAAACCTTGCGTCCGCGGGGAATCCGAAGATGTTGACTGTGATGTGCGGGAGCTACTGTGAGGCTAATTTATTGATACCTTCCATTAATTAAAGTGAAGAGTCATTAGTACAAGAGGTCTTGGCGGAGCTTCCTTCGACCTACTCTACAACCCTACGGTATTTCTGAGCGAGCGGAAATTTGAAGGGGTCGCTTAACTCAATAGGATAGGCCGAATTTCCTTGAAAATTCACGGATCGTTTGGCCATTGCCGGTGGTAAATGTTTCATTCAGACCATACCGGAGGAAGCTCCAAGATATTCTCTAAGATATCGTGTGTGTTGGTCTTTGAACGGAATTCGAAACGATAGTGATTACTGAATGATAGTGAATTACTCAAAATTTTAAAAATAAAATTGGTACTAAAAAATTAAATTTAAAAAATAAGTAAAAAATTAAAAATTAAATTACTACAAAATTAAAAAAAAATTAAATTACTGAAAATAAAAACAAATTAAATTACTCTTCGTTACCAATTTGTTTGTAGGTGGACATGTTAATTATTAAACATTATAATAATTGGACGGTCTTTCCAAATCATGATGCAAGCAGAAGAATAATAAACCACTGCACAATCATTTGCAGCATTTTCTTGCTGTTTTGTTGTTCTATTGTTTATTTATTTATTCAATACGAGCGAGGCTCATTATAATTTACAAGAACAAAAAATGCAATCAATCAGATCACTTTTATCCGAAGCGTTAATTAAAACCGTGTAAAAAATTAAAAATTGTTTCTTTGGAGTCTCATTTTGGGACAACCACCCGTGTCGTTAATTAATTGGGCTTTCAAAATATTATTTTTCGCTATCGATATCGAAAATGCGCGCAAGAATAATTGTGAAAAATCGTCAAAGAATTGCGGTGTGTAAGGTAAACCATAAAAATCACCATTTAATAGCTGAGAGTTGTGCATGAAAGAAAGTAATAAAACGTAATATCGTAGACCCACAAATAATTTTTCACCCCCGCGATTACAAGGTTGTTCCGCCCAAGGGAGGTATCAAGCGGCGAGCTATTTCATTGAAACCTCGAGACAACCCATAGTTCGCTACCTTTGAGAAACGAGAGGCTCGCTCGGAATTTTGATTCGCCGGCTCGAATCGCCCAAGAACTTACCACCGCTGTAGATAACGCGCACACGTTCGTCTTTATTGGATCGGGATTAATTCGACATTGATGGATTAATAGGCGTTCGACCGGAGGAGGTTCGTTTTTCATCTACGGAAGCTCGACCGTAGAATAAACCGACAAGCAATAAGTTAGATGTGTAGTACAAAAAGTGTGTCTTTTTTCGTAGGGTGCTCGAAAAATAGCGAAGAAGAATGTTATTAGATTCGTGTTCAAACATTGTTCGAGCAGTTTCATTTTTTTTTTTTTTTTTTTTTTTTGTCTTAGTATATTCTGCCGCTAAAAAGTGAAAAGTTGGAAAATATCAGCTTTGACACCATAGTAGATTTAGCTAGTCTTTTGCGACTCAACGAATCAAAAAATCATGAAGGTGCTCGATCTTTTGCCTGAATCATAATCAGAACTTTCCTACAATAGAATAATTTCGAACTCGCCTGTTTGACGTGCGCGTCGCCTACTTATTAAACTTCCTGTGAAGCTCATGTATTATTATCTCAATCGAGGGTGTCTTGTCCCATGGGAGTCGCAAATCACCTATAGAGTCGGATACAAGCAGAATAACAATAAGGCATCTGCAAGAGGTCTAGAGGGAATTGCAGAAGTAGCATCCCGACAACGATGTGCGGTGTTAACTAGAAACTAGACCCGGGTTGCGATGCGTGTCAGATTTTATCCAACTTCGGACAGCGGAGCGTTTTCTGTATAGTATTTTCAGATTATTATCCCACTGTAACCGCTCGTGAAAAAAATATCTAACTCCCCTCAAAGTTCGATGTTTTACCTTTTACGGCTTGCAGAATCCGAAAAACTATCATTTAAAAAAAATATATTATAATAATCAAAGCTTCGTAGAAATTAATAAAACCAACTTCAAAATTATTCACCTAAAAAAAAAAAAAAAAAAAAAAAAATTGCCGATGAAAAATAACAAAAATGCCCCAACTTCTAGCCACTCAATCTCCAAGTACATTTTCTATTATGATGATAATTATGTGAGACTTTATTATTATATAGTAACCCTCGTATTGACCTGACCACTTCCTGATTGATTGAACCACCTTCCCTAATAATGGAAAAATTATTATTTCTACTGATTCCCAAATGACTGAACGACTTTCCTTTTCACCTCTCAATCGCTTCTGAATGGTCGCTTTTCGGAGTCGGTGCCTATTATGCCATAGAAAACTCAGTAGAATCTGAATCGCAGGAATATAATTATCATGAGTTTTCAAATATTTGAACAGAGCAAGCCAGTATTTCACAAAGCCAATTTTTAACACGGTCAATTTGACGATGACTGTTTACGCCTTTTCCTGAGAACTATTTCACATTTGTCTATGGATATTTTCGTCTACTTTCAAATCAGATGGATACATTTATCACGCTATTTTTTTATAGACGATGAAGAAATAAAAATGTTTTAAAATATTATAAAAAGCCATCAAGTTACTCTAAATAAAAATCACGTTCTCAGCTTTCATTTATTACTTAGGCACCTACTAATTGTAAGTGAATGAGAGGTGGAAAGGAAAGTTTTTTTTTTTTTTTTTTCATTAAAATTCTAACATAAATAATGATCTAAAATGTTGTATAAAAAATAAAAAATTTAATATGTCTAATTAGTCAAATAAATCGAATAGTCTAATATGACTAATTTGTGTTGTTAGATAAAAAAAATTACAAGTGAACTCTATGATTATGCATGACTTTTCGTCATCGACTATCATCTATTGTTATGGTAAAGCATGATTTTGTTCTTCCAAAGAGATAATTTGTTCATTCAAATTATCAACCGATTCGGAACGTTTTTGAACGTTCAGAAGCGAGGAAATACAAATTAGGCACGGCAGTTTGTACGCGGCGTACTCAGGTGTGAAGCTGGCGTGTTATTCTAGGTTGCGGTCTAACTGAGGAATCCGTGTAATTTAAGCGTGTAAAACAACCCTCGACACCAGGTGTAAATGCTATAGTTAGTAAATTTTTGACAAACTGCCTCCTTCTCATGTTGAGTTCATCGGTGAAACTCTGATAAAAAGATTATTAGAGGGAAAAAAATTATTTTTTGTTGCGCACCAAAATTCAAAAAAGGTTATAAATATATCACACGTCGAAGAGATTAAATTATTTTATGGAAGTAATAGGATAGTAAGAAATCGGATAGTCCTTCCAATTCAAGCGAAAGCTCGTTCATCGAACGAGTCGAATTTTTTTTTATTATAATAAAATAAAACTCACCGCAGAGATGGCCAACTGATACTGTTTTATCGTTTGTGCAGCCTCTGGCGTAATGCAATCGCGCGCGGTTTTTTTGGCAATGGCTTCCAGCGAGCTACCACTCACTTGCACGGACGAGCAAGAACTAAAAGCGCGGCGGAGGCGGCGCACCGCCCCCAGACAAGAGCAACCAGTTGTAAGAGTTAGGATCGACTGGAGTCCGCTAAATTGTGCATCAGTAATTTTTTTTTAATTTTAACGAGAGAAAAATCGGAGTTTTTCATCGTTATCGCTCGATTTTTTCCTACACAATATGTTTAGCCAATATTTTTGTACTTAAATTCGAAAATAAACCTTCCCTTCGCCCTGAAACCAACAATATGTTTTTCCATAGGGACCGAAAACTATTTTCTCCGAGCGAATAATAACAAAAATAAATGCATCGTTCATATCAATGATTGTCTTTGTGTCAGACCTTGCTCTTCTGCCATAATGGCCTCATCACGGACCAAGAAAGCACGGTACTTTAATTTATTATTAGAATATTTATTTGAAATAATTTTTTTTGTCACTTAACTAAACAATAGCTTGTTTTCATGAAATCGCTGAATAAATAAATAACATTTAAATCTCATTGGTCTCGATTTATGGACGTGAAATGAATCCTCTTCCTCACAGACATCGTATCAATAAAAATTCTATATTTTGCCTCATTCAAAGTGGTTCAAAAAATTATTTTCCTAACTAGACATTGATTTTTTTCGGTTTTCATAACAGCATTAGCGGCTGTCTTCTGTTATATATATAAAAAATGACATCGCATTGCGAAAAGCGAGAGCTTCGTCTTTGCAATGTCTTATTGCAATACACTCGACCGGGTTTTCCCAATGCCCCGAGCGCTCCTTTTTTATATACCTACCTATGTTTTTTTTTTTTTTTTTTGTTTATTGAGTTTTCTTCCGAAAACCCTCTTGTCTTTGAGAGCGCTACCGCACTCGTTCCGTACGGTTCTTTTTATTTCATTGTTAGTTGAGGAAATGGCGACAACCTTCAATCGAACGAGCTGAATCGGATCTATGAAGGAGCTGATGAAACTCGCAAAAAATATTTAGTATCAAGCTTCGTTTTCTGCGGCGAACTTTGCAGCATTTTTTGTTCATACATTTTTCATACAATTGAGCGAAATGTTTGTTCAGCGCTGAGTTATCGAAACCGTTTTCTAAAAAGAGTGGAATTATTTGCTAGAGTAAACTCAGATAGAAATCCGACTGAAAAAGTGAAGTTTCACAGATTCTTTTTTCCTCTCATTTATTTCGTATGAAGAAAAAAAAGTTGGATGTGATACTTTTCTTATAGACAAATCACGATATTTCAAAAGGTATCCGTACATTCGAATTTCCTCGAAAAATGAGGGCGTTGAAGACATTTTGATGAATAGAGGTTGAAAACACAAAATGCAAAAAACTGGGTTCGCTAGAGAACTAGGAAACAATGTCTAAGAGTAAGATTTGTTGGAAATGATTTTTAAAATATTTTTCTCGATTATTTACCCAACAATACGTGGACACCCTATACATACAATTGTTATAGTTTTACAATTCGATTCGCATACGTATGAAACAGAATTTTATGTGTTTTTATGTGAAAATTCGAAATCGACGCAGCAATATACTAAGAGCGATATGAAAATGAGTTTAGATATTTTTTATTGGCTTGAGAAATTGTAGGGAACCTGTGCCAACGAGGATATTTCGCGATGGATCTCAGAGCAACTGTGGAGTAACTGTGGTACCAGTTTGGACATGATGCTTCTTCTCAAGAACCGCTGAAAATATTTTATCAGTTCATTTATTCAATTTCTCATCACCCAAAACATTTTTTATCATATCTGAACCCACGCGGTTTGATTCTTGCGTTTTCATTCGTCCGAATCGAGCCCAAGGTTCCATCGTACGAGAGACAATCGTATAATGCTACTGAATAGACGAGTCGCCATGTAAAGATGTGTTAAAGTTTACCTAGGGCGAGCGAAGTGAAGAAACCAAAAGAAGTCCGACGAGAAGTAAGAGGCTGTTAATCTATTAAAACTTAGCGGAGTCCTTTTTCTCGTTTCGCCTTGCCGAGTCCCGAGGGAAAGAAGCGGTAAACTACCGTCCATTACACTTTTAACTCGACTAGACAGATAGAATTATAGGGTTACCTTAACTTGTTTATTCGGTCCATTATTTTCCCTCGAACTGAAAGCCCAGCTGCCTACCAATCTATCAATGAAGATAAATTAGAATCAGCGAGTATAAATCGGGGCTTCTCTTACTTCGATTTTCATGGTACAAAACATGGATTTCGGGAATGGGACGACGAGGTTTTGCAGGTACACTGTCGAAATCCCAGTGCCCGATAATAATCGTTAACTCTTCCTTTCACTTCAAGATAAAAGTAACTAAGTAGCTCGTCGGATGAAATTGCGGCTTGGAAGACTCAGATTACGAAATAGCTGCTCTTCTCTCGACGCGTGGAAGTCGGAATAAAACTCGACGTGACTGATGATATCAGCTCGAGTAGCCCATTTTTTAGGCGCGCCAGAATTACCAGCTGCACTTCTCGACATCTTTTTCTTCATTACTTACAAGACCGCGCAGCGAAACACATTTATAGTATCTCGCGCCGTCGGAAGGTGCTCCTATTCCTTAGCAAATAAAAAAAGAAGGTTGTGGGAAAATTTAACAACTAAAATATATCTTGCAAATACAATTACAAAAAAAAAAAACGCTGCAAATGATAGTGCAGTGGTTTACTCGTATTATTCCTTAGCTTCAATAATGATTTAAGAAGACTATCGCCATTTGTGATAATGATTATTCCGAACATTTTTTGTGAACGTTCCCACTGAAAAAAACGCTGCAAATGATTGTACAGTGGTTTATTATTCCTTCGCTTCAATATTGATTTAGAAAGACTATCCATTTGTGATAGTAATTATTTCGAACATTTCGGAACAATCCCACCGAAAAACAGATTGTAACTATAGGGGAAAACTCCTTAGCAACTATTGTAATTTTATTCAATTTTATTTTTCTTAATTTCATAATTGAAAACTATATTTTTTGCCTAACGGTACAGCTGGAGAGAGCATTTGACGACCATTCCAATGAGTATAGAACGATTTTTATAGCTCCAAGCACTCTCGAGTTATACCCTCATGTCAAATTTCTGAAAATCTCCCAAATTCGGCACAAAAGCTGCGATAACTCGAGAACCAATAAAGCTACCGACCCGGCGATGGTCTCATTCGATTCAGCGTCCAAAAATCTATATAATTTGATACCACGTACACATTTTTCTGAAAAACCTTGGAAAATATGAATTTTCTCCCCCTCAAAACCCCCCAAAACACCCTTAAAATTGAGCTAGCAAGTTGGTTCGAAAATTGGGCCGTCGTAGGACCGAGATTGATTTTTGGTGAAAATTTCAAGAATTTAGCTATTATGGTTTGGCCGGAAAAGTGTTGACGGCGTACGGCGTACGGCGTACGGCGGACAGACAGAATTGTTTTTATTGGATATTCGGATTCTACATGCCTTGAAACGTAAAACATCAAATTTTGAGGGGGGGTTATAAATTTTTTTTTCTTGGGCGTTTACAATGGTTTATTATTGAATAATAAACCAACAGATTGGTAACTATAGAAAAAACACCGTAGTAGCAACTATTGTAATTTTAATTATTTTTGTTTTTCATAATTTCCAAATTAAAAGCTAAATTTGTCGCCTAATGGTGCAGTTGAAGGGAGTGTTAGACGACCATTCCAACGAATATAGAACGATTTTTATAGCTCCAAGAACTCTCGAGTTATACCATCATGTCAATTTCTGAAAATCTCCAAAATTTGACACAAAAGCTGCAATAACTCGAGAATCAATAAAGCTATCGTATCCGCAATGGTCTCGTTCGATTCTGCGTTCGAAATTCGATAGAAATTGATAGAAATTGATACCAAATACAGCTTTATCTGAAAAAAAATTGACAAACTACGAATTTTCGTCCTCTCAAAACCCCCCAAAAAAACCCTCACAATTAAGGTAGCGATTTGGTTAAAGAATTGAGCCTTTGGTCAAAAACTCAACCCGGTCAAAAAATGAAAATTAAATTAAATTAAAAAAAAAGTTGCTGCAAATGTTTGTAATTTATTCCTTTGTTATATGCTAAATACCGAACAACTGATCTATGAAAAAAAAGAAATTATAACGAAGAAACTAAATGTAGAAAAATTACAATTACATATGATAGGTTTTTTCTGCCTCTAGCCACCAAATAATTAATAAAAACCGACAATTACAAATTTCTAAAAGCCTTAAAAATATTCAAGAGGACCCACGTTGTCCAATAAATTAAATTCGACCGAAACGCTGGGTCACCGGAGGGAAATAAATCGTTACGTGCGCCTTCATACGAAATACAGCAGAACCCGCAATACATAGCTGCGAACGCTGGCGTTGCCTATGTGGATGATTAAGGCGCCGAGCGGCCGCCTGACAGGATTTTCCGCCTGTACGGTATCGCGATCGATACTTCCTCAGTCTCAAATATAAATAGAGCATTTTTACTCGGTATTTTCACGAAATATTGAGGAATTATTCTTCTCAAGAGTTTCGATATTATTATGGTGAAGTTTGAACAGAGCGGAAAAATTGCTATTGTGATAGGTTTTTCTACCTCTAGCCACCAAATAATTGATAAAAAACGAGAATTACGCATTTCTAAAAGCCTTAAAGTTATTCAAGAGGCCGAAATTGATTTTTTGTGAACATTTCATATTTTAGCATTTTTATAGTTTGGTTGAAAAAAGTGTTGTCGGCGGACGGAGAGAATTTTTTTTATTGGATATTTGCATTCTACATGCCTTGAAACGTAAATCATATTATGAGTGGGGTTAGAAATGTTCTTCTCTAGGCGATTACAACGGTTTATTACGAATAATAAACCAAAACGCGGGCTTACTCATATTGAAGTAGTAGGCGAAGATGCAGACCAATTTTTTACGCGATTTTGTCCACCTTGTGTGGAACACTCACGACAAAGGCAATTTTCCATTACTTATAATTATTGTCCAGAAAAAAACAGTTGCGCCGGCCGTAACCTGATTACAAACCGTCGAGAAAATTGGCTGATTGAGCTAAACGATATTGTTTACCAACGTTTGTCTCACCTCCCGTTCTGCCACTCTCATTAGAGCACTTGCCACTTGGCATTGAACAAGACGTTTTATCTGATAACTCGGAACCTCATATGAATTCACAGAGTTGAATGAAAACGACACCGTCAAACAACTCGTGTTTCACGTTTTTTTCGAAAACTAGTCGGTACTTTTACTGTGTTCTTGAATAGACTTAGTCGAATTTCACATTATGCCGTTGAACGTTTCGGCGTTTTCCCGGTTTTTTCTTCTTTTAAATTTTCTTCAAGGAATCGAAAAATCGCTCGATTCGTGATTAATATGAGATGATTGATACGACCGGCGTGAAATGCGTCAATGCACTACAGAAGACTGCTATGCTCGATGGATCTACGCAGGAGACGGCGTTCACCTTTCAGCGGGGCTACTGTTGATAGGTTGGATACTCAGGACGGGAACTTGCAAAGGTAAACCGAAAATATTTACAGTGTCTTACTTTAGTCCAATAAAAACCCGGTCAAAAAATAAAAATTAAATTAAATAAAAAAAAAAAAAACATTGCTGCGAATGTTTGTAATTTATTCCTTTGTTTTAATTTATTTCATCTATAAATTAGGAATCAAGGAGACGATCTACTATTTTAGTAATTTGTTCCTTTCCACCCGACAACATAGGGCTAAAATATGCTAAATACCGAACAACTGGTCTATGAAAAAAAAGAAATTATAACGAAGAAACTAAATGTAGAAAAATTACAATTACATTATATGATAGGGTTTTTTCTGCCTCTAGCCACCAAATAATTAATAAAAACCGACAATTGCAAATTTCTAAAAGCCTTAAAAATATTCAAGAGGACCCACGTTGTCCAATAAATTAAATTTGACCGAAACGCTGGGTCACCGGAGGGAAATAAATCGTTACGTGCGCCTTCATACGAAATACAGCAGAACCCGCAATACATAGCTGCAAACGCTGGCATTGCCTATGCGGATGATTAAGGCGCCGAGCGGACGCCTGACAGGATTTTCCGCCTGTACGGTATCGCTATCGATACTTCCTCAGTCTCAAATATAAATAGAGCATTTTTACTCGGTATTTTCAAGGAATATTGCGGAATTATTCTTCTCAAGAGTTTCGATATTATTATGGCGAAGTTTGAACTGAGTAGATAAAATGCTATTATGATAGGTTTTTCTACCTCTAGCCACCAAATAATTGATAAAAAACGAGAATTACGCATTTCTAAAAGTCTTAAAGTTATTCAAGAGGATCCACGTTGTCCCAAAAATTCGACCGAAACGCTCGGTCAGCGGAGGAAATAAATCGTTACGTGCGCCTTCATACGAAATACAGCAGAACCCGCAATACATAGCTGCAGTTGCAGGCGTTGCCTATGCCGATGTTTAAGGAGTCGAGCGGACGCCGGATAGGATTTTCCGATTGTACGGTATCGCGATCGATACTTCCTCAGGCTCAAATATAAATAGAGCATTTTTACTCGGTATTTTCAAGGAATATTGCGGAATTATTCTTCTCAAGAGTTTCGATATTATGGTGAAGTTTGAACAGAGTAGATAAATACGCCGTACGCCGTTAGCAGTTTTCCGGCCAAACTGTAAGAGCTAAAAATTTGAAATTGTCACCAAAAATCAATCTCGGTCCTACGACGGCCCAATTCTTGAACCAACTTGCTAGCTCAGTTTTAAGGGTATTTTTGGGGGGTTTTGAGGGGGAGAAAATTCATATTTTCCAAGGTTTTTCAGAAAAATGTGTACGTGGTATCAAATTATATAGATTTTTGGACGCTGAATCGAATGAGACCATCGCCGGGTCGATAGCTTTATTGGTTCTCGAGTTATCGCAGCTTTTGTGCCGAATTTGGGAGATTTTCAGAAATTTGACATGAGGGTATAACTCGAGAGTTCTTGGAGCTATTTAAATCGTTCTATACTCATTGGAATGGTCGTCAAACACTCTCTCCAGCTGTATCGTTAGGCAATAAGTTTAGCTTTTAATTAGGAAATTAAGAAAAATAAAAATGATTAAAATTACAATAGTTGCTACGGAGTTTTCCCCTATAGTTACCATCTGTTTTTCGGTGGGAACGTTCAGAAATGTTCAAAATAATTACTATCACAAATGGATAGTCTTCCTAAATCATTATTGAAGCGAAGGAATAATAAACCACTGTACAATAATTTGCAGCGTTTTTTATTGGATATTCGGATTCTACATGCCTTGAAACGTAAAACATCAAATTTTGAGGGGGGTTAGAAATTTTTTTTTCTCGTGCGATTACAATGGTTTATTATTGAATAATAAACCAAAAACGCTGCAAATGATAGTACGCTTCAATAATGACTTCAGAAGACTATCCATTCGCAATAGTAATTATTCCTAACATTTGTGAACGCTCCCACTGAAAAACAGAATGGTAATGCATCAATGAGCTGTGAATTGAGGAGGAATAAGGTGAGCTTTGAGCATTGAAGCGTGGTGTTCACTGGTGACTGGTCCAGCAACTGACGATAAATCAGGGACCAGTTCCTATCTAGTAGAACAACCTCGATCCACCAGCCTATCATCTATTGTTGAACAAAACTAATCAACGGACAGAATAAGGTCTGAAATAAATCCAAATCAAGCCCTGACACGCTATAGGCACTATTTAGTCCGCAAATAACTCATGGTTACTCGAGTAACACATGATTGTGGGGGGCTTATTTTTATTATAGAAAACTGATTTCAATTTCACTCCATTTCTCTCTCTGTACAGGCATTTCCGGAAGAAGTCAAACGATCACGGCTATTGCCAATTTTGCCAAATTCGCATACTACGTCGGAGAGACACCGTACATTCCTTATTCTATTTGCGTCGTAACGACTTTGGCCCTGGAAGCATTCGTTTTGCTGTATCTCATTCTTGTCAAGTACAGGAAGACTGTCGAAAAAGCCTATGACACGTTTTGGTAAGGAAACTTGCGAGACATTTATAATTGCCGAGGAACAAAAATGTTATTAAGTGAACAAAAGGTCCATTAGCTGGTTTTTCCCTTTTGAAGATCACGTCAAGGGATCATGTCCTTTTGAAAATCATTTGTGTTAAAGGACTTACGCGAGCGCCATGAAAATCGGCGAATGATTTGGGAAAGATTTTGCAGAAGACTCCTCAGTGATTAGTGTCCACATGATTTATCCCACTAAAGGAATGACGAAGGGGTTCGCCAGGGTGTAGTATAATTACTTTAATAACGATTTAGTCTGGCACGACAACAATGTGTAAGGTGTGTGCCTTATGTCATCCTCCATGTTGAAGTATTTATTCAAGTGAAAGCTGCTTGATTTATGGCAAACGTTTTACCCCCTTGCCGCCACCATCTGCAGCCACATTTTTGGCTGCACAAAATGTGCCGCTACTAGAAAAAAGGACTCCCAGATACAGATGTCGTTTCCTGCTTTTCACCAATGTAGGAGAATGTTATCTCCCTGGCGCCTAGATGCCCAAAGCCAAATTTCACTGGGTTGACTGTCAACCCATTCACGTCGCAATATTCTTCTAAAATCTTCAGCTTCTCGAATACATCCGCTTGAGAGACACACAGAATCACCCAGTCGTCTGCAAAGGCTATCGAATTTATGACAACCTTGCGGTCCATGCCTAGATCAACATCCACCCTGAAGAAATCATCAACATAAACAGATTACGGATGTGAGGCGATAAAATCTCACCTTACATCACTCTTGTGCTCTTCTGGGTGGCAATAGCCTTCCAGTGTCCTCACCTTAATAATGACTGGCGTCCCAAAAGAAAACAATTACTTTTTTCACTTCGCTTTCCCTTCCCATTTTTCCATTGGCAGTTTCTGCTCACGTTTCCTTGAGCCGTGATTTTAGGGGAAAGAGCGGGCATTTATAGCGAGCTAACATCTGAAAAGGATCACTTGTCAGACTTTTATCATGTGGTGTGATTTATAGAAGGCTTGAGTATAACCACAAGAAAATCCATTCATCAATTTAGAGCAGTTGAATGTTTCATGAGACCAATTTCAATTTCAGGATAGAAGTGATCATTATAATCAGTAGCGTTCTTGCAATCGTGAACAACAGAGATGCTTCAGATCCGTTGGACGTAAGTTTTGGTTCATTGCTCAAGTTCCAGCTTGCAGAAAAAATACTAAACGCGTACTTGTTTACAGGTGATCTTCGCTGGGAGCTATTACATTGAATCCGTATCCTTACTTCCACAAATATACTTCAACTTTCGCACTGGGTCGAAGAATTTATGCGTATCCTCGTACGTCCTTGTCTGCTCAGTGTACAAGAGCTTCCATATGTATTATGCGGTCACCACAGATCAGTACTACACTCCCGTTTCTCTATATCCCGGCTTCATACAGCTCGCTACTTATGCCCTGTACTTTATTCTACTCATACTCATACCCAAACGTAAGTATGTGAGTGATAATGGCAAGTAAGGCTACAAGGTAACTGAAAACTCATTGAAATTTGAGACCGGAAGGTCCATATTGAGCAACTCTCATCCTTTTAACATTTCCTCATTATGCCTTAGGCTACAGTTCGATTTCCTAGGAGTAGTTTAAAATCATCAGAATTCACTGCGGATTAAATTAAGCAGAATTTCCTTGGAGTTAAAATATCTATTTTTTTCCAGATAAAGAAAAAAAAATGCTCGCAAACCTTGACAGTATTTCAGGGAGCTTGGACGATTTTGCGTACAATGACGAGGGTCAACAGCCGGTTATAATTGTTACAAGGCCAGCTCTCGATAGGCAACAGTCCCGTTTGGAGATGCCGTTCCTCAGAAAGACACTTCCTTCGTCCTCATCTCTAACAACTTACGTTGGGAGCCATTCTAGCAGCAAAATCAACTCTCCATTAGTTCAGAAGAAAGTCAAATCGGCAAAACTGAAGCACGTCGGTTCGACACCGGCTTTCAACTCAAAAAGCATCTCGCCTATGAATTTGAAACGGACTCAATCCGCCTCATCACTGGTCAGTTTAGGGCTGCAGTCTTTCGATAGCCAAGATGAAGGTATCATTATACATTGTCGAGAAACAGCTACAGAAAGCAGGCAAAAGAGAATCGCCTACGCTAGGCAGGCATCTTTGCCTGCAAGACAGTTATCAAGTGCTACAGAAATCACAAACCAAGTGGCAAAGGAAAATCGGGAAACGGTTGATTTGGAAAACGATTCCACAGAATTGAATGAAACATTCTCATTCTACGTGAACCCAGAACCTTCTAATAATGACAAATATGATTCAAAACCCCTTACTACAGGTAATGCTCTTCATAACTCTGAAGACCCAATAGGAGAATCAATATTGACGCAGAAAAATATTCAGCCCGAAACAGTATTCGCTATTCATAATGGGAGCTATTTGGACACTGCGAGGAAAATTTCAGAGCCAAACAGAAGCCCTTCATCTCCATACAATGTACAGGGTGGAAAAAGACGAAAACGGACTACATCAACCTCGCCAGACTTGCGCAATAGGCCGAGACGCCAAACGATGCATCATCTTGCTGGAAACGATCCGAAACAGCAGCACAATTGGCAATTCCTTGCGAGCACAATTATAGGAATCAGCCCACCAGTGAGACGACCATCAAGCCCAATCCATCGGTCAGATTCTGACGATAGCAATAGAGCATTTCACAAACATGGTTTTCACCTAAGAAAGAAACGCCGGGCTACAATGCAAGCTTTGAATGTCCCATCCGAACACCACACGAGCTGGAAGACATTTGCAAGCAGTTTGATTGGCTCAAGACCACAATCGCCAATGTCAGCCCAATTTCCCACAACTTCACCAACCCTCACCAGAAGTTCGTTCGGAATCGAAAGAAGCACCAGCGATTCTGGATGCATCAATCCAGCCATGAAACAGCGTAGAGCAACAGTGCAGATCTCAAGCGGGATGCTGGCCCCCAAAAAGCTCACAAGTTGGCAAAAATTCACAGGAGGTTTGATGAGGAGGAATTCAGATAACCGCAGCTCATCATCGCCAATCGATCACCTGGGGGACTTCAAGTTTGAAACAGAAGAGAGAAAACGACATAGCACAGACCAGAAAGAGACGGAGATAGCCGAAGATTCGGAAGAGCAAGATTGATTTTAAGCTCCGAGGAATCAGCAGAGTATGAATGTTATACATTGCTATTTGAAGTTAGTATTCAGAAGGGGAATCTAAACCCGACTTGTCACGACTGAGTGTGCCATTTGACGGCTCAATCTGCAACTAAGCGCCGTGTGCCATAGAGATCTTTTTTTCAAATGGAAGAAAACTGCAAAAAAGTACCATCGATGCTGAAAAAAAAAAAAATTCTGTCGGACGGGTTTTTCACCGAAGGAACAGTGAATTGGCACCAAACTAACAATGACAGGTGGAAGTAGAGGTGAGCGTTTTTTGGTTAACAGTTTTAATTAACATGGAATAATGAACTAACTCTTACATCGTTTGCAAATTGATATTTAAATAAAAACGCAACAATCTCCCCACAAACAGAATGTTCCCCTAGTTTTTCGATGCCTGAGAAGGCAATTGTTGTAAATTAGTCAATAGATTTCTAATGTGAAAAGAAAATTCTCCAGGAGCAACGCGTTGCTGCGAAATTTAGTTTTCTGTTGGGTAAAAAAATTGCAGGAACTATTGAGATATTCAGAACAGCTTATGGGGATGCTGCCATGAGTAAAGTATGTGTCTATAAGTGCTTTCAAGAATGGAGAAATGGCTGTTGGAGAGCAACCTTGTCCAGGGTTCCCCTAAACTTCAAGAACAGATAAGGACGTCAAAAAAATCAGCACTCTTGACGTGAAGACTGTTGCTAAACAGTTGACCTACTTTCTCAGATGTCGGGAGTATCTTGGCGTTCAGTTTGTCCCACATCAGTGAAGCAGTTTTTGACAAAAAACGTTATGATACTGTTGTCCACCCTCGTACTCACCAGATCTAGCACCCTGTGACTTATTTTTGTTCCCCAGACTAAAAGTCTTGAAAGAAAAGCGTTTTGAAACTGCGAAGGTCCAACAAAACTGAGAAGAGCTGAAGGCCGTTCAGTCAATTGAACTTAAAAATGGCTTAAAACAATGGGGTAAAGATTGGAGAGGAGGGTTTCAGTCAATGGGAATTACTTTCAAAGTGACCAAAATTGTGAGTAAAGATATTGCGAAATAAAAAATTTATGGCGGAATTCCTGTTTCTTTTGGATCCCCCTTGTATGTGTTGAGTTGGACTGCTACTTGATGTTTTACATCCATTTTTTCTATTATTTCTGATGATAAAAGTTGCAGGGCTCACATAGATGATTAAGCCAGTCTGCAACAAGCTGTCAATCAGCTATCATTCGTTTAATCTAGATATCACTGCTGCGCAATAATATAACACTCCTAGACTCTTAGAAAAACGGACAGAGCTTAGAAACGAGCTGTGAAAATTATTTATTCGAAAAATTCACCAAGACAGTAATTTTTAAGAGAACTCATTGAAATATTAGGAGGCAGATTATGGAATATTGGCAAGGTAGTCTTTGACTGAGGCCGGATCTAAAACGCGGAAGCCGTTCTCATCGCAGATGCCAACTTCAATATTATCAGAGGTCATTTGACCTTCAAAACCTTCCTTCAAAGTTAAGATGGCGGTGTGCACTGCATCCTCAATATCTTGAGTTTCGATATACCTGAAAGAAAAATTCGAAATAATTTGACAAATGGCCCAAATGTCAATATATATTTTTCATATGAACGGAACTCTTCAAAGAATCTCACTTTTGTACTTAATGTATTATTTCAATTACCTTTTTTCCAAAAACGTCTTCCCATTGATGTAGTTTTTGCCCATTGCGGTCGCTTTCCAAGCAAAATAAGCACCAGACGGATCGCATTGGAACAACGTTGGCTTTCCATCGTCCCAACCGCAAATTAGCAGAGAAACGCCAAAAGGTCTAACTCCACTGAGAAAAAATAATAATATAAATATAATAACATGGCAGACTATTTTTTTTTTTTTTTTTTTTTTTTTTTTAACGTTTAAAATCACTTACCCTGATTGAGTGTATTCCTGCATCACCATGGCCACCTTTTGGACCAGTTGGGGTGTCGGAATTCGCTGTCCGTAGACCAACTTGTACTGTTGCGCCAGCTTTCGCGCACGTTTAACCAAAAGCCGATAGTCGGGGCCCATGCCTTTCAAGTGAGAAAATAAATAGAGTATTTAGGACGTCGCTAAAGGATGCATCCTATTGAAAAAATATTGCTTACCGCTGTATACCATGCCGATATGCTCTTCCACCATTTCGACTTTCCTGATCGAATGCTCTTCGTACAGGATAGACTTGTATTTGTTTTCCGTCGCTAAAACGACGCCATTTTGAGCTAGAAAAGGGCACAGTAGGTAAACATATTTATAAATTCGTCACATTTTTCAAACAGTTACCAATCTACGAAAATTCGCTAGTAAAGATGATTACGACTCGAAATTTTCTCATTTTTGGACCTTCTGGCTTGGAGAACTGGTCCAATTTTTACAAAATTTGCAATAATCATGTCCAAATTTACGTTGAAGAGCGCACTGACTCAATTTTGTCGAATTTAAACTAAGAGTTCGTCTATTGGATTGTTATCTACATTATCTCTTGATTTTATTATATTGAATACGTTTAAGGACGTTTCTCTCCCTTTATAATAGTGTCAGTAGAATACCTTTTATCCCAATGGAGGGAGCGCCAGCGGACACGGCTGCCAAAGCGTATTCAATCTGTACCAACTTCCCTGAGGGGCTGAAAACGCAATTGAAAAAAAAAACATTATTATGGATGCGATTGAACTCGATTACAAGAACAGGTCGAATCGAAAAAATGCTAAGCCACAGGAAGATAATTTATAGAACGATCTTTTTCATGGTATTTTTCTAGAACGGATTTCAACGGAGGTGAGTTCACATAAAATTCGTATATATTGACCGTATTTACCTGAAAGTGGTCAGCGAGAAGCTGTACCGCTCGGAACCCATTTTTGGAAATTGAACAACTCAATGAACTAATTTAAACACTATAAATTCAACGCTAATGAACTTGAGGACAACGCAGGATGACAAAGATTCCAAGCCGAAACGAAAACCGCAAGTAACTGGATGGAATAACCTGCACGTGTGAAACTTACTACATTCAGAGTTACCGGTCTCGCCAAGGAGGACATTTTTATTAAATTTGCTACGAAATTATTTTTTCTCTTTTATCGCCTCTTTGCTAGCTTTTGTAATTGCTGTGCATAATAATAATTTTACGCGAGAGGGCTGCTATTGGTTATTTCCTCAACGAATGTTCATCAAAATCACCATCATGAATTGAATACATAGGCACAACACCCAAACTGTTCAACAACAAATCCGACTGAAACAGTGATACTTAATGAACTGACATACTTGAAAGAAAAATACACACATAAACTATGACTTATCTTCTCCCATCATAAAAACGAAGGGAAATATAAAGAAATGCCGATGTTCGACATGACCACGAGCAGCCAGGGCAGAGAAAATGGAAGACACACACATCTTGTTGTCCGGTGTTTAGTTACTTTTGTTGATGTACTCGTGTTAGCTGATCTTAAATTTGTTTCACGATTATTATTCCTCAGTTGTCTTGCAATTTTTCTCTTCGCCTGTAGATTCGGATTTCGAAAAATTGACGCTGATTCGATTGCTGGAAGCGATGAAAGTCAAACTCGATAAAAACAAGCCGAGTCACTCTAAACCAAAGGTGAAAAATACGGAGTGTGCGATTCTTGAACAAATAATATGAAATGTTATGATGCTAGGCTATTAATTATTTTAATCTTTAAACTATAGGTCATTTTTGTAAAATATTAATTTCATCTTAATTAATTTTTCGCTTGTTTTAGCGCGTCATTCGTTCCTAGAAGCATTTCATGAATTTTTAAAAACATATAAAATACGTACTTATAATAATTTACATGTTTATTCAATATAATTATATTTGATTATTATTTGATATTTATTTATTTAATATTATTTTATTAATTCCGCTGTATGTTCACAAACGAAATATAATTACTACTTAAATATAATAACAGTAATTTTCAAACGAGATTATAATTACAGGTAACTAAAAGGAACGTGAACTTCAAAAAGAAGAAAACAAAGGTACCAAAGTCTCAGAAATTGTCGAAGAAAACGTCTTTCAACAAGTCTTCTTCGAAGTCATCAAAAGCTGTGTCTGAATTGGATATGTCAAATGAACAGGGAAAATTTTCCAACGGCGAGAAAAAATGTCCCACCAAAAAAACTCCTACTGCAACTACAAAATCCCCAAAATTGAAAGAAACGAAAAAATCATCATCGAAAATGAATCTTTCAGTGAACACTTCGTTGCAGTCGACGGTCGGTCTTGAAAAATTCAAACGAAAGAAGCGCAAGAAAAATAAAAAAGTGCCAGCTGAAAGTGTTATGAAACCTGTCGCATCGCTCAATTCGTCCCTGAAAGTTGAACAATGGATTGAACTAAACTCCCAAAACGAGACAGTTGAGACCGCATCGAAATCGAAAAAACCGAAACTGCTGGAACGAAATGATTAAACATCAACCCCTTCGCAGTTACCAAACTGCGCTAGATCAACAGAAAAATTTAATCCTGAAAAACAGCAAAATTCATCGAATACCACTGTTACACCAACTTCGAAGAACCAGATCTCCAAGAAAAAATCCAAAAAATTGCAAGAGATAACCAATGTAACTGCTGAACCAGCAGAACCTAACCTTTCGACAGTAAAATTGCCAAATTTGCCGAATCACAATTTGAATACCGATTCCCCAACTGTCGCTAAATCGAAACGGGAAAAGTTCAAAAATTCCAAAGAATCGACTCTGAGGGAAAGAATGATGTCGAGGTTAAGCGCTGCGCGATTTCGTTTTATTAACGAAGAACTGTACACGTGGGATGGGCAAAAATCTTCGGATTTAGGCTTTGCGAAGGATCCGAAAATGTTCGAAGCGTATCATTCCGGCTTCAGACAGCAAGCCAAACTCTGGCCCATCAATCCGATCGACATCATAATCAAATCTATCAAGAGATTGCCCAATTTCGAGAAGAAAATCGTCGCCGATTTCGGTTGCGGAGAAGCCAAATTGGCCGAGGAATTGTGTAATAATAAAGTTTATTCGTTCGATTTGGTCGCGCTCAATGATCGTGTTACCGTAGCTGATAATGCTAATACGAATTTGTATTCAAATTCCGTCGACATTGCTGTACATTGTTTGTCACTGATGAGCTCGAATATTTCAAGCTACATCCGCGAAGCGAATCGCGTCCTTAAGGTCGGCGGAATTTTGAAAATATCCGAAGTTGAAAGCCGTTTCGAAGATGTGGACAAATTCATCGACGGTGTGAGCAAGTTCAATTTCCGTTTGACGCAAAAAGATTTGTCGAAGAATTTGTTCTATTTTTTGGATTTTGAAAAAACTTCCGACATCGGCGTCGCTCGTAAGAGGAAGCTCCCCGCTTTGTCTCTTTTGCCGTGTTTGTATAAGAAAAGATGAACCGTGTTTTTGAAAATATAGGTACGTATTTACTTGTTTCTTTTTCCTTTTATCTTTTGCGGAATTAACCTGTTTTGCCTGTCGTTAACTTGTTCATTGTCTGGCAAGAATTTTCATCTTTGAATGTAGTCACAGTTTAGCAAGGATGAGGTTGCTTGATAAAATTTTCTCATCTTCCTTTTTACACATAATTTTGAGAACTTCTTCGAGTTGGCTCGAGCGAAAAATTCGCCGATTGACGTTCTGTACGTCGGTAAAAATATTTACAGCTTTTGACATGTTTCTGTCGTTTTTGTAACAATTAGTCAGCGTATATAGCTCCTTTCTGAAGGCACCTGATCAAGAGAGAATGAAAAATAGTGGAAAATGATTCACTTTCAGAAAAACTATCATTTGGTCGATTTTCCTTTTCTTTTTTTGGAGTTCTCTAGCAGTTTTTATTGGTTCAATTTTTATGTGTGTACAGTTAAGGTTATAAATCAACTAGGCATCTCTGAAGCCTCAATCGTCCTATCAGAATTTCACCAGTTGGATAAATAGGACTGAGTGAATAAAAAAAATTATCTTGAACCACTGCGTTTATTAGCAAACATTGAAAAAAAAACGGATGTAGACAAGAATGAAAATTCTTACACAAAATGAGGGCGAGGAATAATATCCAGCACATTTGAATTGTTTTTAAAAACCTGTCGGAATCACTATAAATGTCCGATTCCAAAAAAAAAACCCAAAGAAGGCGCTCGCAAAAAAAGAAGACATTCAGGAGCCAATTTTTTAATTCACACTTAACGCTAAAGCAATAATTATTATCTCACGGCCACACACGTTCACTCATAGTTGGTGGATGTTGTGCGTTGAAATTTGTGCGTATGTGTTATTATAAATTTCACTGAAGAACTAAAAGTGGATTTTTCTTTTAATTTTAATTTTTCATGTTTCAGCTTTGATACTGTTTTTTGATTTGCCGGTTCTAGGCCTATGGGATAGATACGTTTGAAATATATGCGTGGTCTTATTTTATTCTTTTTAGTTTGGTTGAAGTAAAAAAAAAAAACTTGACAGCGATAATTATTTCTATTAATCAATCGAGTTGAACTGTTGTCTTACATAAGTTTCATAAATTTTGGCTAGACTGACCAATGTGGAATTCTTAACTTGGGTGATCGTGTGTGTCAAAATTACACTCAGAAACCGTCACACTAGCACACAAATTATATATATTAGTCACTGACGAGCAATTTCGGACGTATAGTCCATTCTTTTGCCCATCAGTTGTAGGAACGTCGTTGTGTGAGCGCCTTAGTCAACTTAAACTATTAATTATCTTATTTTACATTACAATATTCTTATTTTCTAGGGTAACTTAACCTATACTGTACACTCTTGTAAGTTGTTGGTTCGATCGCATTATGGGTCACGGTAGCTCTCGGAAGAGTACCAGTCGCTCCATTTGAGAATGGGAAAACGATAGAAAACATTTTTCTAAATGAAACTTACGCTGACGTAATTTTGCTCTACTCAATGGCAAGATTTTGGCATTATTTTTCTCCCATTTAGATAGGAAAGAACGTCTAGGGATACAGTGATATTTAATCGACTTACATTATACACGAAGACATAAATAGTAGCAGCACATACTATACCAATTGGTAGCAGAATGATTTTTTATATTGTTATTTTTCATGATTCTTATTTTCTTCTATATTTTGGAATTTACTCAAAGATTACCTGCTGGAATTGTTTTGAGTGAATCAATTGTAATTTCACTGATTCGCGGAATAATATTATCGAGTACCTAATGGATTAATTTATTTTTCGCCAGAAAGTAGAGCAAGAAACTTATTCTTACTTACTTTACTTTACTTATTTTTTACTACTTTACTTATTTTTACTCTCTAATCCTCGCAAGTTGAGAATATTTCCATAACATTAAACAAACGACTCTTTTAATTACCTAATGCTGTAAAAGCAAAGTTGACTTTCTAAAATTATCCTAATTCCTACAGGCTTGACAAACCAACTTTCTCGCGTTTGCCAAGCTTCTGACTAGAGTGTGTCCTCATGTACGCCAATTTTTCGAAACATTCGCCCCCAAAAAAAGTAAAAAAGTGTAAAATAATGGAAATCTCAATCAAAAGAGGGTAAATGAAGCTTAATTTACAAAATCACAGTTGATACAATGAATTAAGACAGAAAGACAAGCGGAATAACGCTTTTAAAATACATGACATTATTGGGAAACAGTTTTTTCTCCTAAAACCATTAATAACGTATTTTGTAAAAGAAACATAACAATCTTTGTGAAATAATATTCCATCTGGAGATTATTCCGTCTAAGAAAAGTGGTAATTTTTTTAATGTATGAGAGGCGTTCTATGAGTAAGTTTCAATATTTTTTATTATGCCAGAAAACAACTAGGGAACTTGATATTGCTTTGGTTTTCTAGGCAACACTGATTTTTTTCTCAGAGCTTTGAAGTGAACGTAATGACTGTGATAACAGCTTGAACAGGGGACACCTTGCAAACTCGTCAAAATATACTGCCCGAACCGTGATTCAAAATTTGATTTCTCGTCGCCCAAAACTTACTTTCGAACGCTCCTCATCTGCAAATTTTCCAATCAATTCAAATGTGCTGTTTAAAAAAAAAAGAAACTCGCTGTTGCTAAATTAATGACTAGAATCATCACACATTGTGGCCATAAGAGCATTCAATTACCTGAACGAGTTACATGTCTATTATGTTAACTAGAGCTAGATATTTCCCATCAGGTTATAGGTGGCCAGTATTTCTGCACTCCATACCTGTACTATTGCACGTTTTCCTTGGCCCCAAAAAAGGAGAACACAATGAACATAATGAAACTGATTGCATTTTATACAGATGCATTAGCTATTGTAAATAATTCCCAATGTTACTCTATCATCGTATACTTAATAGCGTGAGTTTATCTACAGCATTTTTCCAATAATACCTTGATGGAAATTAGTAGTACCTTTTTGCAGTAACGGGTAACAATTAAATTAACTGTACACAATTTTCTCTAAGATTGATGAGCTTGGTTGCATAATAGTGCAAGATGGTGAATCCGCTATCATAATTCTGCTCTTTTTGCTCTGATGAATTTGCAAAACTTGACGCATCGCTTCATCAATTAAGGTGGATGACTTTTAAATTTTCGTTTAAAAAAATTCCCTCGACCAATCCTTGAAAACTCACTGAAGTGTAATGTTTGTGGATTTTTAAGAAGCTGAGAAGAATAAGAGCGATCTCTTCAAAGCAGCGGTTTGACATTTCAGCTTTAGAGTTTTTTAACAAACTGAAAATAAGCAATTCACCTCAATTTCCAAGATGTTATCTAATGGATTGGGAATCACATGCATGGATTATGCTGCGGAGAGACGTCAATATTATAACAGCCCATCTGCGAGTTGTAATCTTTGCTAACTGGAACGCGGAATAGTTTTCCTTGCGGCATGCAAACGCAAACTTTGTATTGCGATGCGAGATAGCCGCCCAAACCTTTTGTCACTATTGGGATGCTCTTGACATCCAAAGAGATGCCTCCTTTGCCTCCGGTCAGGATGATGCTTCCGTTAACGCTCTTCAGCCGAACTTCCTGATCTGCCGTTAGGAGAATCTCTTTCCCTTCGATGCGAGTGCCTTCACTTCCTGCAAAGAAAACCTGCAATATTAGCAATGGTCACAGAAACACTTTGGGCACGTTTATCAATCAAAGATAAATCTGAATTATAGTTGTTAGTGTTACCAAGTAGTTTCCAATATACTCACTCACGAGAAACCTGCTAGGATATCTCAGCTCTACCCACGATTGATTAACGGACCCTTGAATAAAGGTATAACGTCCTGTATGAGGCAGTGATATAGCAAATAAGCCCACGTGGTCCACAACATCGCATCGTTCAGGTGCTTAAGTACCTGCCAGTAAGTCGGGGAGACCCATCAGTGCGTTGTTGACAGTTCTTGAGACAAGTGTAATCCCAGTTCCACTCCCTGGGGTCTTTCTAGCCCTTTTCGGAACACTTCTTTCCTATTCCTGCCTTACCCTTGAGATAGGACGATACCAAAGCTACTCGTATTTCCTTAGCATCTTCGGTATCACTCAATTTCTTTCAAGCTATGCACCTAACAGCTTTTGTGGAAGGGCCAAGAGCTCCAAAAGCTCACATTTGAGGCACTCATTCATATTGCTTCTTGTATTAATGATACTTAACTTTGAAAATTTTCAACAAGCATCAACCGATGGACGACTTACCTTTCAGTTTAATGAAGGCATCCGATCGATAGATTGCTTTCTCCCCCAAAGGCCCGGCGACTCTTCCAGTTTCAATATGCCGGGTGACCAGGTTTCGAGCGCCGTTAAGCAGTCTGAAAACCGGCTTTTCAGCGGTGAAAAAATCGCCCACGGTGAAACTGCGCATGCCTTTTACATGAGTTCCATTCTGTTCTATCGTGAGCGAATTGCGAACTCTTCCTCGACTGTCTTCAACTTCTAGATGGACGGGGCCACCTTTGACGCCTCGGACTTGGGTCGAATAGCCTCGGACGCCTTCGATCTTCCCGTTTGGCTTGAAGACGTTTCCTGCCATAAATAGTCAAGATATTATTAATGTCTTGCCCTTGTTGAAGCATAAATTTCTTGATATAGGCTTACAATCAATTAAGTACGTAAGCCAAGCTAAAATGTGGAGTGGGAAGTTCATTGAGCCTTACCCAAATCAGCTTCACCAAAGAATTTGACAACTCCTCGTTCTGGTATGAGTTCCAAACTCTCCATTCCCTGTCCGAGACGTAGGACGCTGAATATGACTACGGTGAGAATCATGTTGGCCCAAGCGAGCGTACATAGAAGACCCACTAGGGTCCAAAATGCATACGTCTTAGGCCCATCAGGTTTGCCGCATTCGTCATAATCATCGCTGAAACATGGATGAAAACATACATTAACTGTAGAGCTGCAAAAGCCTGACGATTTTGGACAGAAGTTTGAATTATTAATAAATTCCTGTTTTAATTAGAGGAGGTTATACGTTCGGGCGAGAAAGTTTTGAGGCTAGTGAGCATCTAGTTGAGAAGCCACTGTTTCAAACTAATTGTAGTGAAAACCCATTTCATCAGCTCTGCGCTTAAAAGGGCTCCAAAAATCTATATTCGATCGCTGAAGGACTTGAAATGTTTTTCATGGCATGTAAATGACGCATGCTTTTTAACATTGGGTTCACACACCGTACAACCGCGTTATTCGCATATTTCGTACATATTTGCACCTTCGGGTCTCCTCATTCACTTTCTTTGCCAAGTAGGAAAAATAGCGCTGAACAAAAGACATCACTCATTATTGTTCCAAATTAAATAAGAAATTGTTCAAAATATACATACCTGTTTCGATTTCGACTCCGCTGCCTCGAGGGCATCGCTGCCCTTCGATTCCCGTTGACTAAACCGCCAGACGATGCGCCACTGCTTTTGATCTGGTCAGCCATCTCAGCAGCCCCCTCCGCTTGTTTTTCTATTTCTGTAATCCCTGTTTCTCGAAACTAGGCCTGAATAACTCCATCGCAGAAACGTAGTGGTTTCTGCTGGCCGATCGTAAATCCAGACGAACGCATTTCGGCCGGCTGGCCGACGAACGCTGACTTCGCTCCGCGGCGAAAAATCAATAAATCGCTTTGAGTCATAGCTAAAACGACGCGCCGCCCCTAACACCCCGCGAATCAACCTCCCACCTTACGTCGATGAATTTCTAATCGCGCTCATTTGGTTGGTTCCATTTTTGTAGAATTTCATCGCGAATGATTCAATAAAGAAAACGTAGAAATGATCGTTTGATAAAATCTTGAAAATATTATTCGATAGTAATATTTTTTCAAAGGGAAAACCATAAGCTCAGTTGAGTTTTAAATGTCAACTGTATTGAAATTTGTACTCTATCAAAATACATTCAACTTGCTTCTTTTTTTCTTTACCAATTGTTGGTTTATTATAATAAACCACTGTAATCGCCCAAGAAAAAAATTTTTTGAACCCCTCTCAAAATTTGATGTTTTACGTTTCAAGGCACGTAGAATCCGAATATCCAATAAAAAAATTCTGTCCGTCCACCGTCAATACATTCCTGATGAAACTATATAGGTAAGCTAATTTTTTTTAATGTTCACAATAATCAATATTGGCCTGACAACGGCTCAATTCTTTAACCAAATCGCTACCTCAATTTTAAGGGTATTTTTGAGGGGGAGAAAATTCGTATTTTCCAACGTTTTTTAGAGAAAGGTGTATTTGGAGTCAATTTCTATAGATTTTTGGACGCTGAATCGAATGAGACCATTTGGGAGATATTCTCTAATTGGTAAAATTTGGGAGATTTTCACAGATTAGTAAAATTCGGGAGATATTCTCTAATTGGTAAAATTTGGGAGATTTTCACACATTTGGCATATAACTCTAGAGTTCTTGAAGCTATAAAAATCGTTCTATACTCGATCGAACGGTCATCAAACACTCTTCCGTTGTACCGTTAGGCCAAAAAATTAGCTTTTGATTTGGAAATTAAGAAAAATAAAAATGATTAAAATTACAACAGTGTTGCTACGGAGTTTTCTTTTATACGAGTTACCAATCTGTTTTTCAGTGAGAACGTTCACAAATGTTCGGGAATTATCACAAATGGAGAGTCTTCTGAAATCATTATCGAAGCGAAGGAGTAATAAACCACTTTACAATCATTTGCAGCGTTTATAATTGCTTATACCTTTTACCGACTCAAACATTGAAGTATTGTGTGATCTATGCACCCCACTGGTTTCCAATAGGCTTCGAAACTTCCGTAAATTATTGTTTTCCTCTACTATTCGTTCTCAGTGGTATAAAATAAATTGTAAAACTTATTCATGTTTCGTAAATAACCTTGGACCTTGGTGAACGGTGAGTAGGCTTTGCATCGCTGGTCATCTAAGCGTGGCCTACTTTCCTTCGGATGTTTGCTCACCTCTCGGATCGTCAAGGTAGCTCAGCTTATCATAAACATCCCGTCGGATATTGTTCTTCCTTTTCAACGAACAAATGTTCGCCCAGCTGCTGTAGACAAGTTTTCTCCTAACGGCAGCAATTATGACTTGTTTGCCTAATTTTTACTTGGCACAGGCCCATAGAAAATATTACTTGACCACGCTCAAATTTTGAGCTGATGATTTTTTAACTTCCGACAAAAAATATAGGTACGTTTTTTCGCGATGAAAATTGAGGCGAACGGAGGAAGACATTTTCACAATAATTTTATACACAAAAATGACTTCGAACACGCTAATTTTCATTCTGTACAAAAATCACAGGCGATACAATAGGTATGACAAACTTCTATAGATATAAGTAGCACGCTAAAAAAATGAAACCTTGCGCATTTTTCGACTTCATGAATACTATCAAAATAACATCTTCAATAATTGGCGCAAAGGTGAAAAATTCAGTCTAATTCTTTTATAGTAATTCTTCATGGTCCCTTAAATGATTAATTTCATCTTTGCAGTCCAACGAGACGTCCGCCGATCATGTCGAGATACTCCGTGATACCTTTTCCGATTTGCACTTTACTCCTTTGCGGAAACTGCAACGAACGATTGACAAAATAGAAAAAAAAATAGCGGGTTATAAATTAAATATGAATTAAATAGCGGTTTATTAAGTATATATAAATTAAATAGCGGGTTATTAAATATAAATTAAATAGCGGGTTATATTGAAATTATTCCGAATTGCACCAACGAAAAATTCACCTGAACGAGATTGATCAAGACGCCTGTCGCTGAATCGTAGCCGTTGACTAGAGCGATGCCCAGTCTATGCTGCTTAGTGTTGCAGCATAATTCTTCCGGTTTTGCCGTGTCCAAAATTGGCTGAGGCTAGAATAAACCGAAAATTGAATTAATTTCATGTACGATTTGTCGGAAATTGCATAACTGTACGAGGAGCGTTCTAAAAATTCAAAAGTAATAAATTAAAATAAATGAATGTTTTCATTTTAATAAAACTTATTCGTTTTCAAACAATATTGTGCTTTTGGTGTTTTTTGAAAACTTAAACGTAGGAGTTTTGGTTAATTTGTTAAACCGCCTAGTTAAAGGAGGATCGCAGTGACCACTAGAGACATAAGATTTTACAAAGTAACCAAAACCCCACCGTTTAAATTATCAAAAAGAAAGGAATGCAGTCAAACCCGCTATTATTTAAAATAAACTCAGTTCTATTAAAAAATTAAATTAAAATCGCTGCAAATGGTTGTACAATGGTTCTTAATTACTGTAATTTCGGTAAACTTTTCCACCTACTAACAGTGAAAACTACTTAGCAAGTATCGTGAATTCAATTATTATTTTCATGACCATCTAATTAGAAGTTAAATTATTCACCTTAAAATACTGTTGTAGAGAACATTTTATTAACATTCCATCAGTATAGACGATTTTCATGCCAAAAAAAAAGCTTTGAAACCCTGTTATAGTGTTATAGTTTCATTTGATTCAGCGTCCAAAAACCTACGTAAATTATTATCAAACACACCTATGTTTTTAAAAAAATTATTATTTTTCTCCCCTTTCAACCGCCATGAAATTCTCTTAAAACTGAGAAACCAATTTGGCCCAAGAATTGAGCTATTGTCAGGCTAAAATTGATTTTTTGTGAAAATTTCAAGTATGTAGCTATTATAGTTTCTTCAGAAGAGCGTAGACCGACGAAAAAACTGTTAATATGAGTATTACACTAAATAAATAACATCGAACTAATTTTTCATGCGTGAAATGACAGAATAACACCCTAGTTCTAAATTTTTGGCGCGGTCGGTGCTAAATCCAATTGACATCTGATGAATCTTGGCCACCATCGGTGAGCAGTATCAATATTCGTATTGAGGAGAGTATTGAAGTTGAAATATGATTAGAGGTCTAATTCTGAATGTTATACTTTTATTACATCGTTCGATCGGAACATAAGTCGGAAAGAATGTCACGGTCGTGAAAGGTTGTCACGGTGCATAGTCTGGTTATGTCACTTGTCCTTCCTGTGAACCTGCCGTAAAGACGGTTAACGAGTCGGCAAGGTCGGCCTGGTCAATGCCCGTTGAGCAATGTAGGCTTTTCGGAATTACTTTCCACCTTTAAAATAGCGCTAACGTTCAAATTGCTTCTGCCCGTGCGTCGAGTTTTCGCAATACGCGATGAATTGCATCAGAAGTTATTGCCTTGCTATATGCCAACCGATGAGCCAACTTGACTCAAGGTCATACAATAAAACGGCAATGTAAAAAAAAAGTATAAAACATTTTTTGTAGAAAAATGATTAAAAAACTAGGGGCTGAGCGACCCTGGCGGACCCGGCTCCGCCGGCCAGACCCATTTTTGGGAGCTTCGCCCTTCACGCTTTCCGGCATGGACCGTCGTAGGGGCTGCTCCCCTCTTAGTCGGGGATAGTGTCCTTTTCACTACTAAATAGCTGTGGACCCTAGGGAATCTGTGGACCCTATGGCTCCACTTCGCCCCGAAGATGTCCGAATGGGCGAAAGTGCTCGGCCAGCCAATAAAGAATCGGAGAATGAGTCGCCTGGTTTTCCTCCCCTTCACAACCCCCGAGGGATACTAGGTATATAGTTTTTATACCTTATTATGGAGAGGTGTAATGTATAGTATTTTTAGCAGTGACTAGGTAGGTGCTGGTGGGTATATTGTATGTCCTTTGTATCATTATAGTAGTGGGTCTAACTGTCGCAAAGTTTTAGCCGAGATAGGCACTCCAACATTCAAGTTTTCCAAGATTTGTAACTTGCATAGTGGATAACTTTAACAAAAAGTCGTCAATTCAGATGTTTGAATATACCAAAAGTTAGGTACTTTAATCTACCACATTTCCCCCATGTAATGTACCTATCCATTTGTGAAGTATTCAACAATATTGCTGGAATATGCACGAAAACATCACATTTTTCAACTTTACATATTTTTTTCATCAATTCATTGCAAAAGAAACAAAGAAAGAAGCATATAATATTGATATACAGACCACCAACTATCATTATGCAAAATTTGAACGAAATCGAAATCGTAAAATTGTTCACGAAAAATTCATTGGGAAACCCCCTGCGAATTTTCTGCAAAGATCAGTTTCTGATTTTTTACTCGTCTTCCAATACAGATAAAAATCTGAAATTTTCAGGAAAGTTGTATTTCACCAAGATGTATTTTCGTAATTTTTTTCAATTCTCGGAAAAAATTGCAAGCTGTCCGAAAAAATCAGTTTTTGAACTCGCAAGAATTGAACTTTAACCGAGCTTAACGCGGTCAAATTTTTCGTAAATCAATTGTTTTAATACGCACGAGTCTTCATTCGATCGCCATGAACAAGTAGATGGCAAAAAGTTTCCCACAAAAAATTGTTACAGCGCCACAGAAATGATTTTCCGTACACCGAGCTCCCGACCGGCCGAAATACGTCGGCAGAGGTGGAAAATTAAACTTTTGTTTTTAAGCGATTTTGAAAGCTTTTCTTACAGAAAATTTAACGCTGAATCCAAATTTAACGTCGAAACAACGGAACTTGGACGACAACTATCAGTTTTTTACATTTTTAGTACTCCACCGTTTTTATGTTTTTCAACTTAGAAAGTTCAATACTTCCAGTACAATACAATAATATTTAAATACTCATTATTTTTGGAAATTAGACGTAGAATTCGAATATGAAGTGAAAAGGAGGGTTGAAAAGGAGAAATTTGTCACCCTGAACGTAAAACCGTTCCACTGTGGAATGAGATAAAGGAAAATAATTTCCATTTTGAAATTATCGTGGTAAACAATTCTAAAAAGCTTCATTATGTGAGTGACCCACAAGTTCAACAAGTTCACCTGCTTATTGTAAATAATATTCCGAAATTCAGTATAATGATTTTGAATTCACCAATAAACTCTCTTATTTTTTTAATAGTCTTAATTGGTTTTATACTTTTAATACGAAGTTTTTTCAAGTTCGGAAAAGTATTGAGACACGTGGCCTTTATTCGAATAACAAATTTTATAAATATGGATCCTCATGAAAAAAGCTTAGGCTCGAAAACCCCACAGCTATAAATTATAAAGTATCATGCTCAATCATCGCCAACTCACGAACTCCAAAATTTATTTTGATAGATTTTTCCCCAAAATTATGAATATAGGTGCTATTTAAATTATTAAACTGATCAATATCGCCGCATAAAAATCATATAATTAAAAATTGAATTTTCTGAAAAGAATTCTTGATCAATTGGTACTTACGTGATGCGTTCGGATTATCTGCTGCTGTATAAAATTGACGTCTCGCCTGTTGCGTTTGAACCTCAAATGATCACCTGCATTTTGACTGAAGGCCAGGTGCAAAAACATTGCTGCCGCAATCGCCCTGCAGAGGAATCGGTTCGGCATTTTGCTCTGTGAAAAGGATTAATTTTGAGGGTGAACCAGTTATAGTGAATAATATACGCATTATGGGGAAAATCTAATTGTTAGCTGAAAGCACCTGAAAAAATGAAATGAAAAAATAAAAAATACCAATATTATTTTGTCGAGGATGGATCGTCTTTTTTATCAAAAATCGATACAAAATAACTTGGTTGATATGTATAAAGAATAGAAATCACCGAGTAGGGGCTTGTAACAATAAAAATTTAATTGGTACGTAATTAGCAAACAAAATAGAGGAAGTAAAAATCTGGGAAACCCAAAAAGCGACTAATATCTTCGCGATTTATTTAATATTACGTAATCAAATCGTTAATTTAATGTTCCTCAAACAGCTGGAAGGAAAGTTCGATAACTAATGATAATTGTGAATATTAGTGCACTTATGTCAAATTACAGTTTGATGAGGCTTAACGTGCACTTTTTACTCGACAACTCATTAAATCTCAACGCGAAAACTTTTTGCTGCATCACTGAATGCCGTAAATCAGCGACGATGTGAAAATTGCTTTGGCGAATGTGATGAGGTATAAAAAAATTAAGCTGCTCGTTGAGAAATGTACGTGACAAGATCACCTTGGTCCAAAATTGAAGAGCCGCTTTTATATCACAACGTTCTCTTCGTCAACGCGGTCCAGCATCGCCTCGTAGGTGAAATTATTTATTTAGACGAATTTTGTACCTTTTCGCGTAAATGATATTTTAGCCTCGCTAAATTTCAATGAATTTCTCCTCTTTTTTTCAAACCACAACGTCCAAATTTTTTTATTATTATTTTTTTAATTTTTTTATTTATTTATTTATTTTGTTGTTCTCTTGTATCCCTTTTCTCTTGTTTCTTCTCTTGCTTCCTCTTTTTTGTTTTCTCTTTTTCTATTTGTCTCTCTCAACCAAAAATTAATCTACTTTCAAAGAATATATAATATAACAAAATCTATTAACAGAAAAAGAGAGAACCAAAGGTCTCAAAAGAAACAGCTGACATTAAACAAATTCATTAAAATAAAACCGGACATTATAATAAATAAATCTTGATAAAACTATCAAACCAAGAAGTCATAAATAAAGAAGTAATAATGAAAAAGAAAGCAAAAATACTGCTCAAAAATTTTTTTAATGTCTCTTTTTTTACAGAACGTCCGTCTTTTAAATTTACCTATATCCTAAATTTATTGTATAACAACGAAATTCCGATCCTTCGATTTAAATAGTATTATTATAGCAAATAGCATCATTTTATATCAGCTCGCCGTTTCAAATTAAATTTCTCAAACCAAGGACGTTAAGTTTCTTATCGAAAGAGAAATCGTATTCAAGGTAATCATCAACTCGCGTGCGCACGTGCGCTCAACGCGTTCGCAAACGGCCGATCGAGTGTCGACATTGCTCGGCCAATTCAAACAATGCCTCGTCTTCATTGAGTAAGTTCCTCCCGAGTAGATTTGAGGATGTTCTTTGTTTCAGCTGCAGTTTAAATATTTGGAGTACTTTAGTCGAGAAATAGACTGATTCTCCGATTGCCACTCTAGAAAAATAAATTTCGAAAAATTTCCGATGATTTTCATTTAAATCTATTATCATAATTTAAATCTAAAGCTATATTATCTATCATTTATATCTATTAAAAATTGACTGGTAAAGTGATTATTACTTCCAATTTTTCACTAGCTACGAACAAGTTATTTGACTGTTTTTGATAGATTTTCATTTTTTAAATTCGTTCAAATTAGTGCAGGTTTTTTTGCAAACTAATATTTTTTTTTAACTCGAATAATATTTTTAGCATCGAACTTCCCTCAAGTCCAACCCAGATACATTTTCCATCTTGGATTTCCAGACCAACTTATTTTTGAAATTTGAAAATTGAAAACAGAAAAAACGTTGACTTGATTAGTTTATTAAGACACAAAAAATATTTTTCTTTTTTTATGTTGGTAATTTAAATGCCCCGAGTTGACTCTACGAAGGTAGAACTTAAACGAGCGAATCGCTGCGTCACGACGCAAATCGTTCGGAAATTATCGAAAGCCCTCGCGAGTAGTTATATCCGCACTCTAACGATAGCTGTCGTCATTGATGAAAGACATGATGACAAAATTAGTAGCCTTTGTATTAGATCTCTTGCGAAAGAATAGCCAAACTTATGGTTATATTGGACTTATGGTCTTCAATACAATTAGGTACCTATTATAAATTGTATCCAAACTGTGTAACAGTTCGCATTATTTTTGTTAAAGTTTAGGCGAGTTCAAAAAGCTATTTTTTTGGACCTCTTATGCGATCATTTGCCTTCTCCCCGACAGAGGTAGTTCTTTATAATTGGCGATAATGTTTTCTTAATCGCTCATTATTATGAATTCATCTGGTTACGTGATTAGTATTTCATATTTTTCACTATCATTTCATACCTCGTAATTGAAAATTCTATTAAAAATGCGAGCAACTTATTTTAATTGGTTTTGGCATATTATTTTCATGATTAAAAAATCGTTCAAATTTTTCCAGTATTTTGTAGGGGAAAATTTTTCATTTATAAAAACGAGAATTCCTAATAAAAGTTACCAGGCGGTAAAAACTACCGAAAACTGCATGTTGTTTTCCAATAATTTCCCATTTTTTGAGCAAAAATAATTTCCCATTTTTGAGCAAAAATAATTTCCCGACTCACTCGTCTATCAGCCTTGTTTCACGAGTTTCGAAGCGTTCGATTCTGAATGGCTCTCATTCGGGACAACTCGCAGAGACCGGTCGAATTCCACTGGCACGAAGCTCTTGCACTTGACTGCCGAAGTACGTCTAGCTGGCCGGCACAAACATCCCCTTTGGGCTTGGTTCGGTGGAAGGATCGCCGGTGTCGACATCACAGCGACGACGTTGGGTAGCGATTGAAACTGGCCGACCTTCGGCGTACGTGCTTGAGGTCTAGACGACAAACCTCTCTCGACTTAGTTGATTGAACCGGGATTTAGGGATCATTGTGCAAGTCGCAATTAGAGCGCTACTTACTTTCAGGAGTTGAAAATAACGTTTTTTTTTTCATGCCCTTTCAATGTCAAATTTTCCCCTCTCTAATCACCACGGTATTTGAATCTAGTCCCTCTATTTATTATTTTGATTTATTAGACTTTAGGTTCAAAAAGCGGGCGTGTTTTAGAAATTTCCTATTCATGACAATCCCAGCCTTGTGGAGTTTATTTTTATTTATTTTTATTTTTTTTAATTTATGTAGAAGATGTTTTCTGAAGAGGCCTCTTATAGCGAAAGCGCTCGAAGTATAGCAGTTCAAAGTTAGGTTACGTCGCTGCTTTCATCTCAACCTCATCCCCACGTCGCATCAAATAGATAGGAAAAATCACAAAAACAATTTTTGTCTGAAAAAGAACCCTCTAAAGGTTAACAATTAATTGATTACTCCATCTTTCGGGTTGAAAGTTATGAGACAGCAACTGTTCTGTTAAATACTTTTTAAATACTTTTACTCTTTTGATAATCATCGATTGATCGAAAGGTCGAGATTATTTAGAAAAAAATTCTCGCCACGAGCGTATGGGTTTTTTCTTCCATTTTTTCGTCCGATGAACTTTCAATTCAATGTGTTGATAAAATCCATGATTTAAGATTTATAAATTACTTTCTCTAACTTCCAACGGGATTTCGGCAGTAGCAGAGATGTACTGTAATGAGTTTATAATATTTGGACGCCCTTTGCGTTACCATTACGTAAAATGTAGAAGAAATGACAAAAATATTCATTTTGGTCTTTAGACATAAATTAAATCTTAGATCCAATTTTTTAATTATTATTTTAAATTACTTAAGTATTATTAAGTATTTTCTTAGGTACTAAATAATGATTTTCTACGATTTGGCATCGTTGTGAAAATTAAAATATCTATGATCTTTATTTTTGTGGGAAAATATAATTTAGCACTGAATGACGGTTTAGTGATTTATTTTTCTCAAAATAGTTGTCACCTGTTGTTAACCTTTTTCGAATTTGACGGTGTTGACGGCGTACGGCGGACAGACATAATTTTTTTTATCGGATATTCAGATTCTACATGCCTTGAAACGTAAAACATCAAATTTCGAAGGGGGGTTATAAAAAAGTTTTTCTAGGGCGATTACAATGGTTAATTATTGAATAATAAACCAAAATTTAGGATCATTAAAGGTTCAAAAAATATGCTAAATACCGAACAACTGATGTATGAAAAAAAAAGTATATTATAACGAAGAAACTAATTGTAGATAAATTGCTATTATTATAGGTTTTTTTCCTGTCTCTAGCCACCAAGTAATTAATAAAAACCGAGAATTAAAAATTTCTAAAAGTCTTAAAATTATTCACGAGGATCTACGATGTCCAAAAAATTTAAATTCGACCGAAACGCTGGGTCACCGGAGGGAAATAAATCGTTACGTGCGCCTTCATACGAAATACAGCAGAACCCGCAATACATAGCTGCAGTTGCAGGCGTTGCCTATGCCGATGATTAAGGCGTCGAGCGGACGCCGGATAGGATTTTCCGCCTGTACGGTATCGCGATCGATTCTTCCTCAGTCTCAAATATAAAAAGAGCATTTATTCGGTATTTTCAAGAAATATTGAGGAATTATTCTTCTCAAGAGTTTCGATATTATTATGGTGAAGTTTGAACAGAGTTTAGCGACAGCCTTGCAATTTGGCCAACGGGCGACCTCAAAGCTTAGTAAGGGTTGTTACGAATTCGATATAATTATCACAATCATGTTCTATGATTGTTTGGTTCGTTTTCCAAGGCGAATTGACCGAGTCGGCAAAAATTACAAGAGACATTGGTTGCGGAAAATTTTACACTAATTCGAAATGGGTAACAATGAAACGAAAAATTGAGGATCATCAAAGCTTCAAAAAATATGCTAAACACCGAACAACTGATCTATGAAAAAAAGAAAATTATAACGAAGAAACTAAATGTAGAAAAATTACAATTACATATGATAGGTTTTTTCTGCCTCTAGCCACCAAATAATTAATAAAAACCGACAATTACAAATTTCTAAAAGCCTTAAAAATATTCAAGAGGATCCACGTTGTCCAATAAATTAAATTCGACCGAAACGCTGGGTCACCGGAGGGAAATAAATCGTTACGTGCGCCTTCATACGAAATACAGCAGAACCCGCAATACATAGCTGCAGTTGCAGGCGTTGCCTATGCCGATGATTAAGGCGCCGAGCGGACGCCGGATAGGATTTTCCGCCTGTACGGTATCGCGATCGATACTTCCTCAGGCTCAAATATAAATAGAGCATTTTTACTCGGTATTTTCAAGGAATATTGCGGAATTATTCTTCTCAAGAGTTTCGATATTATTATGGTGAAGTTTGAACAGAGTAGATAAATTGCTATTATGATAGGTTTTTGGTTTATTATTCAATAATAAACCATTGTAATCGCCCAAGAAAAAAAATTTTCTAACCCCCCTCAAAATTTGATGTTTTACGTTTCAAGGCATGTAGAATCCGAATATCCAATAAAAAAAAATCCTGTCCGTCCGCCGTACGATGAGATTGCATTTGATGTCAGCAGATGCCGATTGCAGGTGATTGCCGCAGGTGTGCAAGTTTGCGAAAGGTGCAGAATAAATTCTGCTTTTCAAGTTCTACTTTTAGGGAAAACATCATTCTTCCAGCATTGTTAAGTGACGCTTACGATGTTCGTAAACGATGCAAGAGTGACAGTGCAGTAACGTTTGTCTTTACCTTGTAAAATTAGAAGCTTATCGGGACAATTCCTGTAAGAAAGTATAGAACGTTTACTAAAAGATATTCTTTTAAAAACTGGGACCTAATGTCTGATGCACCATAATCTCTAACTAGGCAGCGAAGTTCAAGTTGAGTGTAACAACAGTTGATGATTTTCATGCGACATTTTGTGCTCCTGTTGCCTCAAAATGATGATAAAAATGTTCCAAGGTGAAAATGGTTTGTTTTCACATATTTTTCACAAACCTCGTGAAGACAGTTCTAAAGGTGCGAATAAACGTGGCAGAAACGTACAAATAGTTTAATATTTCATTTTGGGGAAAAATCGTATAAATTATTAACGTCGCGAGAAGTGTTTCAAATAAATAGACCATCTTTCGAGGCAATACATTTCCTGTAACGGTCAAAAGAGGTAATTAGGCCCACGCTTCGAGTATCACACGTCTTCCGTTCGGTCTTCATTTCTTACCGTTGAGAAGTTGATTGACCGACGTCAACGCCGAAATTGGAATCTAAAAAAATTTACAAATAATTTTAAATTAATTTTCAAGTAAAACCATGTCAAATTAAGTGGAGGAAAAATAAATTAATTAGGTACCTAATCAATTTCGAGAAATATTATTACGACTTACGGCGAAAACGCTGTCGTAATTCTTTCGCACGGCGACAGTGGCTGCGCCAGTTTGAGCTCCCGCGGATGCAGTGTCAGCTTGTCTTGAGTGGACATGAGCGTTGGCATCAGCCTGAGCACTAGCTTGAGCATTTGCACCATTATCACCTGCTACAGTTTGAGCACCTGCGCCGGACGAAGCATGACTGACGTGGACCTCTATTAAAAAAATCACAAATTTTTTTTAAATTCCTCAAATTTAAGCTAAATTACTCACTGACGTCTTAACTTATCGACCGTATGTGCGGAATTCAAGATTATTGGTGGAATATACACGAAAAATCCCACTTTCCGTCTACAAAAATTCTTTTCCTCTATTTAGGATAAAAGAAAGCAAGAATGTTGCCTTATTATTGGTATACACACCACCTGCTATCATTATGTAAAATTTGAACGAAATCTAAATCAAAAAATTTTTCACGAAAAATTCAAGGGGAACCCCTGCGATTTTCATGAACCGATCATTCAACGATTTTTTACTCCTCTCTCAATCGAGATAAAAATCTGAAATTTTCAGGAAACTTGTATCTTATCAAGATGTATTTTTGTGATTTTTTTCAATTCTTGGAAAAATCTGCAAGTGGTGCAAAAAAATTAGTTTTTCAAAGCTCAGAAATTGACCTATACTCGTGCTTTTCGGGGTCAAAATTCATCTGAATCAATTGTTTTATTACGTAGGAGTCTTCATTTAAACGCCTTACACACGTAAATAGCAAAACATTTGGCGAAAAAAATTCAAATAGCGCCAGAGAAATTATTTTCCCTAAATCGAGTTTTTCACCGGCCGAAATCTCGAGCTCCACTGGCATTGGTAAGGGTGAAAAATTAAATCGTTGTTTTCGAGCGATTACTTTAGTACTTCTCAACGCTGAATCCGAATTTGAGGTCAAAACAACGGAAATTTGACGTCAACTGCTAATTTTTGCCATTTTTAGGCTTTCATTGATTCACATTTTTCAACTTTGAAAATATATTGAAATAACTATCGGGACTGTTTGCTCACGTTTAGATACTTTATCTTACAGTACTACTTAGTACAATACTTATGGAAAGAAGATCAGTAGATCGGTTCTTCTTCCGTTGGCAAGAATTGAAAAAAACCGCATATAACCATAATAGAAAATCTCAGGCTTTATGGCTTGTGAATTGCCATTGATGCATGCATTAGTCAGTTTTTGCAAGCAGTAGCGGACCTAGCCAATCAAAAAAGTGCAAGCTCTTGGAAGTATCATGCATGTTTAGACTCCCATGCAGGAATTGCTTTGATTCAACCATCTATGTAGTTTGAAATACCAAGGTAAGTAATGAAAGCATAAAAAGGACATTAAAGTCGAACAAACAGCAATTGTGATGCAAATAAGGAAACCAATCATTCCGGGGTCAATTGAAATAATAATTTTAAGGATCTATTTTTTCAAAGAGTACGTGAGATGAAGCCAATCTCTGGGCTACGTGTTCTGTAACTAATTCCCGACCAAAAGTGTCCTGGAATATTTTTTTGTTAGTCCACTAGAAATGCAACTTTTCTTATTTTGAAATAAATTTTCGTGTTTTCGAGCTTACTTCATTTAAAAGTCCATAAATCTTTCAGTTTCCATGCGAATTCAAATATGATCACAACATTGGAAAAACCGTTGCGTTTCTTGCCTTTCTCATGTCTAACAAAAATTTCTTGGTGGAATTAAAACGTGGAAATGGAGCCTGAGAAACGTTAAAATTGTTAAAATCTTAAAACTTGCAAATCTATTAATTTGTGCGCTAGCAGAAATATGAAGCTAAAGACGAGGGAAATGTCAATGTTTTTCAGCATTTATTGAATTTATTTTAGCTCTTGAATTTCAAAAAGAAAAAAGGTTTGAATGCGAAAAACCGTATATTTTATCAAGAGCCCTTAATATAGCCGTAATAGTCATGTTTAAAAAAAATTTAAATCGAGTTTCTTCTCTGAAATTCAAGGGCGAAAATTAATCAGATACGTGCTTTTGAAAGCTAACATTTTGTGGCATTATTATTTTAGCTTACCTGCACATTTCTGCTACAATAATTAAAAAGTTTACCTTAGCGTTTGAAAAAAAAATTGTTTCAAGAATTCGACATGATTCACGCTGCCGACTCCATTTTCACATTTAATTACACCCGAAAAATGAGAGTCGGAAATTTCACAAGGCAATAAAAAAGTCAAAAAATGTTGTAACGCTCTTTCCTGCGGTATGATCAGATTCGAATTTACAATAACTAAGTGAGTTATGACCATGCTCAAGGTTGAAAACACGAAAAATATTGAAAGTGAAAAAAGTTGCATTTATCGTCGACTAATAGAAAAATGTTATAGGACTATTTTCGTTGGAAATTAGCTGTAGAATACGTAGAGTGTGTCACCGCTCACGTTAACCCCTATTTCAGATGCTAGTGCATATTGTACAAGGTGACTAAGTGATTAAAGAAATGTTACGGGGCGATATTCAAACCTTCGTTTTCATTGCAAATTCCGCGCCTTCTGCATTTCCTGAGTCTTCGTTGAGCTCCGGGTACAGTTTCTGCGTGTAAATTACGAACGCGTTTTAGCACTGTGTACTTACTACAGGAATAAAAAATGGCAGTTCTTTTGAGCGCAGTTCGCTCGAATGTTTACGGTTAAATATTAAGAATAATTGATATTGACAAACATGTTAGTAAAGGAGACCCATCAATTCAAATTTTCCCAGCGTGTAGTTTACATTCGAAATAGAATGACTACACAATCGATGCAGATTAATTGAATTTGTCGATAAAGTTGAAGATAATGTTAGAAAAAGAAGGTTTAGGCAAGAAAGGAATTTTTTTATTTAATTCACCTTTGTTGTTCAAATGTTCGTTGACAGTCTTTAACACGGAAATGGGGATCTGAAAGAAAACAACTTGTTTAATATTTACTGAAGAATAGGATTGCAACGCCTGTACCATTAAAAATTTCACAAAATTGTCAAATGACAATGTCGTAGTTACACAGTGTGGCCGTGTCGTATGACGATTATTTTGTTGGTGATTTTTGCTAATGGCAAGTTGTTATTGTTAATGACATGTTGTTGTTCGTTGTTGTTGTGAAGTTGTTGTGGTGTGGTTGTTGTTGTTTTGTTATGATTTTGTTGTTGTTGTTGTTGATTTGTTATGATTTTGTTGTTGTTGTTGTTGTTTTTGTCCGTTACTGTCAATTTTTATTTGTTAGTGTTTATCTTACGTTAAAAATTTGATCGAAAATGGTTCCTCCACTTCCAGTCACTGGAGCGACGCCCGGATGTGAACCGGCGCTTGCTGAGGCTGTCGCACTAGCTGAAGAACTTCCACCAATACCTTAAACATGGTAGACAATCCTTTTGAAATATATTACTACAAGTAATTGAATATGGTGGGTTGTTGTAATTATTTCTATTATCAATGATATGCAACATCGTTAAACAATTTGTTAAAATTTACAATTATATCACTCTCACATCTGAACAATCGGACTCAATAAAATTAATTTAACTACATTTGAACCTCCCTCCCTCTCCTTTTTATAGGAATAACGTTACAAAATAAGCGCAAATATTTTTTCCAATACCTACAGAGATTTTATTTTCAAAATAATGAAGCCGAATACACATTCCTTCTACGACCTCATTCTTTTTCAAAGTAGGTAAATAATACGTAAACGTGATTTATACTGCGTAATTCCAAGTCACGATTGAACGTCTGTCATTCGAAGAGTCATCGCATCACGTCAACAATTTTCCAACTCAGCGGCTTGCGAATCGGTTGTAATTAAGCCCTCCTCAACTGCAATTATCATTAATCAACGAGAGTTTGCGACGTTCAGGAAAAAATATCGTTAGCTAGATGTAAAATTCGTTCAAAAACTGATGAGTTTTTCTTTTGCTCGACTTTTGACGATTAAAATGAAAGTTTTCAAAACTTTGCTGATTCACTAGTTGCCAAGATATACGGTGAAAAAAGTGACATTCATGATTAGTGGATTTTTAAATCGTAAAACAGATTAACGTATAAATTTGAATAGTTTTATTACTGCTTCAGTTCAAATGAGGTTGATTATAATATTTAAAAAACAATCAATGTGAGATATTATCTCACATTGTGTGTGTTTTTTTTTTTTTTTTTTTTTTTTTTAATTGTTCCATTTTTACACAAATATTCACCCAAAAGGGATAGCACAGTGAGAGTTATATTTTGTGAAATGAAATGAAATGAAATATCGTTTATTGTACAACCGTAAGGTATTACAAGGGGTTATATTTTGTGAATTTTGCGTCTTCACAAATAAGCCAATTCTCGCCTCTCGATCGGAAAATTTAATCAAAACATCCCATTTCGTTTCAACAGAGGTACTACAGGTTCTCTTCGATCTCCAGTCACGTCGCATTTTCGTCTCGCAATCTGAATACACAATCGCATCCTAGGACGCGAACACCTAAGGAAGCAGTCGGGCAAAAAAAGGCTCTCCGTAAACACTGCTTGAAGAATGAGGCGCTTGAAATTGGAATGGCAAGGCCTCGAATGCGAATTGCGCACATCAGGATCTAAACTTTTTTACAGGCTGACATTGGTTGTCCTTGATACGTGGAATTACCTTCGTCATTCTAATGGCAGAAGCGTGTAGACCAAGATTTCTTTTTGGTAAACCTTTACTTAACACTGAATTAGAGAATAATAGGAAATGTAATTAAAACGTTGGCTTGTTGGAGATCAATTCACAAGGAACAATAAAGGGATTTTGTTCCCTTAAAAAACAAGACATCGAATCAACAGTCAGGGAGACGGTTGTATACCGCACAGTACCTAATTGTATTACTATGGTCAGGGGTAATTCCATTGTAGAAGTGTTTAATTTTTGTATATTTTCTGGAATAAATTTTCTTTTCTTTTCATTTTTTTTCATAGGAGACGGTTGCTCAAGAGCCGTTTGCCTAGGAGACGTTTTTCTAGAAAACGGTTCCTTCGGAGACGGTTGTATAGGAGACGTTTGCTCAAGAGCTGTTTGCCCAGGAGACGTTTCTCTGGACGAAGAGACGTTTCCTAAGGGACGGTTCCTTTGGTGACTGTTTCCTAGGAGACATTTGACTAGGAGATGTTTAGTTTGAAGACGTTCGCCTAGGAGACGATTGCCTAGGAGGCGTTTTTCTAGAAAATGTTTACTTTGGAGATTGTTTCCTAGGAGACGTTTGCTAAGATCCGTTTGCCTGGGAGACGTTTGCATAAGAGATGGTTTCTTTGGAAACTGTTTCCTTAGAGACATTTGACTAGGAGATGTTTACTTTGAAGACGTTTGTCTAGGAGACTGTTCCTCTCTGGACGGTTGTTTCTAACATAAAAAACCTCAAACCCCCGAAATATTAGTTAGTACGTGTTGATGTGAGACAGACTCATTACAGGTTAGCATTAATTATTGATTTTTCATGAAATATGCATGTGAACTGTTCTTATTGAGGAACCTTACGCCAGAGGTCCTGATATGGTCTCGTTATAGGCGATTTATTAGATTTTTCTAGAGGAGACTTAAATAGGCCCTCAAAATACAGCCAGTTTATTCAATCTAAGTTTGCCGAGCCTTAACTCGTGTATAGTTTCGTACTTACCAGCACTTGCTCCAGCTCCTGGATAGTCGGCACTTGCGCCGGCAGCTCCTCCGTTGATACCTGTACATGAAACGAAACTCAAATGGTACTTGAAGAGCAACGTCTATGAGGAAAATTAACTAATAATGATGTTACAATTCCCAGATAGGGGAGGGATTTTTTTGCGACCATCGGAATCAATTGGGCCAGTACTTACTATAAGTTTTCTGTAGGTAAGTCGGAATTTATTCTTGAACGCCTCACGTATATTATCTTAACTGGCGAAAAAAAATTTCGTTGTGTGAGCTATCTCCACCAAGCATAAATTGATTGAACCTGCGGCGATTTGACGAAGGCGATCGGAGGCAATTGCGAAGTAGACGGTGAAAGCGGAGCAGGTTCGGCGACAATGACTTGCTATACACTCATTGGATGTCGTCATCTCCTCTCCTCTAGTTGGAGGATAATGTGGCAAAATACTGACTGCCATCTCGGGAGTTAGTTACACTTTTATTCCTCAACATTATTTTCCTCCGAATTTACTCAAGTTATGATCATAGTTTTTAACAAAAATTTCAATCGAGCAGGAAATGTTTACTAAAAATTGGGAGGAATTCTCAGAGCAGGGAAATAATAATTCTATGATCAATTGGACGTTCAAGAGTTACCATTGATACAGTTTCGCTAGGGGAATATTCTTTACGACACCGTTAACAAGCTCAATTTACCTGCTCCTGCTGAGAATGGTCCCCAGGATGCAGATGCGCCCAAATTACCGCCATTTCCACCTCCGTTAACGATCACCTGTAAAAAACCGATCGAGCCTCGGATTAATGTGGTGGCAGAGCGTGGTTGCAATTTCCCCTTCTCTAATCTCTACGGCCTGAAACGGCCTTGTTTGAGCTTAAGACAATGTTAGCTCTTTTAGCTCACGTTCTTTCGCTCCTTCCCTCTATATCAAACGAACTTGTCTATTCGATTTTGCTAAATTTCGGTTCATGCCTGAACAACAAATGAATAATACGTATGCCAACACTGTTGTGTGATTTGTCGTTTTTCCACCTCGAACCTAGCGATTGCGTAGCTAGCATCCGAACGGAACAAAGGCCAACGATGTGGTCAGTGATTGCAACCGGCGGACACCTTGAGAATTACAATTGTGCCACGGTCGCTTTTGATTTTCTTGGGTATACACCGGGATTAATTGAATTTCAAAAGAATCATTATTAGTTCTTGATTGGAAGAAATTAATCTTTGATTATTAATTTAATTTTCTAATTGCGCCGTTTCTTATTGTAGCGGAGAGGTGTTTTGGCGACATTCTAATCAAATGATAAGACTGTAAAAAGAATATCAAATTGCCTTACTATTTCTTTCATTCTCTTCGATCTTTTTCCTCATCTAGTGCTACCACATTCTGTCTTATTTTATTTCACTCTATCCTTTTTTTACTTCCCATTCTATTCTATTTTGACCTGTGTAACGTATAGTTTGTTTCACTTTATTTATTTTTTAAACATAATTGTGGATTAAAGAATAATTCCAAATCACAAAAGCCTGTTTAATTTTATTTCAGACCCACAAATATCAACAAAAATATTGTTTTTAAAAATGTATATCAAAAGAAAAATATTTTTAAAAAAGGATTTCAAATTCACAAAAGAAAAAATATTATAAGATACCAGAGTGTAATAGATTTTCATTAATCACAACAATTTGAAAACTTTTTTCAATTCTAAAGGTTTCGAATTTATTGCCGATGAAACACTTGGAAATCCGATGAAATTCCTGAGTAATAAAAGTTCTGCTAGTGAACTTTGAGACAATTTGAATTCATCAGATAATAAGATCTAATAAATCAGTAAAATAAGGAATTCTGTCCTCATATTTGTGTGATGAATTTCTCCTTTTCATAACTGCCACACAAAAAAAAATGTATTGTTGGTGCATGAATAGTGAGAGGAAATCATTGTAGAACATCAAAGGCGATACACCACAACAAATCCGTGTTTCTCGATCCTTTTCTCTATGAACCGGAAAGCTATGAAAGAAAAATACCCGATTACCGTGTAAATCGAAAAATGCTCACCTGCTTATCGACGCTGACGTGTTTCAAGTGGTTCGGTGCTCCATTGACGACTACCAACAAAGCAGCAACGATTATCGTTTGGATCTTCATCTGAAAATGAAACAACTCTCGTGAAAAAATAAATAATCGTCCTGTTAATTAAACATTCATTAATATTTTTATTTTCTACTTTTGTAGAATTCAAACGGTTTATTTTATTTTTCCATTTTTATTTTTTTTTATTATTATTATTTTTTTTTTTTGTAACTTGAAAATCACTCATTTATGTTCATTATCTTCTTTTTCTAGGCTATTATGAGTTTCGAAATTTCAATAAAAGTCCTCCAATATAAATGAGCAAAATATACCTACAACAAAATAGGTAGGTACTTATTAAAATTGTGTTTTCCTCCACTTTCTATTCCCTATTAAGACTGCAATATTTTAGGCTTTCTTGCAATAATGCAATAAATTTTGCCATCAAACGAAAATACCAGGATTTTTTATATTAAAATACAGTTAACAGGCGGGCTTAATTTCAAAAATGAATTCTCTAGGAAGTAGCTCTATAGCATCAACGGTTTCTAATTATCCCATCAACCGAATTTCCAAGAGGCTGAACCGTTCTCCACTTACTCAACTCCGATCCCGTTATAATCCGCAAATTTCTCTTTTTCACCTATTCATGAATCGCTGGTACAACAGCTGATGATGGTTCCACGGCGACGCTTGAACGCGAAGCGCATTAAAACTAAATCAATTTAAATATCCTTCATTTCTTCTTTTACGAAAAATTGTTTTGATACATCTTTAGCAATTGAAATCAATCACTTGAAATCAATTAAATTGAAATCAATTAAAAATCACTTTCTGTACCAACCGAGGTGATATTGTACTGTACAACTTATAAATAGAATAATATTGTTAATAATATTAATTAATATTATTAATAATATTCTTGGTTCTCTAAGCTCTAGACTTGCGTCTCCAGAACTAGGCCATCAATCCCATCTCAAAATTAACCATCTCTAATTAAAAGAAAAAATGCCATCTCTTGGGTTTAATACCGCGGAAAAACGTTCACGCTTCGAAGTACGACTTTACTACGCGGTATTGACCAATGTTCCACGCCAGAGCAGCGGCTACGCGTGCTTGTTCTTTTGTCATGGCCGTTGCTACGAAAGAACGGTCCACAGAAAGCACCAGTGCAACGAGAGAGAGCGGCTGTTTATAGGAAATTGAGCAAAATGACCGGAGGCGAGCAGTTTGCTACGAAAAGCAATTCGCACAGGTGTCGTTGACATCAGAGACGAGGATAACTTGTGTAACAATCGAACAAAAATGAATTCCTTCGTTGAGAGAATTTTTGCAGCTGATATTCGGAAAAATGACATTTCGAAATAAAAAAATGAATCACCGTAATTTCTTGTTAAAAAAAAAATAATAAGAGAATCAAATATAAATTAATGGAATAAAATATTGCTCTGGAATCAGGGCGAAAACCCCCTTTATGAAACTAAAACCTCAATTAAACTCCTATACGTCGTTTTCGAGCTATCAAGTAGTGAAGACAGGTTTGAATGATTCATAAACCCCTGCTAATTCACAATAGAACTTGCCTAATATGTTTTTCTCCCCAACTCGCTTATTCGCCTCGTCATTCGCTCGATGGCAAATAACTTTTTAATGGTTATTGACACCGGAGTTTTTCAATCGCCAATCGAACAGGACAAGTTCGACTAGTCGATGATGCAAATCGCGTTCTGTCGTCAGTATTTTTCAAACGCATTGTACGGGGACTAAATAACCTATGATGCCAGAGAATTCCCTTCATCATTCGTGCGATTCAGATTTATGATTAAATACTAGATTAACGACAATCGCGAAATAATAGGAAAAACCCCAACTGGTGGGATTCCCTTTGGATGATTTAGCAATGCAAATTATAGGATTAACGGGCCATTTTCAAGGCCGCTAATTACAAAATAGAAATTAATTCGGATAACGTGGAAGTGCTGCATGTAATCTAAACAGTAAAGCCGTCATTTGAGCTTCATAGTTTGAATGAATTTATAGTTCAAAATTTTTGGGGATCCTGGGAGACCTTCTGGAGTCCTGGGAAAGACTAAATTGAATTAACCTACGATCGCTCTATAGCATGGAAGTATTTTGCGTTATCTATAAAACCGATTTCGACTTCGGTTTTATTTTTCAAAGTCAACGCGTTTTATTATTAGTTATACCTAGGTATTTTCGTAGAATAAATTAGCGATCCAACCTACGAGAACGGGAAACAAGTGTGCCAGTCAGGTATGGATTCTACAGCGAATTTCATACAACATCTATACTATAACATTTTTATCCCACTCCTTTCCCTATTTTTCACTTTCAAGATTTTTTCGAGTTTCTGACTTTAGCTTAATAAAACTGATGTAGCTCGCTCAATTATGGGAGTCAATTCAAAAAATATTAGATTGTTAAAAAAGCTATTTACTTCCCTGAAAATATGGAATTAGAGAAAAAAATCAAATTTGTCAAATCTCGTACATTTAATGTTTTTCAATCTCTTGTTTTGCTTGTTATTTATTTTCTACTGCAAGCTCAAAAATTGTTTCAAACACTTGGCTTTCCAAAGATCTAGTAAAAAAATAAATAAAAATAAAATAAAAAATCACAGCCAATAACTACGTTTTGCTCTGAAAAACGAGAGTTCTCTTTGGAAAAATTATTCTTGGGTGACACGTTCGGGTCGAGTTGTCGAGCAATCTTCGTAATTCCTGCGAAAAGTCGAGTTTTGATCGAAGTTATTCTTAGATTTGGACGGATTTTTCTCTATTGCATTCGCTCAAAAAAATATTGCTTTACACATGTAGATGAATAATTTAACTCTCTATCCACCTATATAACAATTTTTGGCATTACTTCCGGCAGTAAGGGAGGGTTTTTTTTTTTTAAATTCTAATAGAATACGATAAAAATCTCATTACTGGGGAAAGGAGTTGATAAAAAATGCAATATGACAAATTTTGACAGACATTATATTATGTAGAATCCATAAACCGTACACCCTGAACAATACCTTAAAACAAATCGGCTTTATTAAATTAGAAATAAAAAATACTCCTCAATTCCATCCCTGTTAGTAATATTGGTTTTATAACTTACAATTTCAGTGTTAATCAAACGCCTCTGCAATATTCTTGAATGTTGAATCTGGAGTTGCCAAGCGAAGACTGGTTCCTTAACGGAGGAACCAGAAGGCCATCGGATCCCTACTCTGGGCCGATCTTGGTCCAAAGGAACCCCTGCCTGTAACCTGGAGCATTGCCGTTACTCAGTAATCCTTCGCGGCTTCCTGGCTCCTAGGAAGCACAAATGAACTTATCAGGAAGATTCGAGGACGCTTTTTTGCCTACTTAAAAAGCCGTCTTTCCACAGTTTTTTTTTTCTCTCTTATTTGGTTCAATGGAAACAATTATCATTACCTATACTTCTGAAGCTATTCCTCCTATTGCACGTGAAATCCTACGAGTCGACTTGGGCTTGATTTCGGACTGAAAGTAGTTTCGATGTTTTCATAGTTTTATTGGAAGACACTCAAGAATCAGGAAGGCTTAGGATTTTCGGAAATACGACAAAAATATTTCAGAATAACTCCTCCCAATGCAATTAGTCAATCAATTTGAGCAGGCTCAACCTTATATAAAACCAAAAGACCATGCTTTTTTGTAAAAAGGTTAAAATAAATGACTATTTCGCAGATAAAAAATACTAATTTTATCATTATAAATAAAAATTAAATTAATGCTATTACTGTGAATCTAATACTATAATTTTAAGGAAAATTAATGATAATTTCAACAAAATAAAATATGGCTATTGATAAGCCTATAAATTAAATACATAACCTAATATAGAAAATATTGACTATAATATATTATATAGAAAATGTGACTTTTATATTTTAATTAAGTAAAATTCAAGAATAAAATTATTAAATTGATCATGTATTAACACATTTCTTAATAAACCAAATATATAACAATTGAATAAAATATATAATATATCCTCTATCTAATAATTAATAATAATGCTAAAACATTAAACCTTATTAATAAATATCTCTTGGTATTTCGGAAATACAAATATATCAAAAATGGTAAACCCTGATACAAAAGGTAGAACATTAATATTCAATTCTATGCAATTAATCCTGTAACTTTACAGAACCATCCATTTTTTTTTTTTCAAAAAATCCTAAAATAAATTTTTTTCGAAGAAAAAATTTTTGTTATAGCCTCCATTCTAGGAATACCTTCAATGTCAAGTAAAAATGAGAGCGACGGGCGATATGAGCTTAATTAATTTAAAAAATCAAAATTTGTTTAAGTTACGAAAATTGCCGTTATTATAAATGTCCTTCCAAAGGTGCGACTGAAGAAATTCGCCTCACTTCCGCCCTTGGGCTCTGGTGAATGACACTACGAGAAGAGTTCGTCCCCTTTTTTCTCAAATAAAGCACTATACCAAGACAGATAACAAAATATGACGATAGATATGACAATTTATCGCAAAAAATAATTTCCTCTATAATGCTTCAAATAGAAGGGGTTGCATTCGGATCAATATTGTCAGAGCAGGCGCGTAGGCAAGCATCGTAGGGTGACGGTTGGTACAAACAAACGCGGAGCAGAAAGCGGAATAGTGAGATCGGAATTCGCAATGCCGTAAGTAGTACTTGGTATACTATTTTGGATCTAAAATTCTTGCCAGTAATCATAAAAATTTTAGAGCAGCCAAAGCAGTGTTTTCAATGATTTCTTTCAAGCTTCTTTTTGGTTTATCATTCAATAGTAAACCGTTGTAATCGCTCACGAAAAAAACTCTAGCCCCTCTCAAAATTTGGTGTTTCACATTTTTCTTACAATGGCCAATTCTTTAGCCAAAACGCTTAATTTCAAAGGAATAATTTTTGGGGGTTTATAAAAGAGAATCGGTATTTTCTAAGTTTTTTTTTTTTTAATTGTTTTTATTTTTTATTTTAACAAAGGTGTGTCTTATATTAATGAGACCACAACGGAGTCTATAGCTTTAACGGTTCTCAACTTATCTCAGCTTTAGTGCGGCGAGTTCGAGATTTTCGAGAGAAGTTTGCTCTTCGATTTTTTAAACAGGAGAATTAACATATCACAAGAATGAAACGTCATCGCATTCATTACAGTATTGAGCCTTGGATAATCTTGGAGATCAGAAATAATCGCCATAAAAATAAATAGATACTCATTTACAGCCGCATAAACTTGAGGGCGGATTCCGGTGCACTATGATTATCAGAGGTGTTGCTGTAGTTCTGATGATTAAACTGTTCGATGGCTGTCTTATAAATTCGGTTTTCTCGAAGATTTCCTTTTCTTGCCCTCAAAAATCATATCTGAAGGTTGGGCAGTATTTTTCTAGGTATAAAAATGGGAGAACTTGAAAAAACGCATTATTATTATTATTACGAATTATCGGACAAGCTTGAAGTGAATTGGCTTTTAGACGAGTCAAATTTGATGATCTTTCGATAAACACGATTTTAATCAGGTGTAAAATTCGAGTCATTGAACACATAGTGATTTGAAAGTGAAGGCTTACCTTAGTTTTTTAGAACAATCGCTCATTTATAACAGTGCAAGAATTTTTTCAGGGCAGAAATAAGCTCCAATATTAAAGATGAGAAACCGGATTTGAGCAAGTTTTCCTCGCCGTCCAGGTCAAATAAAGGCGACCCCTTGGCTCGGCTTCTTCCCAAAATTGAAAACTATACGGCGACCGTGAGTACAACAATTGACTAAAAAAATTCTAAAACTCCGTTGAAATATCTAAAATTGAACTTCAGCGCTATCGCTCGATCATAATATAATTTGATTTTTTTCAGATTCCAGACGCGGTTTTGCTGAATTTGATGGCAACGGGAGGCGTTCCACCATCCGATCCGACAACGTGAGCGTTTAACATAATACAAACATTTTACTACGTTTATAAAAAAATAAATAAATATATTTATATATATTACATCCAAAGCGAGAACTATGAAACGGTTCACGTCAACTAGCAACTAGAGCATAAATATTTAATTTAAAAAAACGTGGAAAATATTTTACGTGAGTGAAGAATTTCAGCATTCGACTCGTGTTTTTTTTTAATTTCAGGCACACGATTGAACCGATTTTTGTGTATTAATGCTTAAAATGACCGTTATAGACGTGGCAATATCCTGTACCACAATTTTCTCGAAATATCACCATTTGAGCGAAGGGAACGCAAAAATGTGTTTTTGGGAGGTTTTCTGTAAATTTCCCGGGCTGTAGACGTCAGAAAAAAAATATATCTCAAAGCTTGAACAGTTTCTCTTGGCCTTCTTTATATCCCGTACTAAAAAAATATTCCACCAAAATTGCTGACAAAGCCCTAGCTCCAAATTAATCCGCGTAATTTATTGCAGAGCTCGCCTAATCTCATTGGCTGCGCAGAAATTTCTCAGCAGCATAGCGTACGATGCTTTGCAACATTCCAAAGTTAGGACGTCCAATCAGTCGTCGAAAAGCCACCATGGACACAGTCAAAACGGCAACCACAACAGCCATTCGAGCAACCATAGACAGGAGCGACGAACGTTGACAATGGACGATCTGACGCCGGCTCTCGCCGAACGAGGAATAACAATAAGGAAGCCTCCTTACTACGAATGAACACTCGTTAAACGTGCAGTTGAAAATAATTTATTTATCATTAATTTATTGTTGAACATGAATGGACGAATGGATTTTATTATTGATTGTTCGAAATCGTTGAAAAATTAATGTGAAAATGCGCCGAGAAAATAAACGTTAAATTATTCGTTGGATGTGAATAATTTTTATCGCCGTGCGATTATGAGTGGGCTGATTTTTGCGACACTTTACTATGGAAATATTTTCGACGAAATTGTGATGATAATTTTTTTAATATTTTTATTCTAAGATAATCCGGTCTTCGAAACGTCAAACGAACAGCGCATTACGACGTATTAGAAGGAAAAGAAGTTCCACACCTATTGAAAAAACGCCGCAAATGATTGTACAGTGGTTTATTATTCCTTTGCTTCAATAATATAGTAAAAAAACCATCCATTTGTGCTTGTATTTATTCCGAACATTTGTTAACGTTCCCACCGAAAAAACAGATCAGTAATTATAGGGGAAAACTCCGTAGCAACTATTGTAATTTCAATTTTTTCCTTAATTTTATAATTAAAAGCCAAATTTATCGCCTAGCGGTACAGTTGGAGAGTGTTTGACGAGCATTCCAAAGAGTACAGAACAATATAATAATAATATAATATCTCCAAATTTTACAAATTTGTGAATATCTCCCAAATTTTACTCATTTTTTAATATCTGCCAAATTTTAAACAAAAGCTGCGATAGCTCGAGAACCAATAAAACTATCCTTCCGGCGATGGTATCGTTCGATTCAGAGTTCAAAAATCTATAGAAATTCATACGAATACACCTTCTTCTGCGAAACGTTGGAAAATAAGAATTTTCTCCCCCTCAAAAATACCGTTAAAATTGAGTAAGCGATTTGGTTAAAGAAATGAGCCGTTGTCAGGTGAGGATTGATTTTTGGTGAAACGTTTAAGAATTTAACATTTATAGTTACTTCAGAAAAGTGTTGACGGCAGACGGACAGAATTTTTTATTGGATATTGGATAACCAATAAAATATAATATAATTTCTAATAAAATAAATAAATATAATATCCAATAAAATATATATCCAATATGGATTTTCTATTGGATATTTTTTTATTGGATTCAATTCGGATTCTACATGCTTTGAAACGTAAAACATCAATTTTGACGGAAGGGGGTCAGAAATTGTTCTTCTTGGGCGGTTAGAATGGTTTGTTATCAATAATAAACCAAAATACCAATGTAATTTGAACGTTTAATAATACCTATATTCTATCAATGCTTGGTGCTTCTTTTCTTAACATTATACCAACTTGTTTCATGCATAATATACTCAGCACGATAAAACCTTAAGATTCGGAACCTACGTTTACAACATTCTCTTCCTCTGACGAGCTACAATAAAATTTTTTCTCGCATTATAAAATTAAAAACTACGTAATTGCCGGGAAAAACGCAAAGCTAGCTACTTATTTGCAGGTTCGATCGATCGCTCGACGAGCTCGGCGGATTATGCTTTTTACAAGTAATGAAATATATCGTGATACCGCGATTAGATCGGCCGGCACCCGAAATTCAACGGTTCAAGTGCCATCGAGAATCTCCCCGAGTGGCCACTGTTTTCTCAGCTGCACCTACCGGACACATCAGTTTCCGCGTCATGTGCGACACAACATGGCATTACATTTAAAGAGCGGTAGATAGATTCACTAATCGGCGAAAATGTGGACCGCTTTTGTCATCGGCGTATTTCTACTTCTATCAGGTTGGTTGAACATTTTAAAAAACGTAGCGATACCTAATTTGTAATATTCGAGCGCATTTATCCGCGAATCTAAAATTGTAACAGCAGACGATGAAAATATTTTCAAATGGAATTTTTTTATTTGACAATATACACGGATTGTTGCAATTTTCATCATTACAGTTCAGCAAATTCTCTCGTTCAACTGCACTAACAATGGCGACTGTCAGGTCGTGAATGCGGTTTGCGTAAACCAAACTTGCACATGTCCGGCTGAATACGTCACGAACAGCATAGCCACCGAGTGTATCCCAAGTAAGCTCTGTTATAAAATTTACAACGGCATTCTAAGGGTACAAAAAGTTTTTTTTTTTTAATTGTGGTATACGTTTTTATGAAAATTCATACCAAAATATAGCTCTGCTTCCATATTTTCTAAGCTGCTGAACATCATTGAAACCTGTACCTTCAATATGAAGGGCATTCCAAAAAATTGAAGGGAAACTGGAATGAGGATATTTTGCGTTGGATATCTGCCTTTCTTTTTTCTCGTGACTTGAAAGTGACAGTAGCGACTGTGGTAACAGTTTGAACATGGAGCTCTCCCTTAACATGTCTATGAAAATGTTCAGCCTTTGAAATCTCATCTCTCAGGAGTGCTCTTCAGTGAGAATAACTGACCCTAGAAAATGACCCTAATAACATCAAATCGTCAGAAAAAAGAAGGGCAGGTAAATACAGCCAATGACTCCATCGATGGACTCGAGAAAAAGCAATGGGCTAAGAAGTGACCCTTGGAGCACACCGTATGTTGCAGGGAATGGGTAAGACTGTGCATTACGGAGTAGGACGACCATCGTGCCACCAGTAACAAAAAGGAAGACAGTAAAGAGCCGAATAGTACGATGGATTCTAGCCTGGCAATAGGATAGGAATGTAACAAGCTTTTGAACGATTTTCCAAAATCCATCAAGATAACCTTTACTTAACAGCCACTATGAATCCCTGGATGTACTCTTGGGCTTCCAAGAGATTAGATACAGTGTTGTAAGTCTTCTAAGGAAACCAAGTTGTGCCTTGGACAGGATTTGGGTCGATATAAGGAATAAAGGCAGCAATCAATTGGATTTGGGTCAATTTTTATATTGTTTTTGGGATTGCAGGGTTGGTGTTTTCTGGGTGGGTTGTGGTTACTTAAGAACTTGATACCAGATTAGAGAATTGAGGTGACGAAAGAGCGTTTCCAAACACTAGGAAAATGTTCAGGATTATGTCGATTTTTTACTAATGTCATTCTTGTGAACCTTCAGTCGCCAATGGTTTTGGAGGCAACTGCACAGACAACCTTCAATGTTCGGCAAAACTCTTGTCTGGGGGCTTTTGCAACAATGGATCCTGCGACTGCGAGCCGGGCTACCACTATTTCCTCGGCAACTGCTGGAAAACTGCAGGTATGTAAAGAGTAAGCTCAAACGCTTCATAGCTGTGTCAATGCTACTGAACTCATACCATGGGTTGCAAAATATTTTAAAATACTGGTTATAAATTTCTCATATTCTGTTCCAGGATTGTTCGAAAAATGCTACGCCGATCAGAACTGCTTCGTCGATCACGATTTCGAAAGTTCAATCTGCAACAATCAGAAAATTTGCGTCTGCAGAGAGGGTTTCTATCAAAGAGAGTATTCTTCGTGCCGTCGCAAGAGCTCCAGTCAGTGATATTATCCTCTACTTGTACCAATAACCCAGTAGTTTGGTAATTGAACAGTTTTGTATTCCAGAACCGGGAGATCCTTGTGGTATAACGATGGACTGCCAGTTTCCCAACGCCGTTTGCTTGTGGAATCACACATGTGCTATCACAAACTCCAGCCATCAATTTTTGGATACTTTCTCCAAGCTAAAAGAAACCATTTCCAGAAACGTATCAGTAACCTTGTCAAATTACGCTACTGCTAAAAGTCAGTTTCAAGTTTAAAACTTGTTGGTCATAGTCGTCTCGAATTATTTGAGTTCAGAAATAATTTTTTATTACAGTTGGCGCAGAATGCGATTCGTCTTCTGCCTGCCCTACTAACTCTGAATGCACTGATGGTGTCTGTGAATGTTTTCTGGGTTTTTATACTCTTGATCAAACTGCTTGTTACCCAGGTAATATTCAAAACTGAAATACCCGTTCTGGGTTGTTCCGCAAGATAATTGTTGGGGCATAAAAAAAATTATGATTATCCCAAATTACAACGTTAATCAATACTATGTTTTACAGAGGTAGGAGCCCAGTGTTCAGTTGATACTGACTGTATTGGACGAAACACATTTTGCAGAAATAAGAACCATTGCTCATGCACCGAAGGTCACGTCATTTCCTCAGACCGGCGCTCTTGCGATAAACGTAATTTTTTCTGAAAAGTGTTACAACCATTTAAAAAAGGGAGTTATGTAGCTTAATAGTTTTCCAAATTTCCATAATCCACCTTTTATTAGTTTCTAGATTTATTGGCTGGAGCTGCTTGAGAGACGCCTGGTGCGCATATTTTGGTCCCGGCTCCATCTGTCTGGATAAAAGCTGTGCTTGCTCTAATACAACTCGGTATATTCCAGACCAGATGTACTGCTGGGTTGCAAAACGTGAGAGGTCCTATTATATTTTTTTAAGGAAAATTTTTTAAAAATAGACCATTAACAAGAGAATTTCCAGGTGCCGGCGAATCGTGTCAAAATGATTTGGATTGCGGGATGGATGGCATGTCTTGCAAACAGGGCAAGTGTCAATGCCAAACTGGGTCACATGCGTCATCGAATGGTACCGAATGCCGACCAGATGCTCATACCCCTGGTGATAATTGTGTGGAAAATATTGACTGCATGTTTCCTCACTCAAAATGTGACAAAACTACTTCAAAATGCGCATGCGCAGCTAAATATGCGCTCAATAATACGATCTGCGTTCCAGGTTTGTGGCCCTATCCCAGAAGCGATAGTATTATCCAAAATGTAACTAGATTCTGATGAAAGTTGTTTCAATTAGGAATTGGCGGCCCTTGCAACGGGACAAGCTCATGCATTCTAGAGCATAGCACATGTGTAAATGCAACTTGCTCTTGCAACAGCAACTTCGTCCCCAGCACCATTGGGGAAGTTTGTTTACCAGTACAGACTGTAATTGGCGGCCCTTGCCAAGATGACAACCAATGCGCCCAAAAGGTAAACAAATTATTTCTTTTTCTTCTCCAGGTGGTCGCATTACTTCTTCCTGTAGGTTGAGGGGGAGAAAACGAGGCGACCTTTTCTCCATTTTTTATTATTCAGCCGAGTACTTTCGCCCGTTCGGGCTTCTTCAGGGCATTATAGGACCAAGGGTACCTATGGCCCCCTTAAAATTATTTCTGTCCGTAGACAACACTCATTTCTCTTGGGGCTCGACGATGAAATTGGCGACAGTGATAATGGTTTGAACAGGCCATTTTATTTTCGAAACACTATTTTTTCATTTCTAACGTTCTTCACTGATGAAGTTAAAAAAAATCACCGTTGAAAAAAAAGTGGGAAAAATTATTGATATTGACGTTTTTACATCAGATGTCTATAAATTTTATGTTATTTGACTCAGCTAACAATGTCTTTTACTTTTGGTTTATTATTCAAAAATAAACCATTGTAATCGCCCAAGAAAAAAATTTTTCTAACCCCCCTCAAACTTAGATGTTTTACGTTTCAAGGCATGTAGATTCTGAATATCCAATAAAAGAAAATTATGTCTGTCCGCCGTACGCCGTCAACACTTTTCCTGCCAAACCATAATACCTGAATTCTTGAAATTCCCACCAAAAATCAATCTTGGTCCTACGAAGGACCAATTCCTTAACCAACTTGCTAGCTCAATTTTAAGGGTATTTTTGGGGGTTTTGAGGGGGAGAAAATTCATATTTTCCAAGGTTTTTCAGAAAGATGTGTACGGGGTAGCAAATTATATAGATTTTTGGACGCAGCGAATGAGACCATCGCCGGGTCGATATCTTTATTGGTTCTCGAGTTATCGCAGCTTTTGTGTCGAATTTGGAAAATTTTTAGAAATTTGACATGAGGGTATAACTCGAGAGCTCTTGGAGCTATAAAAATCGTTCTATACTCATTGGAATGGTCGTCAAACACTCTCTCCAGCTCTATCGTTAGGCAATAAGTTTAGCTTTTAATTAGGAACTTAAGAAAAATAAAAATGATTAAAATTACAATAGTTGCTACGGAGTTTTCCCCTATAGTTACCATCTGTTTTTCGGTGGGAACGTTCACAAATGTTCGGAATATTTAAAATGACAACCAGTGGTGTGCATAGATCACACAGTACTTCCATGTTTGAGTCGGTAACTGGTATAACCAATTATAAAATCGAGAAAATCGTACGAAGGCCGAAACGTGACCCTAGCGGTAAAAATCAGGCGCCATTCACTCGCCATTACAAATATTTAATACCTCTAGCGTCAAATGTATTGATTTTTGCACCCTGTAAAAAGCTCAACAGCGATAAACGGCGTAGGGCGGAAGTTCGGTATGTGATCAAAACAAAACAAAACATGATCGTTGTTGGTCACATTTAAAGCAGGGACCCGAAAGTTACAAGAGCGCTAGAATGAAATAACTGAAATCGCGTTTAACGAGGAAGTACTGCATGTGACCCCGATGATAAAAATCAAGCAAAATTCAACTGTCATGAAGAAAAATTTAAAGTCTAAAGTATATTCACTCTTGTGGTCTATAAAAATCTCTAATGGAAAAAAACGGCATAATGCTGAAGTACTGTGCGTTATCCAAACTATACAAAACAAGTTCTGTGAACGTGGTCAGAGTTGGTCAAATATATAGCAAAGAGCCCCAAAAAGTACAGTAACTGAAAATGCGTTTTGCGAGGAAGTACTGCAGGTGACCCCAATAATAAAAAACAAGCAATATTCAGCTGTCATATAGAAAATTTAAAGTCTAATGTATATTCACTCTTGCGGTCTATTAAAATCTCAAAAGTTAAAAAATGGCATAAAGCGGAAGTACTGTGTGTTATCCAAACTATGCAAAACAAGTTTTGTGAACGAGGTCAAAGTTGGTCATATTTAAAACAAAGAAACCCAAAAAATACAAATTAAACAACTGAAAATGCGTTTTACGAGGAGGTACTGCATGTGACCCCAATAATAAAAATCAAGCGATATTCAACTGTCATATAGAAAAATTTTAAGTCCTCCAGCGTCCAAATATATTCATTTTTGTGGTCTATAAAAATCAAAATGTAGCAAATGTGCAAATAACGCGGATGTACTGCATGTGACCCACTTCATAAAAATCAGGCATCATTCAATCGTCAACCCCAACATTTTAAGACCTCAAACATTCAAATACATTGAGTTTTGCGGCCTGTAAAAATCAAAATACAAAACATGCCCATGTGAAATCGTGAAAAACGCTCATAACGTGGAGGCATTGTATGTGACCCACTATAAAAAAAATCTAGTGTTTGCCGCTGGCCATAACCGACATTTCAAGCCCTCAAACGTAGAAAAATATTGACTCTCATAGCCTGTAAAAATCGAAACAGAAAAAACTTTGAACCCTTATATCTCGGAAGTACTGTGTGTAATTCAAAATCCGGAAAACCCTAATTTGGCACAATCACTGGGAGAACATTCCCTTAAAATTTCATAGGGTTTCATCAATTTTTCAGGGAGATATGGCGATTTATGTCAGTTTGTGACCACAGACGGACGGACAGACGGACACACAGACACACAGACACTTGTTCAGAAAGTGTTTCTGAGTATACTACTATGAAAATTTCTTCCATCAGGACCTCGGTTCCGAATTCGACTTTTCAGACGATCTCAATACTTCCATTTACTACGTAAACATGGAAGTAAAAATGGATAGTCTTCTTAAATCAATATTGAAGCGAAATAATAATAAACCACTGTACAATCATTTGCAGCGTTATTTTATTAATTATTTGGTGGCTAGAGGTAGAAAAACCTATCACAATAGCAATTTTTCTACTCTGTTCAAACTTCACCCTAATAATATCGAAACTCTTGAGAAGAATAATTCCGCAATATTCCTTGAAAATACCGAGTAACAATGCTCTATTTATATTTGAGACTGAGGAAGTATCGATCGCGATACCGCACAATCGGAAAATCCTATCCGGCGTCTGCTCGACGCCTTAATCATTGACATAGGCAACGCCCGCAAGTGCAGCTATGTATTGCGGGTTCTGCTGTATTTCGTATGAAGGCGCACGTAACGATTTATTTCCCTCCGGTGACCCAGCGTTTCGGTCGAATTTAATTTATTGGACAACGTGGATCCTCTTGAATATTTTTAAGACTTTTAGAAATTTTTAATTCTCGGTTTTTATTAATTATTTGGTGGCTAGAGGCAGAAAAAACCTATCATAATATGTAATTGTAATTTTTCTACATTTAGTTTCTTCGTTATAATTTCTTTTTTTTCATAGATCAGTTGTTCGGTATTTAGCATATTTTTTGAAGCTTTGATGATCCTCAATTTTTCGTTTCATTGTTACCCATTTCGAATTAGTGTAAAATTTTCCGCAACCAATGTCTCTTGCGATTTTTGCCGACTCGGTCAATTCGCCTTGGAAAACGAACCAAACAATCATAGAACATGATTGTGATAATTATATCGAATTCGTAACAACCCTTACTAAGCTTTGAGGTCGCCCGTAGGCCAAATTGCAAGGCTGTCGCTAAACTCTGTGCAAACTTCACCATAATAATATCGAAACTCTTGAGAAGAATAATTCCTCAATATCTCTTGAAAATACCGATTAAATGCTCTTTTTATATTTGAGACTGAGGAAGTATCGATCGCGATACCGTACAATCGGAAAATCCTATCCGGCGTCCGCTCGACTCCTTAATCATCGGCATAGGCAACGCCAGCAACGGCAGCTATGTATTGCGGGTTCTGCTGTATTTCGTATGAAGGCGCACGTAACGATTTATTTCCCTCCGGTGACCCAGCGTTTCGGTCGAATTTAAATTTTTTGGACATCGTAGATCCTCGTGAATAATTTTAAGACTTTTAGAAATTTTTAATTCTCGGTTTTTATTAATTACTTGGTGGCTAGAGACAGAAAAAAAAACCTATAATAATAGCAATTTTTCTACAATTAGTTTCTTCGTTATAATATACTTTTTTCCTACATCAGTTGTTCGGTATTTAGCATATTTTTTGAACCCTTAATGATCCTAAATTTTGGTTTATTTTTCAATAATTAACCATTGTAATCGCCCCAGAAAATTTTTTTTATAACCCCCCCTCGAAATGTGATGTTTTACGTTTCAAGGCATGTAGAATCTGAATATCCAATATAAAAAAATTATGTCTGTCCGCCGTACGCCGTCAACACTTTTCCGGCCAAACCATAATAGCTAAATTCTTGAAATTTTCACCAAAAATCAATCTCGGTCCTACGACGGACCAATTCCTTAACCAACTTGCTAGCTCAATTTAAAGGTTTATTTTGGGGGGTTTCGAGGGGGAGAAAATTCATATTTTCCAGGGTTTTTCATAAAAATGTGTATTTGATATCAAATTATATAGATTTTTGACGCTGAATCGAATGAGACCATCGCCGGGTCGATAGCTTTATTGGTTCTCGAGTTATCGCAGCTTTTGTGTTGAATTTGGGAGATTTTCAGAAATTTGACATGAGTGTATAACTCGAGAGTTCTTGGAGCTATAAAAATCGTTCTATACTCATTGGAATGGTCGTCAAACACTCTCTCGTATAGATATCGTGACCAAATTTTGCCAGATTTTGTAAATAAATCGATATTCATTCATTCATTCCAGCTGTACCGTTAGGCAAAAAATTTAGTGTTTAATTAGGAAAATACAAAAATAGGTAAAATTGATTAAAATTACAATAGTTTCCGGGGGTTGAGAGGTGGAGAAAAACCAGGTGACTCATTCTCCAATTCTTTATTAGCTGGCCGAGCACTTTCGCCCATTCGGGCATCCTCAGGGCGACGTGGAGCCATAGGGTCCTAGCCAATCGTATCGGTATGTACCAATATTACGTTAGTATTTTTATTTCACATTTTCATGTCTTCTTCCGCGTTAATTTAATAAATGAATGTTGATTTAATTTGTAACTCGATTTTAGGGGATTGACGAAAATATCATCTGTGTAGCGAATTTTCTTTGAAAATAATGCTGTTTAAGTTGAGCTCTTACTATACGATAACATTTTTACCCGAAAGGTTTTTTTATTTGAAAATTAAAAAAATTTAACATTATTAAAGTTCCGTGGTTGGTACAAGTTTCCTCTTATAGTTTTTAATCTGTTAGGTAGAAACGTTATAAAGGTTCCGGATAGTTAGTAGCACAAGTGCATTGCAAAGGAATTATAAACCACTGTACAAGCAGCATTTTTGAAGTTTAAACTATTTCACCAAGTTTGTCAACTTATTTCGTCGCAATCTTGAGCTTGGTTTGAACTAGAATGCTCTACAAGAAAGTTAAGATCTTACTTTTACTAAACCACTCGCGCTGAGATGTCCTCACTGTAGGACATTCAGTTGTAATATTGCTACTGATGATGGCCCAATCGCCGAAATCGATATAATAATACGACTCGTTTAAAATTAGTGGAATTTGTGACAATCTCTCTGTCTTCTATCTTTGTTAAAATCCTACGCTAGCCCGTGTACGGACGGCAGAGTTATAGGTCACTCACGGGTTCTTTGAATGACCTCTAGACGTCGCATCGTAGGTAGATAGCTGTCGACGTGTCGACTACGTTATCCAATCGCACTTTATGTCCGACATTGATAACGTTGAGGACAACAAGGAATCAACAACAACAACGGTAGGTTATCTTATCCTTATCGAATCGTTAGATTTTCAAAATAAACTGAAGAACCGTTCAATGTTGGGCCGGCGTGTTTAAATATTATTTAATGCTCCGCGGACTTTTATAAAGAACAATGTTGCCTTGAAGAATCGGTAAGAGCTCTCTTCTTCATTTGCGCGTTATTCGCACAACTCAAATGGCATGGATAGCAACAGCAGTGCACCTTTTTGTGTGCCCTTTCACCAAAGTGGAAGAAAGTTTCAACGTGCAAGCGATGCACGACATTTTGTACCACGGAACCAACTTATCCTCCTACGATCATCTCGAATTTCCCGGCGTCGTACCGCGAACGTTCCTGGCACCTTTATTCCTCTCAAGCCTCGTCTACCCGCTCGTGTTCTTCTTACAATTCGCCAATCTTCCTCACGTGATGAAATTCATTGTGCAGATCATCGTCCGAGCTGGATTGGCCGTTTGCGTCGTTCTTAGCTTCCGGCAGCTGCAGAACGCGGTTAAACGCAAGTTCGGCTCTGGCGTAGCTAAATGGTTTCTGCTCCTGTCATGCTCGCAGTTTCATTTCATGTTCTACGCGAGCAGGCCTTTGCCCAACGTAATGGCAATGCCGCTTGTTCTACTCGCTCTGCGTTGCTGGCTGCTGGAAAACCATTCCGGTCTTATTTGGTGCTCAGCAGTCTCCGTTGTTGTTTTCAGATCCGAATTGGCTGCCTTCCTGGGCCCGATACTCCTATACGAAGTTTTAACTCGTCGATTATCCTTGTTCAAATGTTTAAAGATCGGAATCATCACGTCGGCTCTATCTTTGTTCGTATCTGCTGCGGTAGATTCTTACATGTGGAGAAGATATGTGTGGCCGGAAGGTGAAGTCTTCTATTTTAACGCTATTCTCAACAAAAGCTCGCAATGGGGTACGATGCCATTTTTGTGGTATTGGTATTCTGCTATTCCGCGAGCCCTCGGTTTTTCAATATTCCTCGTGCCCGTGGGGCTCTATTTAGACAGGCGTACAGTTCCCTTGGTTGCTACAAGTAGCCTTTTCGTATTTCTCTACTCGTTCCTACCGCACAAGGAGCTGCGATTTATTCTGTACACGTTTCCACTGTTCAACATAGCGGCCGCATGCGGGTGCCACGTGTTATGGACAACTAAACACAAAACGTCGACCAGACTTTTCCTCAGTTCTCTAGCAGCACTACACGTTTTGGGCAATTTGATTCTAACCACTGTTTTCCTAACTATCGCGTATCATAATTACCCGGGTGGTGTAGCGATCATGCAGCTGAATAATGTGGCCAAAGCTCCTGCGCAGAGTCACGTCTACATTGATAACCTGGCAGCGCAGACGGGTGTAACTCGTTTCACGCAAACCCGTGATGACTGGGTGTACAATAAGACTGAAAATCTCGACTTTGAATCCGACCTATCGCATTTCACGCACATGATTATCGAGTCGAAGGAAAAACACTTGAAAAACGTTCGCCTAATGAATTCCCACCGAATAATCGCCACTGTTGAAGGTTTCTCTCGCATCGGCATTGACAAAAATCGATTCCCGTATCTTTCCATTGAAATGAAGCCGCAGCTTTTGATACTCGAACGGAAAAAGAAGAAATCCACTTGAAATATTTGACTCGCCATCAAGACTGAAATGTAATTTCGTTGAACTTATAAATTGTACAAAGAAAGTGATAAACGCGATAAAATCGCTCATCATTATTCGCTTGTTTTTTTGTTGATAGAAGGTTTTCCCTACCACATTTAAACCAACGGATTAATCTACTGGCTTTTCTTGGTAAGAAAACGGAGAAAATATTAGAAATTACTGTTGCCAAAGAGTTTTATGCAAAATTTTGGCGATTTACCGTTTTAAATCAAGCTCTGTTACCATTTTGGTTTATTATTCACTAATAAGAATTTCAATTGCTCAAGAAAAAATGACAATCACCCTCGAAATTCGACGTATTTTCAGCCATGTACAATCCGAATATTCAGTAAAAAAATCTCTCCGTCCAGGTTCTCGAGTTAATGCAGCTTTCGAATGTAATTTGAGAGATTTTCACAAATTTGGTGTGAAGGTGTAACTCGAGAATTTTTGGAGCTATAAAAACCGTTCTATACTCGTTAGATTGTTCGTCAAACACGCTTCAGCTGTATCGTTTGGCAAGTAATTTAGCTTTTAATTTGAAAATGAAGAAAAATAAAAAAGATTTACCATAATCGTTCTGGAGTTATCTCTTATCCCAACCAATTAGGTATAAATTGATGGTTGTCGTCAAATTTCCTCCGTTTTGACGTAAAAATCGGATTCAGCGTTAAATTTCCTATAAAAATAGCTTTCAAACACGCTTAAAAACAAAAGTTTAATTTTTCACCCTTACCGATGCCAGCGGAGCTCGAGTGAGAAACTCGATTTACGCAAAATAATTCCTGTTGCGCCGATTAAATTTTTTTCACCAAACTTTTTTCTATGTACGTGTGTAAGGCGTTCCAATGAAGACTCCTGCATAATAAAACAATTGATTCACATTAATTTTGACCCCGAAAATCACCGTTAAAGTCCAATTTTTGAGCTTTTAAAAACCGATTTTTTTGGACCACTTGCAGATTTTTCCGAGAAATAAAAAAAATCACAAAAATACATCTCGGTAAGACACAACTTCCCTGAAAATTTCAGATTTTTATCCGTATTTAAAGACGAGTAAAAATTCGTTAACTGTTCGGTTGAAAAAAATCGCAGGGGTTCCCCTTGGATTTTTTGCGAAAAATTTTTTGCAATCGATTTCGCTCAAATTCAGCATAATGATAGTTGATGATGTGCATATCAATAATATATGCTCCATTCTGTGTTTCTTTAGCACTAAATCAATGAAAAGAATGTTTAAAGCTGAAAATGTAATGTTTTCGTGTATATTCCACCAATATTGTTGAATAGCTCACAAACGGTTGAAAAATGGATATGTACATTACATGGGGGAAATGTGGACAGTTAAATAACCTACCTTTTTGTATATTCAAACATCTGAATTGACGACTTTTTGCTACAGTTATCCACTGTGCAAGGAAGAAATCTTAGAATACTTAAAATTGTCATGTCTACCTCGGCTAAAACTTTGCAAAAGTTGCCACTACATTGTGGTACAAAGTACATGGGATACCCACCACCTACAAACCAAATTATAGTAACTACCTACAATAAAAACCATAAATTACACATCTCCATACAGAAATAAACTACTTTATAGTAGTGTAAAGGACAACACCCCACCAATATGTGAGGCAATGTCTCCACCGGGGATCTGCAGACTGTAGAGTGAGATTCCCTGATAGTCTATGGCTAATTAGAATCCACACTTTCCATTTCTACTGGCTTGTGAATCAATCTTGAATGTGACAGGTCTTGACCAAGGCTCTGGGTGTAAATAAATCACCAAGATGAGGAGGAGCACTCATGAACACAATACAAAAACCACTCCTGAATACTCTACATATCCTTTTTGAACAAAGGGGGCGAGTTTCTCATAAATCACTCTCCAACCTTATGATTTCATAGTCATCCATAGTCTCTGTGATGATCTTCTGTCTATGCTATACGCCTGAAAAAGCTGTCAGGTCTCTAGTTCAAGATCAGGTCTATGTCTCATTGTGTACTGCTAACTTAACCTGTACTTACAGTACATTTTACTGATTCTTGGCTGTTTTTTTTTACCCTTATGACTAAACTACAAGCGTCACAAAGAGCAATAGCGCCTGAATTCTACCCGAAATATTTTTAAACAACCTGCGGCTTACACCCATGTATCTTTCGTGATTTCTTTGTTGAGATCTCTCGCTCGATAAATGCCTGAAAATGTCGACAACAATGTCTGAATATCAGGCTTTTGGTGTTTTAATTTAAATCCGTCACTATTGGTTCAAAATTCTGTATACTGATTTATTGCAGTTTGATGGAATATGCTCTCGAGGAACGTGCCAATGTCCACCAAATCACCACTATGTCAATGGTTCAAGATGCTTCAAAAGTGTTGAACTGGGAGGTGCTTGCACAATGGATGGCCAATGCGTCGAGAACGCTTCCTGTTTGAAATATATCTGCACATGCAATCATGGGTACAATACAAATGGCAACGTCTGCTCAGGTATGAGAATAGAACGAAAATAATTGCCGAAACGGGAGATTATTTCAACCCATAAAACTATGATGCCGTTTATTTTTCAGGCGCGGCGCCCAATTTCACCAACGGATTGTCGCTAATGGTTGTCATCCTTATTGCAATTTTCAAATGAAACAGTTTTCATAAACTTCGCCGATAAATGAACCACACCTAATCACCTTGTTTCGTTGCCAGCAACATTGAACGCCTGATTTTCAACAATGTGCAAAATTATTATAGTGATTTTTTTGGGAAAGGGAGCAGAAAAAATCAACAATGCCCGATGAAGCTATTCCACCTTCAGGGGTGATAAAGACGCCCCTCGTTTTCGATGGGAAGTAAGCCTAGCTGATTTGAATTGGTAATAAATTATCCGTAGGACACTAATTTACCAGCTTGGGATGTATCTAAGCTCATCCGGTTCAACAATGAGTTTAAAAAGTGAATTTGTTTTGGTCTTTCTTCAATTAGTATAAATTGCACGTTGACTGTCACTTTTTCAATTGAGGGTGAGATTGATGGAGCGATGCTTTCTTAAAATCTCTACGTGAAGTTATATTTATGATTTATGTGTTGAATAAAGTTAAAAAGTTGAATAAAGTTATGGTACAAGTTGATTTTGCTCCTACACACTTAGGATCAGATGGGCTTCTTGTGGGAAGTTCAGCCAATTACAGATATTTATCCTAGCATTCACCATTCAACGTCACCCCCACTTTCCCAACTATCGTCTTTCCTGTGGCTCAAGGGAGCCATAATCTCAGTCGAACCTTAACCTCTTTTCGGCCAACCCAAGCGTTTGCGGACTGACCAGGTACAAATCGTTCCTGAAGAGGCCGATTACGGCAAAAGCGCCTGAATAATAAATCAATTAAATGAGAGAGCGTCTCTGCAATCTCATTGTGAAATTTCCAGTTTGAAGGGTTCAATATTTTAAATGATAGTTTAGTTATTCAGGTTGGATTTTCTTTTCCGCCGACCCTTTTGATTGGGGATAGGTTTCTGGTTAAAATAAGCCAGTGGTGGCAGCACAACTAGCTCGAATTACTTTATGCCGTAAAGGCTTACATTTCCCTCACCACAACTAATTAATTATAAATTGTTGATTGAAGGAGATGGACTTCTTAATTACTTTCACTGAATTTTGGGGCCGTTTTCTCTTAATTTTCGCCTTTTTATTCTTGCCGATGGATTTATAGGCGATTAGGAATGTTCATGTTCTCAACACCTTCAGTCAGAAATAGATACCTTGAAAATTAGCAGTACTTAATAGAGCATTGAGAAAGAGGTAGTTCATATTAAATCATGAAAAGCCACAAACCTCCAGTAGAAGTATAAGCTCGTACTTTTGATTGGTATCCAAGAGGTTTACCGCTGATTGGGTACACTTACACCGTTTACAGGATTCATGATAGCTGTCCACCGCTACCGAAATTTGTCGATGAAAAAAGAAAAACAAGTGAGTAAATTTAAAACGATTACCTACAAGGTTTCCAAAAAGTGAGTTACAACATTATTCGGCTAAGAAACGCCAGATAAATTTTGTATCGGATTGTAGGGCAACACTGATTTTTTTCTCAGGGTTTGAAAATGTGTTACAACTGTGATAACAGTTTGAACATGAAGCTTCCTTAAGCAAAACTGTCATGGTGTTCTTGCGGCATGGCAATAATTTTCTCGTCGCTCAAAATGTTGAATTTATTTTATTTTATTTTCAGCTTGAGCAGATGTGCTAGTAGTGGTCATTTATTTTTAATTGAAATTTTCTTAGGTGAGAAAAACCTAGTGACTCATTCTCCGAGCTTTCATTGGCTGGCCGAGCACTTACGATCCTCAGCGCAATGTAGAAACAGGGCTTTGGTAACCTGTCTTACTAAATAGCCCTGAGGATGCCCGAACGGGTGAAAGCGCTCGGCCTGTCAATGAAAGCTTGAAGAATAAGTCGTCTGCTTTCCTTCCCTCATATCCCAATACGTTAATAAATTAGGCAAGACCAAGAACTATATTAATTCAATATTTTATATGGACGAGTAGGAGGGTTAGTTGAATCAGGAAAAAATTGGCTTAAAAAGTCAGTAAACGTCAGATTGGTTTCAAGTTGAAGGTTTTGAGAGGATTTTAAAAACTATCTCAGTAGATTTCTCAGGAATACCGAAAATTCCATAGATTTGTATGGTTTTTCTCTAGGTCCGTAGACATCATTAAAAGTCTGTAGATCTGGCAACACTGCCTGCACGAGACCGTGGGTGTTCATTAAGCAATCAGCAAAGTTGATTGCTAAAGCTTCACTCATGCCAAGCTCCAACCACAAGCCAATTTTCTGTCCGAAACAGATTTCACACAAGCTGAAAAATGTCTTGCGCAAACTGCGTCTACACGTGCACAATATGCCTGTGCAAACTTTCTAGTGCAAGCTGATTTGCACAAATGGCATGAGCGTGTGAACCCACTATATAATCCATCTATAGATATTTCAAATTTTTCTTGAAGTTTCCAAAAGTAATTTTTCCAGTTCATCGCTTCTGGTGCGACGCGTATTTGAAAGAATTGAATACAACTCTCAGTCACGTGCAGGAATGGTTCATCAAAATTTCAAGCACGAACCAAATGAAATTCATGCGCCAAATTGTACAGATTATGGGAAATTCGCGGAGATTGTTCGACGCCGCTTATTTCATCGGGCCGCCGACAAAAGACGTAATATACGAAGGGTAAGGTGTAATTTTAGGTAAAACGATAAATTAAATCAACAATAAGCTCTACAGTTCACTCGACCATTGTCCATTTTGTATAATTTATACTGGTAATGGATTATTCGGCCGCTCAGATAGTTGAATGTGATAGTCGGGGAAATGGAAGGTAGAAAAATTTGTTTGCACCTTAATTTCAGTAAATTTAATCTACTTTAAAAACGAAAATGGAAGCTTTTCAATAGCACCAATCGTTTACTAGATATGTCAGAAAACGCCAAAAGTAAGGCGTCGATCGATTTGTATGGTTCAAGGCGACCTGGCAACATTGTAACCTCGGCCGAGCAGAAAGGTATGAAAGAAGGGTGGAGAGACTGCTAGGAGCAGTCAACTACTCTGCCACCCATCAGATCTCGCCGCTTAATGGGTCGTAACTTTAAAGTGGAATGTTGGGGTTTTTTTTTACTAAGGAATATAAACTAGGCCAAGAGAAGCTGGTCAAGCTTTGAGATATATTTTTCTGACGCCTACAGTCTGAGAAATCTAGAGAAGACCTTCCAAAAACACACATTTTTTGTGATTGTACAGTGTTTCATAATCCTGCAGCGTTTTCTAGTCGAAGGAGCAGCGTGATATAAAATCCAAGTAGCCCAAAATCTGCACCGGGTTTCAATGAGCTAATATGAATAATTTCAGAATTCGTTTGATCGATTAACAAACAGACGGGCATCATTTACCTTTTATGTACTAGGACTACCACGACGAGTAACTGTATAGCACGATGCAAGCGACCCAAAAAAGGTGACCGCAAGTTCGAAAACCGACAGGTCGAGTTTCTAAGTTGGTTCAGATCCCTTAGCTCTCAAGAGCAGTGCAACACAATCGTTGGTGAGATCGTCAACTCTTATTTTTTCTGTTCTATCTAGAATATTTTCTTCCTGATTACACCTTGAGTGGACAGGTGGAATTAGTGATGTTTAAGTAAGCTATTTTTGGCACATTTGATGAAAATTCCATGGTTAGGCCAGTGCGGCTGTTAATACGGCTAATACAGATCATTCAACAATTGCGTAGGTTAATGTTCTTTAAAGCTATCGATGGACAATTATGTGGGTAGAGCAGTTGGCACTGTACAATGTAGAATCACAATTTGGAACTGGTTCATCTCATGTAATGTAATCAATGAATTTTGTTTCACTGAGACTTGGAATGGGTTCCTCAACCCCACCTTCCGAGAGTGCTTGGAAAATAATAAAATTTGAAATATTGACTGTATTTGGAAATCGCAATGAATTATCAATTAGATATGCCAAAGAGTGACGTTCTGAGTCCCATGGGTTTTTATTGCGGTGGAAACGCGAGAAGTTAAGTTGGACATCTATGAAAAACATGAGAGTTCAAGGGTTGTGAGGGGGAGAAAAACTAGGCAATTCATTCTTCGATTCTTTCTTGGCTGGCCGAGCACTTTTGCCCATTTGGGCACCTTCAGGACTTCTGGGGGAGCCATCGGGTCGCCATAGAGGTGTTTGGCCAGCCAATAAAGAATCGGAGAATGAGTAGCCTGGTTTTTCTCCCCCTAACAACCCCTGGACATAAAAAAAAAAAAATGCGACGACAAGGAAAATATGAATAGAGTTGTCAAAAACGAAAAACACCAACTTCAAAATCATTTGCTTGTATAAAAATTAAAAAAAAAAGTCCCAACTTCCAGCAATTCAATCACCAACTACAAATTTTAAGGACTACTATACCTGATCAAATTTTTTGCCGTAACCACTACGACATTTCCTCCATTATTACTTCCTTAGGGTTGGCACACTTGGGAGGAAGTTCTCTTCAAAGATCGATCTACTCCGACCTATTCAACGCCATGGAGATTTTGGAGAAAGATCGCATCAAGAGGAAAGGTGAAGAGGAATCGCTGCTAAGTTCGATTGAACCCAACAGAAATAATATTTTATCGTAATAATCCGACTTTTTTTAGTCCTTGAATACATGGCGACGAAAAAGGACAGTCAAGCTAGGATGGAATCAGTTGTGTCGTCTAAAGTGATAGTAGCTCGTCAAACCAAAAAACGGAAGAACCAAACGAAAAAAATCAATTCCAAATCAAAACCAAAAGAACCAACACCTCAAGGTGCAATTTAGTACTTGAGCATGAATTTTGACCATTGATGAAGTTTATGGTACACATAAGTTCTAGCGATCATCACCGTTCTCCCGAGTTGAGCTCATAATTCTTGTCAACAGCTGGTGAAACCGTGGTAAACAAGATGTCAATTATCAAGGACAAAATCAAATCGTTCGAAGACGAGTTGAACGCGATGACGAAAATTGGCGAAGGCGGTAAAGTCGACGCAGACGTGAAAAAAGGGAAAACCGGCAAGAAATCGCCCAAATCGGGGAAAAAAGCGAAGTCCGACTCCACCGTTCAGTTGGACAGAGTAATGGAGTTAAGAATTGTCAGAAATATTGAGGGGAGGATAAAAAGGAGAAGATTTAAGTGATTTAGCATTATTACAGTTCTTGATGATATTCCTGCTTGCGACGAATTTACCGCTTTTTTAGCAAAGACCGCAAGGAACGAAATATCAACATAAACAATAGATACCTATACAGCAAAAAATCCTGATACTTCCATATGAAAAATATAATTGACATTTAATCGCTAATTTTTTCTACCCTTTGAAAAAATTAGTCACAATGTAAAGTTAGCGTAGTAGTGTAAATGTTTAGGTCTTGAAGCTTTGTAAATAATTCCTCCGCAGATTCAATTGCTGCCGTTGTGGGATAACAGGCGAATATTAAGCTTCATGCCTCCGGCTTCGTTCGGCTCTCTGTCCCAAGTGAATAAATATTGGAAAGGAATGGCAGACAGGACGAAGAAAGAATTGCGCACAAGGAAGAAATTGGACGAAGTATTGTCGAAAATAGAAGCGGGAACTTGATATGAACTCCTGTACCACTTCTATAAACGTCTACTCTATTTGGTATCCAGAACTTGAAAAAAAATCTCTCGGAAAATGAAAAAATTAGTTAAATAGGCAAAAAAATTAACAAACAATTTTTTTTTTTACCGGTAGAAAAAAAAACAGCCACTGGGAAAAATGGGGAACTTTTCCCAATAACCTTCCCAAACGGTGAAAGGGTAAAAAAACACGATATCGAAATGAAAGCTAAATATAGCTTTTTCTCTTTAGTTGTTTATTTTGAAAAAGAAACCATTTCATAGGTAAAATAATATCAGAGTGCGATAAACCGTTAGAAAACCATTGGCTACAAGATTGATGTTTTACGAAGGAACTACGTTCGTCTGAAAGGCCCTAAAAGACAACATCGATTATTGTTTATAGCTACGAACAGTTGTACAAATCTAATTTCCGAACGGCTATGATTGTTAGAATTTGAAGGCGATTAAGGGGTTCGATCGGAAGCTAAGACCGCCAGATTCACACGCCGTTGAATGAAATCATTGATATCCAAATATAACGACGCTATATCACAATAATTACTTTTCTCATGTGTATTGATAATTGCGTGCACTTAATACAACTGTACAAAGTCACTCGAGTGCTATAATGTCAAACTATACATACGCTTTGCAATGCTAATGATATTGCATTAGAAAAAATTCAAAATCGTAACATTGTCAAAACGGAGTAAAAAAGATCATAAAATTGACGAAGGGTTTATTTATTCGTTGGTAATTTTTGTAGGAAAATTTTGTGTTTCTTTTTTTAGTGCTATTTCTTTTCAATTATAAAGAAAGGAAAATTTCGTTAATTTTTTTTTTAAATTTTGGTGTTTAAAAGTTTTTTTTTCAATTATAAAAGGAGAAATTATACTCAATTTTGCCAACTACGAGCTGTTGAAAAACAAATTTTAAATGAAATTTCAAGGGAATGAGGAATAGATTTGAGCGCTACGATCTTTTTCAACTCCATTTTCGATCAACATAGCTTGAGTACGAAACGCCACGAGAATAAATCACAAATTCAACTGTACAAAAGAACAATCAAAACGAAATATTCGAGGTTTGTGTTAATAGCTTTGTCAACTATGAGCAGCGAACGGAACCAAGAATAACATAGAATATATAGAGACAATAACAAAATAAAAATTCCCCGCCTTCAGATGGGAATAGTGTTCTGGCAAAATCAACAATGCAATCGATAGAATTCTAGTTGAAGGAATCGGCTTCAGCTTTGCGACACCGGATGGATACAAAGAACTAGAGGAGAAAGATGCGGTTGAACACGGAAAAGAAAAAAAAATGGCCGTCGAGATTTTAAACCAGAAATAGGCAATGATTCGTTCATTATAATTAACAGGAAATTTTTTAAGAGGAGGACCTTTGGAAAACAATTTTAACTCAATATCCGTCAACTGATATTCAAAGTAAGATTTTTTTGTTGACAAGAAAAAACGTAACAATCGCTTAGGTAGATTGGTGCTCGAAAGTGAAGATAACGGGCGGGTTTTAGTATAAAAACTGGGCACTAGTCGATTGATTGTTGACATTTTCTTTGTAAGTTCTTCCAATTATTTTTTTCAATTCAAAACATGCTTCAGAGACCTGCGAATTTTCATATTTACACCATAACACTGAATTGTCTGTTCTAATTGGACGATTTTAACTAGTGCAATAAGGCCAATGTTCTCAGGCTGCTCTAAATGAATTCAACTTTGTACAAAAGAAAAATCATGCCCCGGTAAAAAACAAACCACGGTTTTCCCACCTTCACTATTCAACCACCTCTTTGTAACAGATAAAACTTTGATAGTGTGAAAACCTACAAGCGGTGAAATTTGGTGAAATTTTTCCTTCGTAGCTTAGATTACCATCATTTCAAAATCTGATAATTGTAATCCGATTAATTGCTTAGTTCTGAGAGCACCTTTCCAACCTAACTCGATAGTCAACCCTGTGTCAAAATATACAAACATCTCAATATGTACACACGAGCCCTAACCTCGTCGCTCTTCTTTCCATCTTCAAGTACGCGAAAAATTTTTGTACACTGTTGTAAATCGATATAAAATATAAAAGCTTCATCGTTCAATATTCCCCAATCAAAATATACACTGGAAAGTTCGCCAATGTTTTTGTTAAAATATAAACTTCCAATGGCACAAAATCTGTCCCAGTTTACCGGCTAAGTTTTATAACTATTTCTTTGATAAGACGAGAATAGACAAGCGTATTATGTTGCAGCTAGACATACATAGAGGAAGACGTAATAGAGTATTTACAAGTTTATGTACATTTTTTAAAATCAACGTAATAATTATTTTTATTAATCTTCTGAGGCCATGTAATTTGCAGTAGCTGTTTTTAAACAGCAGCTTCATATGAAAACAAAAAGTTTCAAAGACCAACTCAATTTTTCGTACACTCGAAAAAAAATACAGCCAACTTCGAATGGCCTTTGATGATTTGATTTGTCGAACCGTTGTGATCAGGTCTTGAAGAGACGGTTGAACTAATCCGCAAAAAATTGCAGTACGTACGTCAATTGTCACAGGTTTACGGTTGAAAACTTTGTGCCAAGTCCAAACGAAAAACTTTACGTTTTTCTTGTTTTAACATAAAATGCAACTTCATCGAAAAATAATTGAAACATAAACGATGGAGAGGGGAAACAATTGATTTCAGTAACGTAAATTGTTTCAAAATAATAACAATCACACGTGAATCGCAAGAGATCATTGCAAGACAAGTTCAAACCAGTTGAAGAAATCTTGCCAAAAGCTTCTCAGAAACGAGTCCGGTCGGCTCAGGGCCTGGAAAAAAAGAGAATTTTTTTTAAATTCATGTTTTACCTGACTGATAATAAGTGAGTCTATTTCTGTTGTTCCCACTTATTTCCTTAAATTTTCTTTGCAACAAAAAACTTTTCAGCTCAAACACCAATAAGGAAAAATTTAATTAAAGCAGAATATTATCGGAAAGTTGCCAGGGGCTTCACAAAAGTAATTTTCCCAAGTTTTGATTCGTTGAGACATTGTGTGGACTACACCAACAGGATGATTAAATAAAATGTAAAAAAAAAATACATTTTTGAAAAAAAAAAAAAAAAAAACCATAAAAAGTTTATCTAATATAAAATATATTTTTATGTAATATATACGTTCTATTTTTATATTTTACAAATATATACTTCAGTCTTCAGTATCTACAATTTTTTCAGTATTTTTGAGCATTTTATGTATTTTTCTCAGAAATTGTTCATGGTCCTCAATTTTTAAAGCAACTCACAAATTTCACAGGTCATCAGAGTTTTTTCGTATCTGTCACAGACAATGCTGCCGAATCACCAATTGACCCTATTTAGCTGGTGATTCACATACTGGAATAGGGTAAAATCGGGCAATTAGAGTTTCTTCCGAGGGCAATTTTTTAGGTAGGCTTTGCTTGCTGCACTGGACATAGACTCTTTAAACCTTTCTCACCATGCACAGTGATTGATATCAGACAGTGAGGTCTTAAACTGATGCGAATATTGAATTTTTTGGCAAAAGAATGGAAACAAAGCAGGTTTGTGGTTGTCTGGTTATTGATGTAGTAGAAAATGAACTGTCCGCTAAGCTCTATGATTGTTGGTAAGACTTTCTGAGAGATTTGTCTAATGAGCTTACAGGATTTCCTATGCGTTTTTTTTTTCATAGAAAAAAATCAATTAACTCTAATTGAAAAAAATCTCTCTGGTGGTTAATATTACTTTATGGAAAAACTATGGAAACTTTTGTTTGTGGAAAGATCGCTCTATTTTTATTTTATTTTACCGCAAACAGTGTAACATGTAACTGTTCATTTTTTTTTTTTTTTTTTCAAGTTAACATGTTAATTTCAACTGTTAAACAAAAAAACGCCCAGCTCTAGACCATGCCAGGTAAGAGTGTTTTCATTATAGACGGACTACGGATCCTAAGCTTTCAAAATATTCCAGTAGTTCATTTTTTTGCGAAGAGGAAGTTATTTAACATTTTCCCCAACACGACAGAACTTACTTTGGGAACGCTAATAGCAGAAGGCCATAAAAAGAAGATCTAACTTACTGTTCAATAAGTGCTCCCGGCTCGTACTTAATACTCGTGTCCTGAGGGTCGTAATAACCAGCCAAATAGTATACTTCCTGGTTATCATAGACTGTATCAATAGAGACTTCTTTGCGTTCGACTTTAGCTTTAAATTCGGCCAAAGAGACGACTTCGCAACGGTGGGATATTGTTTGGACGTCATTGCTATCCGTGTGGGGCGATTTAAACAGAGCGCCCTAGGGAAAAATCAATAATGAGCATATTTCGCCTTGATAATGGACAATATTTTAAAGAAAATCGCCTCTTCATTTACCGGAAAAGGGAAAACTTCTGGAGCGCCGACCGTTTCTTCGGGATGATAAAACCACGCCACTTTCACGAGCATGCTGTTCTTCTGGGTGCCCCAGAGTGATTCTACTTGCCCTATGAACGGACGGTCTGGACGGCCAGTTGAAACGAAGACAGCACAGTCACCAACCTGTTAATAATGGAGTTTTATTAATCCAACAATCTGAATTCACACTTCAACGTACCTGGACAAGGTACTCACACATTTCTCCGCTGATTCAAAAGTATTCAGGGGCATTTTAAAGCATGGTACTTACGTTGATTATATCAGAACCGCGTTGAATGGCCTTGTAGAAAGTTTTCCGCCCTCTTTTAAGTCCTCCACCTCGACCGCGGCGCGACCCATCGCCATGCCAGGTCCACAGTTCGTGTCGTGGAGGCAGGAAGGCAGCGAATTTCGAACAAGCAGGCGCACTGGTCGGACTTGAGGTCGCTTCTTCTTCCTCGACTTCGTCCTCATCTTCATCGCATTTCTTTTCCTCGTTTGACGAGCTCTGAATCGTGAAGAAATGAAAAGTTATAATTATTAATAGCAACGAATGTAGAAGAGCTCCATAATCAAATTTTTTATTAACGAATCCCACAAATATGCATAATACATCAATCGATTTAACTCATGGACGCTGAGGTAGACTTTAAAGTTATTTCACTCTTGATTGTAACTGAGAGTTGACACTTTTTAAAATCATATTCAAATTGAAACTTACTAAAGAAGGTTTCGCAATTGTAGTGACCAGAGGACCTTTATGATGCCCAGTTTCCATCCCATCTTTGGACACCGTGCTTTTCGTTATCCTCAGTTCAGAATTTTCTGCACAAAAAACAGAATGTGAACCAGCCAAACTCAAAAAAGGTCCTTCGATTGGCCAGACGAGCGAGTCGAAACATCCAAGAAACAATAAGCAGCGATGAATTTCCACTGAATTTTACCGCAACAAATGAGAACTTCAGACTAGCTTCAGGCTTGGAAATACACACGAAAAACTAGCAGCAAACTAATCGGCTAAATGCTAACATACTCACACTCGCAGGTAAAATATCAAGCAAACGGGAAAAAAGCCTGTATATGTGAAAAAAGCTATTCAGTTTCACCTATCAGATGCAAAGGAAAACCACATTATTTGAGATTCATCAAATTTTGAGCGAACGCTCAAGAATTTATTTATTTTTCCAGTAAGACAAAAAAAATCTATGCATCTATGCAAAAAAATCACAGTACAGCCAAAAGAACGGCGTAATTAACCTTGAAATAATAGCAAGAACATTACAAGATTCCAATTAGCAAAAAATAGTTCAAAAAGTAGCTAACGCTTCGATGAAATACACCAAAATAAACACAATCGTGAGCAGTAATAGATGTTAGCTGCTGTTCTACGACGAGAAGCCAATGACGTTATTACAATTCAATGAGTCACAGTAGCCGTAACACCAGTTGAATAGCGATTAGTCACAAAAATATTCGTAAATGTTAGGTGCATAATATGTTGAGTGTACCTACATGTTCATGTAATGAGTTGAAAGAGGATAGCGAATCGGTTAAAAGGCCGAAATAAGTAGTTGAATAGAGCAATGTCTAGCGTTATGGTTGGAAAAGTGATGCAGAAATTAACTACTATATCTACGAAGAAATAAATTGACTAGAAAAAGCAACAGAATTTCCTTGCCCCTACACGTCGGCGATTTTTTTTTTTTAATTTTCGCAAGATAAATCTTTTATGCAGATTCTAATTTTAAATTGATAAATGATTGGGTAAAAATATTCACATTTAAGAGAGAGAAATTCATAAAACTAAGATTAGGAAAGAGAGAGAGGAAAAAAGGGGTAATGAGAAAATATTTTCTGACAACGGTTATAAAGGGCTTGATACAATTAGATATTACACGTACAACTCTACAATCTTGAATGAACTATAATAGAGGAATTACGGCCAAAGAATACAGCTTATTATCATAGGCAGTAATACGACATTACTATAAATAAACCATCGAACAAACCCGAAATATCGTTCTAAAGGTGTACACATTTTTATCTGGACATTTTTAGGGCAAGGAAAAATATCCCTAGTGTAAACGCATGACGAGGACAACTTTTTAGTCATATAAGGGAAAATTCTCATGCACATTCGCAGGCCAAAGTCGGAAATGAGAAAATTGGAAAGAAAAAATGTCTCTCTTTCGTTCCGATTTGTAATAATAATTGAAATTTACCAAGGGAATGTTTGTGTCTGTGCTGATGGTGGTGCTTATGCTTACGTTTGTGGTGGGAGCGGCAACTTCCCTTGTGCTTGTGCTTCCGGACGATGCCGCCCTCTTCCATCAAACGTCGTTTTTTCTCTTTCTTCAAGCGCCGTTTCTCTTTTTTCTCCTTCTGCAAGAAATCCTGAAAGGAGGAAGAATAAAGTGATTTGTTCAATAAATTTACATTTTAATAAAAAAAATAACTAATTATTTCATTTGGAAGAGATTATGGTCAATGCCGCCAAATCGTAGAGAACATTCTGACCAGTTTTCGAATTGGGAGCTCCATGTTCAAAGTGTTATCATGGTTGTAAGCTCACTTGGAAGCCTCAAGACATAATCAGTGTTGCGCTCAAGTCCAACACAAAATATTCCCCAGTTATCTACGTGTTTCCCACCAAATTTAACAATTAGTAACGTGCATGGAAAAAATTATTCATTTTTCCAAATTGTGTTCTTCAGGCTTCAAAAATGTTACTATGCTCGAGTTCATTGATAAGAAAAAAAAAATTAGGTAAAACAAGCTAATTAAAAATTATTATTCAAGCATCTTCTAGTCAACCTCATGGAACATTCATTCTCATCATAGTAAATTTGTCCATATTAGGACATAGGACATATTTGTTTTGTTTTTCAAAAACAGTCAGAGGGTAGTTTGGTGAAAATCCACCTACGGAATAGTTTCGAGGCTTGCTTCTTGAATCCCTTAAACAAAACATTTTTTCATCTTTCTTCAACGAGCCAATTTATTTGCGATGATTCACAGTCAAAATATAGTTTGGCAACAATGAAAACATTCACAAGACAGCGATCTGAGAACCAATTTTGTTGAAAAATGGGAAAAAAGGAATTTTGAATTTCTCACTCTGTCTTGTCAAAGGCCTACCTCACAAGTTGCTGTCATAACTTCTTTCATTGCTCAAGGATAGTAAACAAAGTTATTGACACAAATTCCATTAATTTTAAATGAGTTATTGATTGGAATATAGTTATTATATTGATTCAACGTTTAGCCATGATTATACTAGTTTTTCTCTTAAGATAATCTTTTTCCCTGTCAACCACAATTATATCATTTTAAAGCCTACAAAATGCAATTCAGTAAAAAAAAAAAAATAAAATAAAATAAAATAATATTTTTTTTTAAATTCACTTGCATGTACTCGATTTCTGAACTTACTTTTGAAAACACTTAGGTACATACATCATCTGTAAATACTCACCTAGAAAATTATTTTTCTTTGTATAAACCAAAGCCATGGCCGCAGCTGTAATTGATTTTGAACTCACCGCAACGATAGTTTTGATATCCAAGCGTGTCTCACTGCCAGTTTCGCTCGTTTCCTCACTAGCGGCAGATTGATCGTGACTGTCGCCGTCAGTTTCTTCTTTTTTAACGTCTACCTGAAGTTCGGAAGATGGTGAGTTCATTTCCTCGGCCATTTCTTCGTCGGTTTCTTCTGGGGGCGGCCGCAGAGGTTTCACTTTGATTGTCGGCGTCTTGGGTGTATCGCATGACTGGAATAGAAAGCCCTCGTAAGTGCGCTTAATAATTTAGAGCATTTTCTGCACGTTTCCTCACAAATTGTCAACAAATAGAAGGAATTCATAGCGATTCAAATGAGCAATTACCGCTGCAGCAATGTTGTACAGTTAATAATTTTTGGTTCGTTATTGTAATCGCTCACGGAAAAAAATTTAACCCCCCCAAAACTTGATATTTTTTTTTTATTGGATTCTCGGATTCTACAAGAATTGAAAGGTAAAACATCACATTTAGAAGGGGATTAGAAATTTTTTTTCTTGGAAGATTACAATGGTTTATTATTGAATAATACATAAAAAAATTCAGCCTACACGCCGTCAACACGAAACTGAATTCTTGAAATTTTCACCAAAAACTATTTAGGCCTGACAATGGCTCTATTCTTTAACCAAATCGCTACCTCAATTAAAAGATTATTTTTTGGGGTTTTGAGGGGGAGTAAATTCATAAAATCCAACGCTTTTCAAAGGTGTACTTCGTATCAATTTCTATAGATTTTTGGACGCTGAATCGAATGAGACCGTTGCGGACTCTTTGACTCGTTGGAATGGTCGTTTAACACTGTGAATAATTTGAACTTGAATTATATAATTAAAGAAAATAATTAAAAATTAAACTATTAAATTTAGGAGCACAAACCTTGGAATCAGATGTCCGTCTTCTGCGTCCCATGAGTGGTGAGGATGGTTCTGGATCATAATCTGAAAAAGAACCGGAACCATGTCCAACTAAACAATGTTTTGAGCCTATAAGTAAATTTTGGAAAATAATGGATAATTATAATTAATTATAATAATTGGATGAAAAATGCGCACCGGTCAAATTGTGCTCTTCAGGTAAGAGACGAATTTCATCGCGATTTATCTTTCCGTCGTCGCCGTCGTCGAATTCGACGAAAACGAATTTATCGTCTGGTCCGCAAGGCTGGGAGACGACGCCCGAATACATGAAATTGTATTCCTGCGACCAATATGAGCAGACGCGAGTTCGAGCGGGTATAGCCAAATTTCCGAGCTTGACTTCACGAATCTGCGGGCGAAAATTGACAGCGAAATTAAATAAAATAAGGCGAACGAGTATAAGAGAAAAAGAGTGATTTTTAGGAAGAAAATATACAGCTCGAAAGGATTTTTGAAAAATAATAAAAGTTGTTAATACAATTGTTATTATCTGTATTTATAGGATTTGTGAAAAACAGAAAAACACGCTTACTGCGCAGTTTAAAAGCTCTTCAGTGCACAAGATGTAAGGTCGTCTGTTCCTCGGATTTCTCAAATGAATCACTTCGTAAATTCCGGGCGCTTTGATGTCCGTAACTTGCGCAAGGACGAAATGGCCACCGCTGAACATCATTATCGAAATAGGGAAATCTTTCAAATCCGATTCGGTGAGCCTTGTGTCGGGAAGGCCTACGAGAGGAATAATGAAAGAATTGTTGAAGCGGAGAATTATCAGAGTGGAAAGGACGTCTCGAACCGAATTTTAGTTCTCTGATGATAGATTTCTCCAAAACAATTGAGTTGCTGTTAGCCTTAAGCAGGGTCCACAGGCTTCCGTCAAGTAAGTTATGCAGTGCTGGCCATCTGATTGGCAGTCAAAATTTCAACAGTTTTCGCCGCATATACTAACGCCTTTGAATACTCACATTAAATATTTTTCCTCGCTAACGAAACTGCACTCAGCAACTCGCAATTGATAGCAATAAAATAGCATTTTTAAAAACTTCCTCATCAGTCGCTTAGCAGTAGATAAGGTGAGACATTGTGTTGATTATTGTTTATGAACTGCGGCATTCGTATGGGCGGAGCTTACATGTCCCCCTCCCTGTTTTGCCGAATTCAACTCAAAACGCATCAACACATTTGACGGAGGCCTTTATTTAACTCTAAGGCTAACTCCAACTCAATTTTTTCGGTGAAATTCACCACATGAAGAATAATTAATACTTAGCCAGTTAGAGGCTAAATCACAGCTTAATCTCTAAAATAAATTTAAAAAATTGCGTGCAAAATTACTAACTTCGATTTGGCTGATGCCTCTTTGATGAATCCAAAAACTTAGCTGAGGAAACCGAAGTGGAACCATCAGATGACAATGACGGCTTTGGTGAGAGCGATTTCATTTTGATCGGACTTTTTTCTTTCTTCAGAGTCACTTTCGTATTGTCCGGATTCGTCTAAAGAAAACACGATTAAACCGAATTTCGCTCATATATATTTTTTTCACTCATAAGGCTAAAACACCATTTTTGAATAGGATTCGAGTCATTTTACCTTATTCTCTTGGTATCTCCAGTTGGGAGATAATCGACAAAGAGACGGCTCGGGAATTTCGTCTTCTATTTCGTCCTCGCGTTCCTTAACCTGAGGGAAACAAATTTTCAGATATTTTAATACAGAAAAAACCGTCATGGATCGAAATTAAAGCTTCGAATGAGGCAATGGTTACAACAATAGATATATATCTAGTAAACTTCGAACTTGTTCTTAGCAAAAATTAACCTGCAGCAACAGGACAATAGTTGTGGTGGTGTAAAATCAAGTTTGATCTTTTAGTTCGTACAGGAACAAAATATAGTAGTCTGAACGGAGCAGAAACTTTTTAAACTGATGGTTCAAGTAAAAAATCACCAATAGTTTCATCTCTCGAATGCAACAAATGAAACTTATGTCCAATTCATTTATACCTAGTATATTTATTTATTCAAGTAAATTTTAAGCCAATTTATTATTTATCTATTTATTTATTATTTTACTACTACTACAGATCCTAACTTATTTCAAGTACTAGAGAAAATTATTTTAAAATCGCCAAGTACAAATAAATTTAAGGACATATTTTCAGTTTCGATCAACTTAATTTGTCAGTTGATATAGATTGTCAATTCGAGCAACGTTTTGACATTTTGGCCATTTCAAGGCTCTGAAACCCTCACAAACACAAGCATTGCATTTTTTTACAAAACCTTTTTTCATGTTTTCTCTTTATTTTGTGTTTTCCCAATTAAAAAAAATTCCACCGGTGGTTATTTTTAAAATTGAATAACAAAATTTGTGCATACTAGATGATAAAAAATTCATAGTTGGTCAGGCAGGCCCACCAAAACTAAAGGAGTAGAAGTTTGAAAAATCACCTTGAAGTTCTGGTAAAAGCTTACATAATTTATTGCAAATGAGCGCAGTAAATGAGGTCTCCTAACTGGTGTTTAACTGTTGCAGGTTTCCAAGTCACTAAAATTAATTTTTCCACAAGAGTATTTTTTTTATATATAAAAAAAGGAAAAAAGTAAAGGAATTTAAAAAAGTTTACTCAATAAAGGGATTCTGACACAATTTAGAGGGAAGATAGGCAAAGCTTGATGTTAGTCTCAAGATATATTATTTGAAAATTCAGTCGATTCTCTATTTTTGGTTATCACCAGCGTAGAAGGCACATAATGGTCTGTAGCGGTCGATTGAGGATTCATTTTTATGTATGAATCCAAGGAAAATGTTCAAACGTTGGGGAAACAGAGGCAGCTCTCAGACTAATCGATGAGAGGAAATGCAAGGACAGAATGAAGCACAACCATGGATAGTATCATCAGGACACAGTGTACAGGACTTTAAGCAAGCATAAATCCACTTACCATCGCTTCTGCTTTGAGTTTTGGTCGAATCTTGTGCTTTGGAGGTTCTGTCGTAAGATTGACGACAGCGGTAGTTGGTAATATCTTTGCTGGATTGTCAGTAGGTTCTACATTATCCGGAACACCATCAGGCTTTTTAGGCGGTCTCCCGATCTTTCCTTTTTTGTGAGGAGGGGACAACGAGGCGAAAGGATCCTGCAAGAAATTGAGACGTCGATTTAAAAATAATCAGGACTGAGAAATTATTTAGGAAGACCATGAAGGAGCATCTCGGACAATCAAGGTTCTTACTGTTTCGCCAGTCGAATCAGGGCTATCGAACGGTCGCTTCTTGTTCGGCGTCAACGTCGGCGGTCCCAAAGGAGGAGTCAATCGTTGAGGAGCTGCAGACCAAGGTTCCAAAACTGGCGGCTCAGCGATCGGTGATTCGTCGTCCACGTCTAAATAAAAAATAGTCTTTGGTCTCGAAAACGCATCGCTCAATCTATATTGATCAACTTTCGTAGAAAATAACTCACTAAAAGGCATTTTCAAAGGAGTGTACTTCTTCTCTTTGACTTTTTTAGCGCGCAGCGCTTTGAATGCTTCTTTAAGTGGGACTTCTCGCAGTTTTTCAACAGGAACGGGAAGAAGCCTAGGTGGCGACAGCTTGCTCGAAGAGATGTCCGTCGTTTGTCCAACTTCGATCGAAGAAACTGGAAAATAATTCGAAGATGAGGTGATTTTAGAGGGGTTTTTTTTAAAAAGAAGTATGTGACTAGGGAAAAGGCCGCATGGATGATTTTGCCAGCCATTTTGAAACAGGAAGGAAGGGGAATATTTCTATATTTCTACGTAATCAGTTTTTTAGAGACTAGCACGAAGTGAATAGGAATTGTTTGAGAATTAGGGCTAAAACGCTCCTAGGTCATTACGGATGAAAACTCGAATTCAGACGGCATAATGCAAAAATCAATCAAGCGACAGAGTGTCAAAAATCGAGTTTTTGATATCATCGAATTCTTTTTTGTTGAGAGGAATGTAGTTAGTGCGATTGTAGATTTCCAAACCAATAGTAAAGCGACATTAGCTAAAAATGCCTAATCGGATTTTTCAATAACCCATCAAGCACCATCAGGAGAAAAAAGAAGCAAAAATCTACAAAGGAAATATTAGTGGATTGATTGACGCAGTCCACTTTTAAGCCAGTCAATTTCAGAGCTAGTTATAGGAGTTTCTCATAAAAGAAACATTGACGGTGGTTTATTATTCCTTGGCTTCATTCATAATTTGGGAAGACCGTCCATTTATCACAGTAGCTAATCAAAACTCTTATGAACATTTCCCTCAACAAACATATTGGTAACTAAGAGCGAAGCCCTTGGCATTCATCGTAATTTACAATACTTTTATGTTTCCCTATTACTTAATTTAAAATTAATTGCCTAACGATACAGTGGTCAAGTAAACATCAAACATTTTGAGGGGGCTGGAAAATTTTTTCTTGGGGGATTACAATGGTTCATTATTGAATAATTAACAAAAAAAAAGGAAAATAACAGATTTTTTATTATAAGGAGTAGCTCCTTCCAAGGCGAGGGGAAGATGAAATTGTACATTCCAAATGAAATTACCAACGTCGCTTGGTAGGTTTTTGCAAATCGCAACCCAATTGAAAGCCTTAAAACATTTCTTGGGATTTTTTTATAGCATTACAGGTCAATGGAACCATGCTGAATGGAGAATGCCTGAAGGGGCGATAGATCTTGACCAAATAAAGCAATGGAGACAAAGTCCACTCTGTCACTGCACAGCAATTCCGCTGCCTTTCACAGGGGTTTCTGGAACCCCATCAGATCTCCTATGCTGCCGCGACATCCTCGCCTTCCTTAAGGAGGGGGGGATGCCCGACGTGTATTGCTGAGTAAGGGCTGACCCACTCGGAGGTCGCAGCGATGCAGAGAGATTCTAAAAACCCAATAGAACCTTCAGGCAAGAAAAAAAAGTCCCCTAGCCATTCTCACTCTCGAGTCCACAATTAAACAAATAATTGGCACTTTCCACAGATATTCAAACGCATTATTCTTCAACAGGTTTCCTGCTGTTTTGCAAGCGAGTTGGCTGTGAACGGCAAGACATTGGACTAACCAGTCGATGTAGAAACAGTCGAGCTCCTGTAGACGATGCTAGAAGACGAAGTAGAAGTAGCCACTGGGATGAAATTAGGTTGACTCATGGCGTAATCAGCGGCTTGGCACAGGACTGCAAGTCCACCCATGTCGCTTTGACACGTTAGACTTGTCGAATCTCGGCTGTCACCATTGCTTGAACATGGGCTGCTACTGTGGAAATTTTCATGCTGAGCGATGGTCGTGTTGGAAAGCAACTCCAAACCGGAAAGGTCGACCGCGGTGCCGCTGCTTTGTGTCTCTTGCTCACGTTCGACGACCTGGAAATCAACGAGGGCAAATTGAAAGTGACGTTGGTTTATGATCATTTAATATTTCTTCTATGCTGGAACCATGCAAAGGACGAAGAGAAAAAAAATAATAAGTAAGAGTAACTATACCGTCGAAATTGACATAAATATTTGATTGAGCATCCTATTTTATTTTAAATATTTGTTCCGTTACAGAAAAGACAAGGAGAAATTGGTACTCGCTGTGTGACAGAAAATAGTTACATGACTGGGATAGACTTTTTTTCTAAGAGCAATCACCGCGCACCTAAATGAAATTTTTTTAAATATCTTTTAAAAAATCGGGGGTTTTTCAACTTTTATTTATTTTTATTTTTTAATGATTGCTGAAACTTGAGTAAAATTGGCCAAATACGCCAAGAAGCTGCAATGCAGGTACAAGTCAACTATTGAGATTCAGTTAGGTTACAAAAATGAAGAAACTTTGAGTAGTGAATAATACAAGAGACATCTCTGTAAATTTTCTACCCAAGACCCAAACTCTTATTTTTTTTCCTCCGACATGGATAAATTAGGTAAATACAGAAATACTTTCATGGGAATACTTACGAGTTTCCACTTAGCCGACAGTTATGTCATGAAGGGGAATATCATAGGTCAAAAACATGTAAAAATACCTATTAGCGAAGAAAAAAAAAATACTTACTCGAATCTCATGATTCGGGACTGAGATTAGGCGAGAATTCGCATCCCGGAACACTCTTACCAAATTTTACATTTACAAAGGCTTGAGTTCAGATGTACGAGAGACGAAGGCAAAGTCAGGTGAAGACAATAGGTCAAATGGTGAACTACGGCAGCAGGATTTGCCGCAACACCGGAAAATGTAATAATTCATGTTAAATGAGATTTAAAAAGAAAAAAAAATTCTAACCTAACTTTGCAGATAAGCCTCGTACATTTGTACTGCAGCTCAGCTCATGCTTGGTAATGGAGGCATGCGACATATTCTGAATAACCTATATTAAGCCAAGTATGTGGGGATTTCCACCGAAACTCACTGATACACATAATATTATGTTGAAATTTCTTCAAAAGTTGAGTTGGGAAGTACTATGGAGGCGGAAGTGCTTCTTTGGCGAATAGAGATTTCTTCCAACATTACAAAACAGGCAATAGAATAGGCTCTTGTGACAGGACGATACATGCGTACAGTTTATTCAATATAATTATTGCTATAATAAACTCATCGGTATCTTCGGGTTAAAACGTACCTTGACGTTATTTCGTCCCTTATGCCCATCCTTTCGTTCGTGAAAGCAAAGTAGAATTTTGTTTACGCAACAGTACAAAAACAGACGCGCAACATATGAGAAATCGAACTAACAAAGATGCAGATATTTCAAAACGTTTGTAATTCATTTCTTAAACTCGGACCGCTCGGGTGTAGCCAACAGGTGGTTTGAAGAAGTTGTCAATTTAGAACCTTGATTTCAATCACGAAAAACAAACATTTTGCCACTAGATTTTCTCAGGACTATTTTAGCTTATTTCGAGGGATACTCCGCTTATTTCAACGGCTTCAGGGCCGCTAGACGCCTATACAAGCTGGCAAAGCTTTGAATATCACATGAGTCTGACCCAAAGTGGCATGACACCGCCAACTAGCGCTTTCTACCGTGCGATCATTCAATTTCGTTCCTGTCGTCTGCCGTTATCAGGGCAAGCATCTGTTCTGCAAAACCTTTCGATTGAGCTCTCCTGTTCCCATCTATGTTCATATAAGACGTTCAACTATCATCAGAAATGAAAGAAATAATACTCGCTTCGCTTGGTGTTCAGGGATAGAAAAAGCATCAAGTACGGATCCGCTATGACGGTTGCAAATTACACTGTCAACAAATCCTCGTCAAATTTATCATGAGAAAAGCCAAAAGGGGTTTGTTGACTCAAAGGAAAAAAATAATTATAAAGAGAAAAATAACTAAGAATCACTTTCAATAAGGAAAAACTCCAATTAGCCCTTTCACTCCAATTTCAAGAAGCTGATCACTGCCTGTCGGCTACACTCGAAAACATCTTCATCCATGTACTTCAACTGGTGTCAAATATTTTTTTCCTAATGGCAAAAACGCTTTAACGACTCTTGCCCAATACACATCGAGGAACCTTCTATTAGGAAAAATACTTTGTTAGTTCAATTGGACTTACCGCAAATGCCGGGCCATGAATGAACAAAGAATCTTGCGATGAACATTAGTTTTTCTTTTCTTTTCAAATCAACAAAGTTAAACAAATTCATTTGGTGTAGCAACATTGTACCACTCAATGATTCCCTCGTGATGATGCATGAGTTAGAGAATAAATCGCAATAAAAAAATCCAACCTCTTCAACTTCTTCTTTGATCTCTTCTTGCTGCTCGATATGCACAGTTCCCTGATGGGTTTGCTCAGTCGTCCAAGTGGTCCGAGTGATTTGCGTAGTCACAATTTGAGTCGTCTCTTGCTGAACGACAGAAGTTTCCCTTTCTTGCTCTTCCTGCCTTTCTTCCTTGGGAATACCGACAGCCTGGAATAGTGTGCAAGAGGAAATCAGCGGATGAGCGAGAACTTTTGAGAAGCGTATTGCCAACTTGTACTTTTGTAAAGGAGGAATCAGGCGAATGCAACATGGAACAACGGAACAGGAAGGTACACGCGTATGATCATTCCGACAACGACCGCTTCTCTCAGAAACATCTATAGTTAACAGATGCTTAACCCTGGGCACACAGCTTCTGAAGCCGCTGTGATTGTGAGTCCTCCTGTTAACAATAAATGATGCCACACTCAAACGCAATCTGAGAGTGAACGTTTTGGTATAACCTCCAAGCCGTGTTTTTGTTCTAGCGTATAAATAAATAACTTCCATAGTTTAACTGTTTTTCATGTTAACTAGAGGAGGGCGTTTCTCCCACAATGGGGAAAACGTTGATCAAAGGTCGTTGAAGAGTGAAAACTGTTAATTTCTACTAATAAAGAAATACCTCCGTGGAACCATCTTCACTTCAACTGTTCGCACCACAACTGAGAATGGGCTATTGTTGAAGCTGTTAATTTTACAATGGTTCATTATTGAATAATAAACCATAGTAATCGCCCAAGAAATAGTGCATCAGATCTTGATCTTGCACCACAAATTGATATCAGATAGCAAGTTATTTAGCTGTAGAAAATGTATATTTTTTGAAAAAAGAGCAGAAACAGAACAAGTTTTTGTAGTAGAAAATCATTCAGGAAGCTTCATGATTGTTAGAGGGACTTCCAAAAGATTTTCCTTGGTATATTTTTTTTCAAATTTTCTAAGCCCCCCTCAAAATTGATGTTTCACGAATTTCATGTTTGATTATTTTTATTTTTATGGTAATCAAGATTAATAATTATACAATGAAATACCTCATTTTGCAACTTGACACTGCTTTGCGTGTCTTCTTCTTCAGAATTGGACGGTGTATCAGTTTGGTTGGAAGCGTCAGCAACGATTGTCCTCTCTTCCTCTTCTTCGGTGAATTCTTCAGCAACCACTTCCGGTTTAATCTCAATGGTTGGAGGAGATGTTGCCTTCAGAATAGAATGAGACGATTATTAGTGATATTCAAATTCATTAGTTGGCTAGGGGGAAAAGATTGATTTTCTAACTTACTTGATCCATAGTGCAAAGCGGTTCAGATTTCACTTCCGACTTGACGATGACCTGATTGTCGAGAGCTGTTATAACCGAGGGGGCGATATCTCGGACGAACGAATTCGTCTCAGTGTGGCTGCTGATGACAACACTGGGAGACATGTGGTGGAGCAGATTAGCCTGCGGACTGAAACTTGGATCCGAGCAGCCACCGATTATCTGTCCAGGATTGATGACGGTGTTTTCCAGGTGGTTTGATATGACTACGCCGCCTGCACATCGAACGAATATTTGAGCATTGGAAGCTTATCAATTACATTTTTCCAACGTTAAGAGAATTATACCGTCCTATTGCTTACCTTGGTTGATGAAAGCTTGTTCTGTCAGCTGAGTATTCAGCAAGAATGAATTCTGGTGGTTTGTCGTCGCTGTCGCAAATGGCATATTGTGGACAAGAAGCGTGCTAAACGCTTGATGCGGCGACATTGTCGGATGGATAAGAAGACTTTGCTGAGAGCCGGCGGTTGATGGGGATGATTTGCTAAAGTCGCAAGGAACTTGCATGACCCCTGATATTAACATAAGCAAGACAAAAATGATGTGAAAAGTTAAAAAAAAAATACCTTCACTTGAAAAAGAATTGTAAAAACCGCTCTATAAGTCGTCATGAAAATTCTTCGATTAACTTATGATATTAATGCAGGAATTTAAACGAGAGAGGTCAAGTTACCGCGCTTGTCTGGGGCTGCCGTCGGGGCCAATGTAACCAAACGGTCGACCAAAAGCGGCTGCGGCTGTGGATGCATTACCTGCAGCGGCGGTGGGCCAGTCCAAACTGCACGTTGCATCGAGCCCTCTGTCAGAGAGAGACAAGCTGTTTGTTTTTCGAACGTCCCAAAAGAACGAACGACAGAAAGGTCTCAAATTAATGAAGAAAAATAATTTAAAAACTGAAACGAACGCAAATAAACCAACACAAAATACGGGAATAAAAAAAATGGAACAAAAGAGGAACAAAACGTGGAATGTGAAAATAGAAAGTAATGAAATACAATTAAAAAGTGTGAGACCACGTGACTGTCACAAATTAGCAAGGGGTATTTTATGTGTCCCAAAGGTGAAATATTGACGTTACCCAAGGCGGGAGTTGCAGACGGAAGTAGCATAAACTGGCCAGTCATCGGATCCCTTATTAGTTGGAATGGTGTCTGTATCGCTGCTGACATATTCGGGTCCGGGCCTGAAAAATGATTGCAGGAGGATTTTCAAGGCTACTGTTACCAACAGAAATGAAAATATTACATTTAAAAAGGCAGATTAATTTTTACCGCGGATTTGGTAGTGATGCGCAGGCATATGAGTAGTCGGCCATGGTGTTGGCTGAGGTCCTCGATCTTGACAAGCGGTCAACTGTACAGCTAAAATGAGAGGAATTTAAAATATAAAAAATTAATAAGAAAATTAAATTAAAAAGAAATTAATTCACAGAAACGACGTAACATGTTGCCGGATTTCGAAATCCATGTTCAAATTATTATCACAGTCACTACCCTAACTTACAAGCCACAAGAAAAAAATCAGTGTTGCATTGTGATCCAGCGCAAAATATTCCCCAGTTTCCCCACCGAATGAAAAAATGCAAGAACATACATTCGCATTTCCCCTAGAATCAATGTTTATTTGTATCTAAGCAATCGATTAGATTTCAAATGTATGAAAAGAATTAATTACTCACTCAAAGGCGATGAAGGACTAGTAGTTTGCTGCACTCTCTGCCTAGCTATGGCAATCCCCACTGGGATGCCACCGCTAGTGCTCCCTGTAAAATTGAAACGGTATTGAAAGCGGATATATTTTGCAACACGAATAATACGCGTTCGAAATTACCGAAATATTAAAATATAGCGCGAGAAGAAAAAAATTCTCACCTTGGATATCCGTCTTAGAGCTTGTGGATACCTCTTGGACCTGACATGGAGTTGGCACTCGTGCGGACTCGGGTTTGTTCACATAACGTGGAGTAGTCCTTGAGCAACAACCGTCTCTGAAGCCCGTGGCGGACCATCCTGCAACAAAATCAGTACAAAAAGCTTACAATTTTAAGCACGAGCTGTGATTGTTTTCTCTCAAGTTTTGTTCAAATCCTACCTGTGGGCGGTTTAGGAAGGCAGATTTCCTTGTGCAAAATTTTCTTCTCTTCCTTGAAATACTGATGGCACGAAAGCTGGGATACGCTCCGGCGCAATACTTGCTCTTCGTCTGCAACAAGAACGAAACGTTGAAATTTTCCTCGGAGTAAGCAATTCATTTGATCAACCATTACGCAATTATTTGAACGATTGAACTGTTTTTCGATGCTGGGAAACTAATTCAATGATGAGCAAATAGAGGCTGCAATGGGGAATTCTAGGAATTATTCTTCTGGTATATAATGATTTTTATTTATCGAAAGTACATACCAAGCGGATAACCGAATGACGACTCGAAAGCCCGAAATAGCATTATTGTATAAATTACAGATTCTACTATTCTAGTGAAGATGTGTAGTTCTAAAATGGCTCGACCACGTTTTCAAGGTCAGCAGTTTTGAAGCCTTGAGGATCTATATTTTCTCGATGATTCCTTCTTCAATGTTGTATATTTCGACTTCCCTCGGGAATAGTGTTTTAGGGATGTATAAAAATTATTGATGATCACATTTGGAAATTAAAAAAAATCTCTTTAGTAGTAGATTGCAATGGTTAGTTATTGAATAATAAAAATCGCCGCCAAAGAATAGCATTTTGTCAGGTTTTGAAGAAATTCGTCGAACTGGATTTAAGAGAAAATTTCATCCAATATCGCGGTTCGTGTCGCATGAATGAAACTCATTCCAAGTACCCAAGCTCATCAATTTCAACCGTGTCAGGCCAGGATGACCCGTCGGGCGCCACCCGCACCCGCCAAGCGACCACCTCAGGGTCCATCTTCAGTTTCAGTCCACCCTGTGCCCTCTGTTCGGTCAAAAACGGCCTCAGTCGGCTATTTCCGCCGATGTTATAAAAATAATCCCTCCAATCCCCTTCCTGCGTTCTCCCACCTTTAGCGCCTACTCTGTCCCTTGATATTCCCCGCTCCCATGGGATAGGGGACGAGGAGAGTCGAAAGGAGCCGAGATCTAACGATCCTGATAGAAAAGGCGAGCTGGGAGCCAAATCCGCCCAGTTTTGAACCAGGAGTCTCAACAGGACAATGCGGAAACTGTAAGAGTCAAGGAGGAAAAATTAACTGGAATTTACTGTAATAATAGAGGGGTAAATTTCACAGTATACACATTGGACAAATGCCTCAGGGCGACGTGGAACCATGAGTGCCCTGAGGATGCCCGAATGGGCGAAAGTGCTCGGCCAGGAATTAAAAATCTGGCGAATAAGTCGCCTGGTTTTTCTCCCCCTCACAACCCCTCTACAACAAATGCGACGACAACCAGACGAAGTATAATTTTATAGGTAGATGGTGATGTTTTCATGTTTTTGTATCATAAAATATTGGATTTTCAACAGGCGCGAAGTTGTAGCCGAGATAACATCCCCAACTTTAAGTTTTCTAAGATTTGTTACTTGCTCAGTGGATAACTTTGACAAAAAGTCGTCAATTCAGATGTTTTAATATACAAAAAGATAGGTAATTTAACTGTCCACATTTTCCCCATGTAATGTACCTAACAATTTTTCAACCGTTTGTGCGTTTTATTCAACAATAGTAGTATACACAATAAGATCCCATTTTTCAACTTTAAACATTTTTTTCATCAATTTAGTGCAAAAGAAACAAAGAATGAACCATATATTATTGATGTACACACCATCAACTATCAATATGCTGACTTTGAGCGAAATCTAAATCAAAAAATTTTTCACGAAAAATTCAAGGGGTACCCCTGCGATTTTCATGAACCGATCAGTTAACGATTTTTTACTCCTCTCTCAATAGAGATAAAAATCTGAAATTTTCAGGAAAGTTGTATCTTACCAAGATGTATTTTTGCTATTTTTTTCAATTCTCGAAAAAATCAGCAAGTGGTCCAAAAAAATCGGTTTGTGAAAGCTCGAAAATCGGACTTTAACCGTGATTTTCGGGGTCAAAATCAATATGAATCAATTGTTTTATTATGCAGGAGTCTTCATTTGAACGCCTTACACACGTACATAGCAAAAAATTCGGTGAAAAAAATTTAAACAGCGCAACAGGAATTATTTTCCGTAAATCGAGTTTTTTACTCGAGCTCCATGGGCATCGGTAAGGGTGAAAAATTAAACTTTTGTTTTTAAGCGTTTTTGAAAGCTATTCTTATAGGAAATTTAACGCTGAATCCGAATTTGACCTCAAAACGACGGACATTTGAAGACAACGATCAGTTTTTGCCAGTTTTAGTAGTACTCCATTTTTATGTTTTTCAGCTTTGAAAATTCATTGCTAATATAGTACTATTCAATATCATTTTATAACTCATTCGTACAGGAAATCAGACGTAGAATTCGAATTTGAAGTGAAAAAAATCAAATTCTAACAGTAATAATTATTCTTTGTAGTACCTTACGGTTGTACAATAAACGATATTTCATTTCATTTCAGTAAATAATTTTTTCGATGTTTCCGGTTTAATAAATTAAATTAATTATAAATTAATAATAAAATTAATTATTTTCAAATTTTCACTTTTTTTTTAATTGAAAGGGAAATTTTCCCTAAAAATCAATCATGGCCTGACAATAATGGCTCAATTCTTTAAACAAATAGCTACCTCAATTTTAAGGGGCTTAGAGGGGAGGAAATTCGTATTTTCCAACGTTTTGCAGAAAAAAAGGTGCATTTGGGATCAATTTCTATAGATCGCGGAGTTGATAGCATTATTGGTTCTCGAGTTATCGCTGCTTCAATCTGAAATTTGGGCGAAATTTGGCATGAGGGTATAATTCGAGAATTTTTTGGAGCCATAAAAATCGTTCTATACTCGTCGGATTGCTCGTCAAGCACTCTCTTCAACTGTACCGTTCGGCGAAAAATTTAACTGTTAATTTCAAAATAGAGAAAAATATAAATTATTAAAATTACAAAAGTTGCTACGGAGTTTTTCCTAATACCGATCTTTTGTTAGATGAAGCTGTTCAGACAAGTTATTATCACAAATGGATGGTCTTCCTAAATCATTATTGAAGCGAAGGAATATTAATACCCTACAATTATTTGCGGCGTTCTTATTTAACAGTTCTATGATGAAGAGCAAAGGACTGGCCATCAGTTACTTGAGGAGACACAGTTTCGGCGTTTCCGAACTCTCCAGTAAGCGTCAAGTAATTTCTTCTTACCCGTGTGGCTTAAAGTTCACCTGGGTAAAGAATTCAAATATTATTCGTATTCTTTCCTTTAGTCGAAAAAGCAGCATTTTTCAACAGTCGGACTATTTATTTCGACTCATTCCAGACCATCGCAGAGCTTTGCTGGTTTGTGACCTAAAGTTTCGCGCTTTTCGATTTTTTCCAGTAGAACTTTTCTCGAGCCGTGTTGCCTGTATTGAGCAGTAAAGAACGGGCGAAGGGTTGAAATAGCTTTGACAAAACTTGGTTTCCTCCGTCGAGATCGGCCAAGTTCGGGCCAACTCGGCTCACCCAGTAGCCCCTACCACTTCCAAATACCCAGACGGTCCTGTCCTGGCACGTTGCAGGAGGATTCACTGCAAGTTAGTGTTGATTGCGCCTGCGAGGAGGCATGTGCCGACGGGGAATGTCGGCCTATGAATGGCAAAGCTATCACAAGGAGACCAGATGTGATGGGAGTCCTAGCAGGAGGTGAGGTCGACCAGCGAAGGCTGAAGATACTCCCGACCTCTCCTTTTTGTTATCCCTTGCCGAGCGAGGTTAGCCCTCGTGCATTGCTCGCGGCCAGTATCAAATTCGGTCGCTCTCTTTTCGAACGTAGAAACAGAGACGCTTGCGCTAGCGTGTTTGGTTTCAGAAAAAAATACCCGACACGTATTCATTTCGAAGAACGTGCTTTCGGGGAAATTTCTAGAAAAATACGATGGAGTCGATATTCATTTTGGTTTATTTAATAAACCATTGTAATCGCCCAAGAAAAAAGTTTCAAAGCCCCCTCAAAATGCGATTTTCTGCGTTTCAAGGCATGTGGAAGACGAATATCCTATTTAAACAATTCCATCCGTCCGCCGTCAACACTTTTCCACCCAAGCTATAAAAGATAAATTCTTGAAATTTTCACCAAATATCAATCCTGGTCCAATAATGGCTCAATTCTTTAGCCAAATCGCTTCCTCAATTCAAAGGATATTTTTGGGGGGTTTTGAGGGGGAAAAAATTTGTCTTTTCCATAGTTTTTTTCCTTAGCCCCTGAAAATTGAGGTAGCTAATTGTTTTATAAATCAAGCCATTATTGTCAGGCCATGATTGATTTTTAAGGAAAATTTCCCTTTCAATTTAAAAAAAAAGTGAAAACCTCTAAAGTGAAAACTTGAAAATGATTATTTATCTATATTAATTTATTTATTTATATTATTAATTTATAATTAATTTAATTTATTAAACCGGAAACATCGAAAAAATTATCAATTGTTACAATTTGATTTTTTTCATTTCAAATTCGAATTTTAAATTTGATTTCCTGTACGAATGAGCTATAAAATAATATTGAATAGTACTGTATTTGCAATGAATTTTCAAAGTTGAAAAACATAAAAATGGAGTACTACTAAAAAAAACTGGCAAAACCCGGGCAATAACTGGCAAAAACGGATCGTTTTCTTCAAATTTCCGTCGTTTTGACGTCAAATTCGGATTCAGCGTTAAATTTCCTATAAGAATAGCTTTCAAAAACGCTAGAAAACAAAAGTTTAATTTTTCATGCCAGCGTAGCTCGAGATTTCGGCCGGTGAAAAACTCGATTTACGGAAAATAATTCCTGTGGCGCTGTTTAAATTTTTTTCACCAAATTTTTTGCTATGTACGTGTGTAAGGCGTTCAAATGAAGACTCCTGCATAATAAAACAATTGATTCAAATTGATTTTGACCCCGAAAATCACGGTTAAAGTCCGATTATCGAGCTTTCAAAAACCGATTTTTTTGGACCACTTGCTGATTTTTTCGAGAATTGAAAAAAATAGCAAAAATACATCTTGTTAAGATACAACTTTCCTGAAAATTTCAGATTTTTATCTCTATTGAGAGAGGAGTAAAAAATCGTTAACTGATCGGTTCATGAAAATCGCAGGGGTACCCCTTGAATTTTTCGTGAAAAATTTTTTGATTTAGATTTCGCTCAAAGTCAGCATATTGATAGTTGATGATGTGTATATCAATAATATATGGTTCATTCTTTGTTTCTTTTGCACTAAATTGATGAAAAAAATGTTTAAAGTTGAAGAATGGGATCTTATCGTGTATACTAATATTGTTGAATAAAACGCACAAAAGGTTGAAAAATTGTTAGGTACATTACATGGGGAAATATTTCATTCTTTGTTTCTTTTGCACTAAATTGATGAAAAAAATGTTTAAAGTTGAAAAATTCGTTTTTCGTATTCAAATCTCGTTCTCTTTCTAAAATTTATGAGCGAAATCAAATTTGATATGTGTTTTTGAAAACTCGCATTTGTACGCATGTTAGAAAGCTTATCATCACATCTCTTCTACATGATTACCGTACATTTGAAAGAAAACAGGCGGTTTTAAGGTTTCGGCAAAACTCACATTTCAGACGTTTTATTTCCTTCAACAAAAAATGGCAGGTATTATAAAGTTGAGAAATTTATCGCTCTTTTCTGCGGTGTAATCAGATTTGGATTTGTATGCAATTTAAGAGAGTTACTGCCGTTTTAGTGAAGAAAGGTCGAACAAACGAATTTCAAAGTGAAAAAAGTGGCGTTATTAGTGTGTCGAAAAATATTATGGAATACTTTTGGTAAAAATTTAGTCGTCGAACACGTGAGACGGTTCGCCTCTTTTTTGACTTCGAATTGTTAACACTGTGAAAAGTTCATGGGTGTCATTTTACACCGACAGGAAGTAGAAAAGTTTTTCCTCGACGTTGCATTTTATGAGCCACTCACAGTTCATAACAGTGCGTTATCTTCGTATATTGAAGTGTGATCGAACTTGTCCATCGAGATAGCGCATGAAGACGAGCAGATGTTGACGTCATCGAAAAACGCGCTTTCAAAAGCGATTAAATATTTACCTCGTTCAAAATCGTCGCATAACTATTTGTTTTACGTATGCTGTGCGAATAATCCCACCCCGATTCGATGTACTCCAGTGTGCGTGTAAATTCGGTAAGTGCAGACATTTTTACGAATCTTTTGGCTTACCTTCACAGTTTTTCTACAAGATTAATAAGATGCCGAGCGGGATTTGCAAATTTTGATGTAAGTCACAACTCAAACTCCATTTTCTCGTGCCAGTCTCTTCGACTGGGTTTTCTCCATATAATATATTTTTAGGAATTAGAGAGTCAAAACATTCAACGCTCTTTCTAACGGTGTAATCGGATTTAAATTTGCATGCAACATAAGGACAATGATCATGGGTTGTGAGGGGGAAAAAACCAGGCGACTCATTCTCCGATTCTTTATTGGCTGGCAGAGCACTTTCGCCCATTCGGGCACCTTCGGAGCGACTGGAGCCATTGGGTCCACAGCTGCGGACTAGAATAAAGAATCGAAGAATGAGTCGCCTGGTTTTTCTCACCAAAAATAATTTTCAAAAAATTTTTCAAAAAATAATTATAATGATGTTAGGTCGAAAAGATGAGAAATAATTCCGAAGTGAAAAAGTGGCATTTTCAGTGGGTTAAAAAAGTTTTAATCGTAATAGGACTATTCTTTCCCTAATAAAAGGTATAGATGAAGAAATAATATCCTCAAAAATTAAATATTGTCCCACTTAAGGCAAGGCCTGTATTGTTGGACAAGAGTTGTTCATTATTCGTACGACATCGCAAAATCAATTGAATAACAAACCAAAAATCGGAACCTTTTTTTACCCAGACTTCTCATTGTTAGGGACCAAACCACTCAGAATTTTTCAATCCAGTAGACCCGAAAGTTAGAGAAAAAAAAAACCAACTACATAAAAATATATACGGTAAGAACTATTTATTTTCTTTCAAAGGTACAACACTTACAATGCTGCGGTTGGAAGAATGGAGGCGGCAGATGGGCCAACCTCGGCTCCGCTTCGGGCGAGTACAGTTGGTACCGACTTAGCCCTGTAAATAGCAGAACGGAAGAAAAATTGAAAAGAGTGAGCAAAATGAAGAAACTAAATAATATTCAATGAGGAGGAGAAAAGCCACGCGACTCATTCTCCGATTCTTTATTAGCTGGCCGAGCACTTTCGCCCGTTCGGGCATCTTCATAGCGAAGTGGAGCCATAGGGTCCACAGCCCAAAGGCTGTGAAGATGCCCGAACAGGCGAAAGTGCTCGGCCAGCCAATAAAGAATCGGAGCATGAGTTGCCTGGTTTTTCTCACAACCCATGGATATGAAAAAATGCGATGACAAGAAAAAGATAAATAATATTCATTCACCGAGCGTTGGCTATTTGGGACGATAAATCGATACGTTGATCAGTTGTCTCTAAATACGAAAGTTAAGTGGTAACAAGGCTTAATTTTTGGAAAAATCAATTATATAGTTAGCACGTCCAAGCTGTGTTTTTCTTGTTTGGCAACACGGGCTTCGCCTAATGCAAAACAATATTATTCAATATTTAAAATATTCATTAAAATATTTAAATGTGTGTTTTCTTCTATGAATAAATGTATTTCTCTCTCTCCTCTAAGAATCATTATAAAAAGACTGCTAGCTTTCAGAAATTAAGGAAAACTTGCGGTTCGTGATTAACGGGGGGAAATTTCCGTAAATGGCGTTTTTTGCTTTGATCATATTTTGAACTTATGAATACACTCAGGTTTCTTCTTCACCGTACGTAGTGCCGTTAAGTACATCATTAGGACGAAAATGTAGGGCCCAATTTGTACAAAAATCGCTCGCTAATCGAAAATCGTCGGACCTTACAAAGCCGTATCGGAGATGAGTTTGCCACGTTTGCCCGAGCTGTGACCGCTATTTTCGTCGGAAAGTGACACAAACAACATTAATTGGCGTAAGGCTTGTTTATGGGAGTCCGATGATTTGTTAGCGCTGATAAACAGTTAGCGCGGAGATAAAACCTAAGTTGAGCGAGATTGGAAATGCCCTTCGAGCGATATGTCACACGGGCCGCGTTCAAGATGAGTCATCTGGCGCAAGGGTGACTCACATGTGGAAGGAATCCGAGGACGAGGAACAAAGCGAAAATGCTTACCCGATTTGATTGCATAGACGCGTGCATTGGGATTTTCAACATTTTATTCGCCGGACCATGTTAGAATTATATTTTATATTATTACTTATAATGAAATTTTCATCGTCGAGGTATAATATGAGATACTTTCAGAACTAGATTATCTGTTTGAGATCTGCTTGACGTTTCTGATAATATTCAATATTGAACAACCAATTTAACCAATCTTTGTAACGCTAGGGCATAGGCCCCTTTTATGGAATCAATAAATACACCAGTCGCACCAATTTCAAGCCACGATTATAATGAATGATTAGATTTTAACAATATTTCTCTCCATTGGAGATCAACATCTACGAATAATACATGCGATGAAAAAAAAATTTCTAGAAAAATTCCATTTTTTATTTATTATTGAAATTGTAAGTATCAAACGGATTTTCTTTCTAATATAATGGAGTGATTGACTCGCAGGACACCATCCCAGGAGACAACTCCAACTACGTCAGATACAGAAAACCTCCCATTTAAGGAAACTCTGCATGTACTGGAACCACTGGGGCGAAATGCATTTTGAAACGGATCTCGAACGTAGTAAATTTTTCACTCGATAATTCGCCAGCAGAAAGCTGTAGAAAAATTCGACTCGGGAATAGGTTCGTGACCGTACGGACGGCAATTACGACCTCGCACGCAAGAGTATGCACGCACGAATGGCGGAAAAATGTTCCGAAGTAATCGGTCTTCTCAGTAAGCTCAAGCATACCCAGTGAACATGAATTTTCCAGTACCGTCAAACGATTCCAATTGATGGATTAATCCGGATGTTTGCGATTTGTAATCACATTACGCCTACTAGAAATACACAATTCAACAGAAATTGGCGGAAAAACTAGCGCAATGATTGCATTTTTCGATCATTTTGGGGGATTTACAATTTTATCTGCTTGAGATTCGCGATGTCCGCATCAGATGGAGAGAATTATTAAACGGGAAATATTCGAAAAATTGGAAATTGAGCATTTTGCAACTGCTGAGGAAAATAACTGATTAATCCTGCGTACGAAATTGGAAAGTTTTGATTACGTTTAAAAAAACCCTGTTTTTAGCTCGTTTTAATTAGTTTATGGCCAACATTTTTGGGCCCGATAGCTTACAATACGAAGACCGATATACATTGTGGTCCAACTACGAACTATATTGAAGGAAAACGCTTCGCACTAAGTAAAAGAGCGACGCACCATCGATTGGCCAATAAACCACCATTTTTGACCAACTTATTTAAACGAAAAAATTTCATAATTCCAAATATCAGACCCTTTTCGACTGCTGAACGATGTCCGACAGATAAATAGCAAATTATTATAGACGAAAAAACAAGAAGGAAATTCAAAGCGTAATTGGTCTCTCTTTATTTGTAAGACATTGAGAAACTGAAGCAGGAGAATGAAAATAAAATAGTTGAAGGGCGTGTAGGTAATTTCGGAAGAAATGCCCCCGATGCAATCTCGGAGCCCTGAGTCAGTAACAGTAATTGACAGCATTTCCCAATTCCTAAATGACCTTAAAGTTGAACACTTTTCCACCATTTTTCCACAATTTTTCCCTACGAGTTTTACATTTTTAAGCATAAACAAATAATTTCAAACGTTCAATGGCGATATTAATTTCTACTGTTTCAACTAGTCGATGCCTTTTGAGGATAGAATTTTGAAAAGCTCACCGTTCGAATGCGAATGCGCCGGAGGTGGATCCAGCCAGATCCTCGGGGCCCGCGCAGGGCTCCCTAGCATCACTCCACCCTGCTCCCTTTCTGTAAAATAATAAATAAATAACAATGTTAAGTAATATGTAGGCTTAGGCAAAAGGTAAAAAAATTTTAGCAATAATGACTGGCCTTCTGGTTTCAATACACGCAACAAACAAGAATAAGTCTAGGAATCAATTCCAAAACTTGAAGTGTTCCCTTTTTTTTTTTTTTAATTGCCTATCTTCAAGTTTTTTTTTTTTTTTTTTGCGGTAAGATTTTTACTTACATTTTTATATGGTGAATAAAAGTTTTGGAACCGTCCAAAAAGTAGAATTCGGAACCGAATGAATTAGGAAAACAATTTATAGTATTTACTATGCTTAGAAACACTTCCTAAAGAAGTGTCTGTAGTCAAAAAGTGGCAGACGGCCGCATACCTCCGTGAAAAAAAATCGATGAAATATTCAACAAATATTTTTCGAGCGAATGTGCAACGTTGGTCGTTATTGAATTTTGGCGACAGTGCTCCCAAAAATAAATGCTCTCACGCTTTTCACAGTTTCATGAGTGCGTATTTTGAGTTTAGATTTTCACAGTACGCTAAATTCCATGGATTAGAACGAAAATTCTATGAATTTACCTAACTGTTCCTTACGGCGACAGAATGACGCCCGATTTTTATCGTTCGCTCACCAACTATTTTTCTTGACTACCATCATTTTTTGCCATTTTTAGGGCCTTTCTCATATTTTGATTTTTTACGGGCGTAAATTTCAATAAATTAGGACGCTTTGTACTTGAAATTTTTGATCTAGCGAGTAAATGACTCTCGATTATATGCGTTAGGGTCACACACCTTACTTCCACGTTATTCACATATTTCGTGCTGATTTAGGGACAGAAAATGGCCAAATTTTTACAAGAATTGCCTCAAATAAATCGAATGTTAGCGAGAAGAGCTCAACAATTTCGATTTTGGTGAAATAATGAACGAAAAGTCGTAGTCCTTCTATTGATTACAATCGACATCAAGTTCCGTGTACTAATTTTTCTTGAAGCGAGCCACAACTTCACCGTTATAAATTAAAATCAGTGGCATGGAGAAATAGCTCTGCACATGTTTCTCAGTTCCTTCTGGGCGTGAAGGAAGTGAATCACACGATGACTCTCGTATGATTCACCTAATCTAAATTCGAATAATAATCCGATGCAATATTGCGAATTCAAATAGGCGAGAAAATTGTTCCGAATCGACTGACTGATGACACGATACAATGCTACAGTGATTCGCCTCAGTCATCACACCATAATACGACGATATGTCAATTGAAATAATAGGAGAAACGTTTACTCCATCAACATGAGAAAGATATAAACATAATATCTCTTCATATTAGAATTCTATGAATATTTTCAAAAAGAAAGGAACGCAAGTTGGATAAATTTATAAATAATTTTAAAATAACGCGAAATACAGTGTGTGAACCTAATGATAAAAATCGGTCGTCACATTTTCGCCACCAATCCATTTTTCAGCCGTTTGTGCGTTTTATTCAACATTATCAGTAGAGTTGACACGATGAGATCCCATTTTTCAACTTTAAACATTTTTTTCATCAATTTAGTGGAAAAGAAATGAAGAATGAACCATATATTATTGATATACACATCATCAACTATCATTATGTTGAATTTGAGCAAAATCTAAATAAAAAAATTTTTCACGAAAAATTCAAGGGGAACCCCTGCGATTTTCATGAACCGATCAGTTAACGATTTTTTACTCCTCTCTCAATAGAGATAAAAATCTGAAATTTTCAGTAAAGTTGTATCTTATCAAGATGTATTTTTGCTATTTTTTTCAATTCTCGGAAAAATCAGCAAATGGTCCAAAAAAATCGGTTTGTGAAAGCTCGAAAATCGGACTTTAACCGTGATTTTCGGGGTCAAAATCGATATGAATCAATTGTTTTATTATGCAGGAGTCTTCATTTGAACGCCTTACACACGTACATAGCAAAAAATTCGGTGAAAAAAATTTAAACTGCGCCACAGGAATTATTTTCTGTAAATCGAGTATTTCGCCGGCCGTAATTTCGAGCTCCGCTGGCATGAAAAATTAAACTTTTGTTTCTAAGCGTTTTTGAAAGCTATTCTTATAGAAAATTTAACGCTGAATCCGAATTTGACCTCAAAACGACGAACATTTGAAGACAACGATCAGTTTTTGCCAGTTTTAGTACTCCATTTTTACGTTTTTCAGCTTTGAAAATTCATTGCTAATACAGTACTATTCAATATCATTTTATAACTCATTCGTACAGGAAATCAGGCGTAGAATTCGAATTTGAAGTGAAAAAATAAAATTCTAACAGTTAATCATTGTTTTCAATGTTTCCGGTTTTTCATACTTGACGAGTTTTCACTTGAGGATTTTTTCGCCACGTTCGCGAATTTTGAAAAAATAGGTTGTTAGCTTCTGTGTCAGCAAATTGAGGACATTTAATTTTGAATCGATAATGAAAAAAGTGACACGGATTGTTTTTGTGTTCGAGATATATATTCCTTTTTTTGGTTAAAAAAAAAACATCGTATTTCGGTTTTTTTTCGAGCGCCAATAGCTCCGCGAGGATATAACAACCATATACATTCAAATATACCAAATTGTAGGACTTAGATAGCTCTTTCTCGCCTTTGAGTAATATACGTAGGTATGTAAAAGTGGTCGGTTCAAAAGTTATTTGCGAAAACCGGTTGTAGCCGTAGTTGTAAAATTTTGAAGCGCAACAAAACTAAAATTAAGGTTTAATAAAAAATACATATAATAAGCCCAGTTTTTCTATCAATCGTATAATCAAAGATTTTCGACTTTCTCTTCGAACTATACTTTACCCATGAACAAAAAATTGCGCTCGTAAAATGTAATCGCTTTGTGAGAATTTTTTGAGAAAATCGCAAAAAACTGCGGAAAAACGTGGTTTCGGAAAAGGTCAAAAATCAAAATCAAGAAAAATCAAATTCGAAATCCAAACAAGTGCTAGTTAAATTATTCAACCGCATCAGGCAAGTTCCATTGAGTTCCATTCATTTTTCACGGAGATTTATGTCATTTTTGACCACAGAGACACCGACAGACACTTGTTCAGAAAATGTTTCTGTGAGTACCTATAGTACCATGAAAAATCCTTCCAAATTCACCTCCGTTACGAATTTGACTTTTCGAACGAACATAATACTTCAATTTACTACGTAAAGATGCAAGTAAAAATAATACCCAACTTTAAACCTTCAATATTTAATTCTCAGTCGATTTGCGTCTAGCTGACATAATTATTTACTAAAAAAAAAAACAGGTTACTAATACATAGGAAAATATAATCTACAATCAACGGACTTGGCATCGAAGAACGTAAACAACGAGGCAAAACGATGTTCAACAAGCGCAACGGAAGAACCGATGAGGGGGCGATCGCCTCAATTTTGGCCGAAAAGGGCGAGAACGTTAAGGAACTCGAGATCCGACGACGAGGACCCGAGATTGAAGTCGTATACTTTCACCTTTAAGTTTCAACTGTTTCGCATTAAACAATTTCGTGGAGTTTGCGAAACTGTAAAGTGGTGTGCATAAATCACATAGTACTCTCATGTTTGATTCGGCAGACAGGAATTATTAGCAATTAAAAATTATTTATTATTATTATTATTATTAATAATTTTATTATTATTATTATTATTAATTATATTATTATTATTAATTATATTATTATTAATTATATTATTATTATTATTAATTATATTATTATTATTATTAATTATATTATTATTATTATTAATTATATTATTATTATTATTATTAATTATATTATTATTAATTATATTATTATTATTATTAATTAAAAATAAAATTAAAAAGTTAAAGTCTCGATAGCAAGGACCCAAAAAGGGGGTTGAGGGGGAGAAAAACCAGGCACTTTCGCCCATTTGGGAATCTTCGAAGCGACGTGTTGCCATAGGTTCCACGTCGCCCTGAAAATGGCCGAATGGGCGAAAGTGCTCGGCCAGCGAATAAAGAATCGTAGAATAAGTCACCCAGTTTTTCTCCCCCTCACATCCCATTGACATCAAGAAGTGCGACAAGGACAAATTTATAAGGCAGTCATGGACGTTAGGTATTACTCCTCAAGTCCACTACGATTTTCGTTGAGTGATCAATAATTGTAAATCATTCATTAATCAGGCTAGACTTCAAGCCAGAACACAATCGATGGCAATAGATATGAGCAGTTTTATTTATAACAGTTTATATTTATGCCACCTAAAGTGGTAATTCATTATTACGATTTTCACGGGACTATTAATGAATACTATTACCTATGTAGGTAATCGTTGGATTGGGTTAAAAACGCAGCAAATGATTGAGTCCTTATTGTCGTGGCTTATTTAGAGTCAAACCGGACTGTTCTCAATTAGTACAAAGGTAATACCCGTGTATTGAGGTAATTAGAAACTAAAAGCAAACGCAAACCGAACAACCTAATTTGAACATTTAATGATCAATCTCCCATCAATATAAAAGTGTTCGACGAATATTGAGGCTAACGGAACGATTATAAATTTATCCAGTTATACCTATCGTCGCATTTAATCGCCGAAATCGCTCGCAAAATATGCGATAACCGTATAAATCAATCGACTTCCAAATGAGTTATATAAGTCACATATCTATTGAATAGAAATCAAACAAATTTGCTGCTGGAACACTGGAAAATTGGAATTGCTGAACATAAAAATTTTCGCCTCCTTAAAATAAATTAAAAATCTTAAATATTGAGGTAACTATTGGCGTAAAAAATCTTCTTTTATGTATATATTTATTTTATTGTATTTATTTATATATTTTTTTATTTTTGGTACATTCGGTGAGTAACAACTAAGTATATTAACATTTTTCCCGGGCATAATTTAAACGCAGAGCGTAAAATCGGTTTATATTCGAAAAAATCAGCTTTTTTTCATCACGAATTTTTACAGGAAATCTCACATTCAAGACGAAAGCGGCGCATTTATAGTCCAGTTTCAGTTCAGAGTTTTTTTTTACAGTTTTTTAAGTAAGTTTTTTTTTCAAGTTTTTCACACATCCGGACAATTGAGCGCGTGCTGGAGAACGTCGGCTCTTCAGTTGTTGACTGTTGAGCAATCGAACTAGACAGAATCAGCCGCAGAATTGAAGGTAGGTGACAACAGAGGATAACACATAGACAGGACCAACAGAAAATCGTCAGTATTGGAATTTCTACTATTCGGCTACAGCAGCGGTGGCGAAGAATTTTTTCGAAAAAAAAACTAAGCGGATTGGGAGAAAAAAAAATCAGTTATTGAAATCGGAAAAATTCAAATAGTTTTGGCAAAGTTATGGCAAAAAATTCGAACATTTCTTGAGAATTTTTTTTCGAGATTTGAACCGATCGAGATTTCTTTGCCACCGAAAAATTCGGGTTTTCATCGGAAAATATTTTACAAGAATATCGAATTCAGGATTTTGAATTTCGATTCAAAACTATGAAATTTTGTCAACAGCGTTATAATTTTTTATTCGTATTTTTAATCTAACTTTTATTAATATAATTTTTAGTAGTATTTATTTTGAGAGGAAAGCCAGTTGAGTTTTCCGAGCCATTTTCCTCGCCTGGCTCAGCGCTTTCGCCCCTACAGGCATCTTCAGAATAACCGATTTTCTCCTCGCCGAGTTACTATATTAAGTTTTTCTCGATTCTCTAAGCCGTACTGTCTCCAGTTTTTTCGTTCTACTTAATTTTCTAAAATCAACTCTCATTATCGCCGATTTGCAGTCGCTTGCAACTCGAATTCGATTTGGAACAACTAGTTGAAAAAAGGGAGATGATCGCGATGTGGAGGCTATTGGGTGGTTTAGTACTGGTACTAGGGAGTGCGAGCTGAGAGGCTTCCTGGGCCTTTGGCCTTGAACTTGCCTTCCCCTCCACAACCGACTGCCCCCACTTCTTGTAACGCCACCTCCCACATTAGTTTCCACCTTCAACTGGACGAACCTGCGCCGTTCGCTTAGCTCGACTGGATCGCAATGTTCCGGCTCGAACTGGCGGCAAAAGCTATCGCCCTCCTAGGTTCCCGGCGGCGACGGAAATTGCCGGCACGTTCGAAATACGAGGATTTTTCCAAATGAAAATCCTAGAGATTTTCAGTCAAGTAAAGTGTCCTCAGTTACAATAATTCAACTCAGTTGCATAATTGCAAAGTAGTTACGAAAAATAAATCAAACCATCCCCTGGCGAACTCATTTGTCTTTCTTCGCGTGTGATAAGTCACTAATCCTGTCACGAATCATTCCCAGATTTCCATAGACATCCAATAACACAAAAAAAATCGCTTCGAAAAGAAAAAAAATTATCCAATGCCGCGATTTTCAGAGGGGAAAAACGAGCGCGTATAACGAGCTATTTTACCCTAAAAAAATTCGAAAGCTTTGCAAGTTTTACTTTTTTTTTCACAATTACCGCCTCAATTCCAACACAATTTCTGACGAATAAAATCACGTATACTATTCGCATCCTTTTACGTACCAAACAATGAGCAATTTGGAAGGAAATTATACGAAGCAGTAAAAAAAATTAATGACGTGAGCTTTAAAAATAATAAATATACACAAAAAATATTTAGGAAAAGGCTTAAATCGTGTTATTGTCCGAAATTATTCGGGAACAATTAGCTCATGGACCGAGACGTATCAAAATCGTTTTTACATTCAACGAATGCTTCGCAGATATCGCCACCGAATGGCGCACCTCATTAGCGCCTATTATCGTCGCACGTGTAAACAATCTGATTTTCTGAAAGTAAGGCGAATTCATTCGGTAATATTACAAGCAAAAGGGCGAATTATCAGTCGATAGGTAATGATGCTCATTAATCTTAAATGATGAGTGTCTGATCTCCCGACACAGCCACAAAGTAATAAAAAATAATAATAAAATTTAAAAAAAAGAAACGTAAACTTGAAAAAATACATAAAATAAAAACTTGAAACTTCAAAAAAAGATACGTTTATAACAAAAGAAATTATGGGGAAATTTCTAAAAACGATTACGAAAGATGAAAAAACGCTGCACATGATTTTACATTGCTTTATTATTTTTTTGCTTCAATTATTACCTATTTAAGAAGACCATCTATCCATTTGTGATATTAATTATTCTGAACACTTGTGAACGTTCCCACCGAAAAACATATTGGTAACTATAAGGAGAAACTTCGTAGCAACTATTGTAATTTTAATCACTTTTATTTTTCTTTATTTCCAAATCAAAAGCTAAATTTTTCGCCTAACGGAACAGCTGTAGAGTGTTTGACGATCACTGCAACGATTTTTATAGCTACAAGTACTCTCAAGTTACACCTCATGCTATGTCAAGAATTTCGCTTTTATAGTTTCGTCAGAAAAATGTTGACGCGTACGGCGGACGGACGGAATTTTCTTTTATTGGATCTTCGGATTCTACCTGCCTTGAAACGCAAACCATTAAATTTTGAGGAGTGTTGAAAATTGGTTTCGTGAGCGATTAGAACGGTTTATTATTGAATAATAAATCACAAAAAAATCTAAGTAGAAAGCCACCATTTCGGAGACAGTTTCAGAATAGAAACAATAATGTACAAACGATCATAATTCGAACGATCGAAGTTGTACATCTGATTGGAAAAATCCTCGATACGAAAAATATCATACGCTCGTTTCAACAGTTTTCGTTACATCGAACCCGTATGAAACAGCTTTCTCACGAATAACGTCAGAGAAAACCATCAGAAGCAACACGTCACAGTATCGATTGGATCAAGTCTTCGTTCAACGAACTTGCCATCGCATCCCATCAATGCCGACACTAATATTTCAGTTAAGATCAGCGACTCGATAGAAGAAGTATCACGTTCATAAAAAACTAAAGGTACTGAACTGCAAAAAATTATTTTCTTCAAAGCGCGATTCACCAGGAAAATCCTCTACTAGAAGAAATAAAGAGCAAAAAAAAGGTAAATAGCTTTCTATTTCAACATCGGAATTCCATAAAAACCAATTCATTCGAAGAAATTTTTTTTTTTTTCTTAATTAACGCCGAATTACAGAGTGTAACCTTAACAATAATTATCAGGCGTCATTTTCCCACAATAAAAAACATTCTAAAACCTCAAGCGTTCGAAATTTTTGCGGCTTGTCAAAATCCAAATAGAAAAACGCGCTTGAAAATTTTTGAAAAATACTCATAGAAACTCCACATAGAGTAGCATTTTCTCAAGTTTTCAACTCCCTAAACTTTGTGCTATCTTATGCTCGAAAAACCACGAAATGATGGCACTTTTTCACCAATTTCGCGACATATCTTATTCATATGCGAGTAAACGTACTACGACCACCATAAAATTTCGTTAAATTGTTTACAATTTGAGTTCAAATTGAGCTCTGTAAGAAAAATAGTTTGGCTAGAGATGGCTAACCGAAAAGATTTAATTTTCAATTCATTTCTAATTATTTAATTGCTAATTTCCCAAACTGTAAAATTTCCAACTTTTTCACTAAAGAGCTCGAATTGCATTTCCTTTGAAGTCACCCTAAGATTTTTTTAAAGACAACACTTTCGCTGATTACTAACAAGAAACAAGCGAAAAAATTGACTATTTCATTTATTTTTCTACTATTTGTTCTTCTATTATTTTTTTTTTTCTATTATTTTGGAAAATTGGGTTTTTTCGGTGAGCGTTATATCCAAAACTATTATACCTACAGAGCTCCATTAGAACCTCGAATTGTAAAAAATTTAACGTACTATAATCATGATGACGCGTATTCTCGAAATACGTATAGCTTAGGAAAGTAAAATAAATACACAATTTCGTGGTTTTTCGAGAATAAAAAAAATTTAGCGCAGTTAGGTTTTGTGGGCTACAAACCTGAGTATTAAGTACCAGTAGGGGTTCGACCAACGTATTAAAAATTCAGAGACACTTCACCTTTCCGATGTTAGCCCGCTTTTATGTTTTCAGTGACTGGCCGAGTTCGAAAATATTCCTATGGCAGTAAATTCCCAGTAAAAATTGGGAAAGAAAAACCTTTGAACGCTAATATTATGGAAGTACTGTATGTTGTCCAAATTCGATAAAATCTAATTTTTTACATCCGCTCGAATATCATTTTCTGAACATTTAATCGAAATTCATCGTTTTTTAGCTGAGGTAAGATCGCTTTATTCAATTTTTGACCAATATTTCCAGTTGCCCCGTAAACATCGAAATAAAAATGTATCAAATGTGATAAGATAATGTCAAAACTGATGTTAAACGAGTTGAATGACTGACCATTTTTGGGGAAAATTTCAAACATCTCGGGAGTCAAAGATGATCGACCTAACTGATGAATGTAAAACTAATAACTGCGAAGATCGGTTAGCGAACTTGTAACAGAGGTCAAATACCCTATGCTTACAAGCAGGACGGCCTTTGTATTGTGGTCGGCCGCCGTTTCCACGTAGAATTAGAATTCGTGTCAGAAAAGCGACTCGCTCGGCCAGAGATAACATTTCGTGATTGGAGCGTTCGTTGAGAACTCAATTAGGCTAAAAGGCAACGACGAAAGTATATCCGAGAGTAGAAATTTTCGATCTACGCTCAGCCTATATGAAATAATCGACGTTTTTCAAATAATTTATTTACAAACAACCGACTTTTGGCTTCAAAAATTGCGAAAAGACGGTAGACAGCTAATTATATTATTAACGAGTAAAATTCTAAAATAATTCACTTTTGTAATAGTCCAGTTTGTTTTCAAAGTGAAAATTAGTCTCATTTTTCCCCGCGCATCTCATTCTAGCGATTGCAATTTGCCAACGCGGCCTCATGAAAATTCGCCCAACGGTCAGGAAATGAAGAGTTTTAATTATTCGCTCAATTCCGAGAAGGCTCAAGTCGAAATCGCCATTCTTGCCTCGCGAGATAGCCTTTTTATGAATCTTCACCGACAATAGCATTCGCGGAGTCAATCTAGAGAATGACAAGTGCGCCTTTTCAGAGTTCGATTGTATGCAATGACGCAAATGTACGCGATCAAGTCTTTGTCCTATTACAATCCGGCTACTAAGGACGAATATACGTTGTGGCAAATTTATTTTACGAGTGTAGGATACGGCGAGTTTATTAAAATTATGGATTCGTCAATGTAGTGGTTAGACTGCTCTGACGAATGGGCGAGTGTTCCGCGTTTGTCATTGCGAATAATAATTCTATTTTAATCTAATGGATTTTAATGGCCTCCCCGCTGCAGTGCGAATCGAATTGACAGATGTCATGCACCGGCCAGAGAAAGTAAATTTTATTTTGAAAAAATTATTCCTGAAAAATTTGTGATGAAAAAAAAAATAATAAAAATAAGTATATTTATGTTTATAACAAATAGATATAATTTAAGAAAAATCAATATGTTGCTAAGGAACATCTGCTCGTCTCTTTAACACGGGCTCAGCCTCTAGGGGACTAATTCTTGTTTTTTTTTTCTTTTTGTTAATCTAATTTAATCTTTTTGTATCTAATTATGCGTGGCAGAAAGCCTTGGCAAATTTTTAATTTTTTGTAAACCAGAAGAAAAATAAATTCCATTCTATTCCATTTAACACGATAGTTAATAAATACCGTGATAAATACTCGTAAATTATTTTTAAAACTATGTATATTTAAAGGATCGGAGAGAATAAAACCAAGGCATGAGTATTGAAACTTGCTAAATTCCAAACGACACCAATAATTCTTTTTCTCGAATTTTTTTTCAGCTAATTGACGAAACTGTTTATTTTTTTTTTTTTGCCCAGACAAATTTAGGTTTTTACAATAGCTCTTTACCACTACATTTGATACCCAAGTTAAGTTTCTTATTTTAATTTATTTGGGCGAAAACCGGCTCAACACGCCATCGGAAAATTGTGCAAATTCTGCTTATTATCACCTTGAACTCGCCAAAAAAGTCAAGATTTTCATCACTCGATGGAATTTTTTCCAAATAAATTTACTTTGAAGACTGCAAAAAATTTTTAACATCGGGTTGTCGAAAGTTTGAAAGTGGGAACAAATTCTCGAATCAATTTTACAAACCAAATACATAAATTATGGGAGAGACAAGATATTTATGTTTATACCTACTGAAAAAAAAAATACAAAAAAGATGACTTTTTTTCAATTGCATTTAAATTTTTAAAAGAAACTGAAAGCGTATCTTATCTTCGCTGAGCAGTTCCATAACATAGCTCTTCTCTCCATTGAAGCTATTCGTAAAAGATAAACCAAATTACAATCATTCGCAGCGTTTTTTCCATTTTTTTTATTCTTGTCCTCGAAAACGGAGCTACCTACACTCGTTCCCTTCGCTCGAGGGTAGGTCTATTCATCCGGCGATTGACGAGGGCCATTCATCGTGACCTGCCTCGCACTAGGGGAAAAGTTTGCTCGCTTCCGAACCTACACAACCGTCCAACTGCATCCCCTTCACGTTTGAAAATCGTAGGAACTTGTCAACTTTTATAATTAACTTTTCACACGATAAAGTCCACGCTGGGACATTAGGAAAATAACCCACCTCCTAGCTAGGTAATACTATGATAATAATATTCATCAAGTTTCACAAAAATACATAAATAATTCTATGTATGTTTTCGAAAAATAATTTGATACCATGCATTAATGAAGATTAAACGTTTTCGAAATTGTTTCACATTTTTATATTGTCTGTCGTAAGCGCACAGATAAACCATAAAATAAAATATGAGGCCGAATTTTCAAGACCGATTTCGATAAGAATGTCAATTTCTACTTCGATCAAGCCTTCAAGTGAAAACGATTCAGCAATGATATCCATCAGAAATCACTCTATTTTTCGTATTTAGTGGGGTGAGAAAAATCGAACATTTTACAGTCGAATCAGTTAAGTATTACTCGTGTTTTGAAAAATTGCCCCTCAAGTCCAGTGGATAACTGCTGTCGATAATACCCCTCGAGATAATAATACCTCCTCAACTATCCCGAGGAGAAAAGGAATGCGCGAGATGCCGAATGTAAGCGTAATTACTCGGTTTATGGTTCATGCCAACACAGTTCAAAGTTGGTAAAGAACGTCTCGCTGCACTCGCTTGTCGAGCCAGAACTGAACTGCGAGAGACCAAACTATTGCAATAAACGTGGCCGGTATAGTTTTTTTCTAATCTTCCTTTAAATACCTCGCAAGAAATAAAACTATGGCAATATAGTCGAAATTGTCACGTAAGGAATGGATCTTTTCATGCCCTAAGGGTAGAAATGAAACTTGCAGAGTCTCAGCCTTAAGATGCCAATTTTTTTTAAACAAATACTATTTTCCTCAAACTTTTGTAAAAAAAAAATATTTTTTTTTTGACAAATTTTTGTGCAACTTACCTATATATTTGTAAATAAATGTTTGCGACAAATATTTTTTATTCAAAATTAATGTTCTATTGATAGTAAATGTATATGAAGATAAATCTATGTGAAAAATGATTTTTTGTGAAATTAACTTTTTGAAAAGTATTCAATTTTCAAATTTACAAAAAACTAGGTATTTATACATTCAAAAAAACCATCAGCATATAAAAAAGGGAAATCAGTTCGTCTCACAAATCGCAAAATTTCCGAACACGCAATAGCACTTAAGTGATTTTGTCCCATATTTTCACGTTTGACAAACAAGAAATTCGAATGAAAGTCGCTCGTAAAATGAGATACTTGTCATCAAGAAGGAACATTCGAGCGCGATATTTTCGATATTGAAATCACGAACATGTCAGGGAAAAGTTTCCACGGTGCGATGGAAATTCTAACAACTTTTCGCTTTTCCGCGAACAGATTCGCCTTCGTTCGATGGGTAATTCAGCGGAAATAGTAGCCGCTCGGCGAAAACCCCGTTTTTCTAAGTTTAGCACATATTCCGTCCACTTTTCCAACCGAGTTGATTTGAGAGGACTCATCGATCAATTTTGTTCCGAGAGACAACTATGAATTTAAGGAATAAAAGTTCAAGTTGAACAAGCATGGCTTTATGGGCAAATTTCTGAAAAGTGTTATAGAGAGGAGCGTTTGAAGAATATTAAAACGAATAAAGAAGATGCTGATACGCTCATCAATCGCTCGAGTGTTATCATCATTACATACGACGGTATGCATACTCAAAGATCGCCGTAAAACCTTAACCAGCCCTAACCAGCGATAACTCGAGAACCGTTAAAGCCTCCGACACCGGTATGGTCTTATTCGATTAAGCGTGAAAAAATACATACGTTTCAATACCATAATGCCACTAAACATCGGGTTGTGATGGTTTTTCAATTTTTTGGCAAGATGAAGGTCAATTTCAAACAGCACACTCTGCTCCCATTTAGCTGGCTAACGTAATTACTTTTGCCGAGAAGGAAATTTCTGCAAAATTTTACCACGAAAATTACGGTAGTCATTTTCTTCATTTCGATTCTGAGATGAAACGGTTTGCGTACGTGTTTTCGGTTGGATATTAATTGGAACTACTCAAATAGCATCGAAAATTAGCAATAATTAAGCAGTTACAAAGGGAAAGTTTCATTTTCAGACCAGGAAATAATGCTATTGACATAAGATTCAAACACTGTTCGACAAGTTCTTCATGTTGAAGAAAATGTCTTCGAGCTAGAAAAAATCGGTGCGTGAGCCTATGAGACTTCTAATATTCAAATATCAGTGGTAATCAAGGCGATTTATTTAGAACTTGTTACAATAAAAACGAAAAAATACAAGGCGTGGGAATTTGATTTTTAAACCACTTTTATTGACTCGAATCCGCCGAATAAGCGCCTTGAGTTGTTGTTCTATTGTTTTCAGCCAAGTTTTAGCAATAAAAAACGAACAGACATTCCGATATTCAGATCATTAATATTACGACGCTTTCAGTAGCATCAAGATGAGTACGAACAATTTTCGACATCCCTTAATTTTGCCAAATTTGAATTTCAACGATGGAAAAAATCTATTTGGATTCCAAGAATCTCATCCGTAAATAGTTGATTCGCTCGTAGCCGTGCTTATCATTCGGGAGCGGAACTGAATTGCTTTTCCCTCATTTCGAAGGGGAGAAGAGCACGAGACAGGTATTTTACAAAGAGGGAGCTCTACAATAGGTAACATTGAAAACAACCCTGCTTTTTTCTCGTGTTTACCTTTTTTAAAACAGCGGATCACCTCTGCGTGCAACCAATGAAATACCGGGCCGTTTTCAAAAATTTGATAATGAATTTCAGATAACTCACAGCATTTTCGAAATAAAGCATTAAATTTGTATTATTTTTTTTTATTTTTCAAGTCACAATATTATTACTTTTTGAATGCTTAAGGCCTTGACATTTTTTAGTAGATTGTAGCAAGTAGATGAACCTTTTTCATTGTTCGGCTCACACACTGTACTTCCGCGATTTTTCTACAGCGTAAACGATTTTTACAGGAAAATCAAAATATACGAACTTGCGAAGTTTTAAAGGGAAGATTGCGAGAGAATGACGATTAATTTCATCATTAGTCACATGAAGTACTTCCGCGTTACTCGCGGAACGAACATTCTTCCGTTTCCCTGATACCTCAATTTTCCTCGAAAGCTGAATTTCAAACACAATTTTTTCCTTCTACAATTAATTTGTATTATACAATCGACTAGAACGATGGAAACACGTGATCTTGACGCTCTTTACGTAATGCTCCACAAACGTAAAAGTTAACAAAACTCATATAAGTATGAAGAGAGCTTTTTTCTCATTTGAAACGTAATTTTACTAAAAGCTAAGACGCCTATTCGATACGAAATTTAATATTCTTTTCCCCCAGATTTGATATAACTTACAAAATTAAGGGATTTATCTCCGTGTTTCCGAAAACACGAAAAATCTTGACACTGCCAAGGAATAAGCAGTGTGTAATAATTGTTAAGGTACAATTTCAATCAGGAATTAGCTTTCGATTGTTGCAGTATGGCATGGTAGTTGCGTGTACACCCAGTACTTCACTCTAATGGTTTAGTTCCAAGTTGGAAAATAATTTTTTTTTTTTAATTTTATTTTATTTATTCACAATAACATTCACAAAAAAAAAATAATCAAAGAAAATACACTCGAATACACACAACAATACAACTATAACAACAACAACAACAATAATTGAACACGATTCAACGATCCTCACTGCGCAAGCGCCGATCTTTCATTATTCCTTGTGACACGATTTCTCAAATTTTCACGAGATTTTGAAGGAAATGTTCGATATAATTTTCATCATCATCAGATCGGCGGTCACCTGATGACGAAAAACCAAGTAATCTTGGCAGGGAACTTGGTCGATTATTTTTCTCCTCTTTAGCCTTGGGTCGAAGATGAGACAAAAATAGCGATTCGTTCCGCGAACGGCTTGAAGATGCCCGAGTGGCGAAAGTGCTCAGAGTACGCGGCTTGGAAAAGTCAATAAATTTTGCATTCCGCAACAGATTTTCAGAGCTTCTCGAACCACGTTGTCATGTATTTAATATAGTCCCATGATATTGACAAAGCTGGAATCTGCGGCTCTTAGCAGTCGCGAGAAAGAGTTGACTGAACATTTTTAGATCTATAGGCACACTGGAGTTCGTTCCTTCAGTAGATAAGCCTAAAGATGGTCTGAAGGGCGATAAATAAGTTAGTAGTCTGACAATGTTGAGTGGAAAATAGTTTTTACCAAGAAATCATCTAATGATTAAACATTGTTTGACCTCGAGTGGAATCGAAGGGGAACCATGATAGCAGATCTGACAAAAACCATCAGGCTGTCACGCGAGTCGCGGATGATGAGCGAATTAAGTCACACTAGCTTCATTATTGGTCAGAAAAAATAGCATAATTTCGTTCCAATTTTTAACGAGGTTTTTCTACTTTCGAGTCATTATTTTTGGCAAGAATTTCAATATATTTCCATGAAATCGTGGACGCAAATTTAATTGCGACCTATCATAGTAGGGGAATCGACCGAAACAAGCGATTTAGGGTGCGGGAAAAATCGAGGCGCATTTTGTCAGTAGCACAGGCAATTTCACACGAAAAATAAAAGACAACAGAATTCACTATAGTCATTTTCATAATATTAGTGTCAACTTACGCCGTTAGCAATATCGGTCAATGTTCAAAATTGCTCACAGAAGAAAAAAAAAATAGAAATAATGCTCAATTCCGAGAAAAATTAAAATTACTTAATGGCTTAATTTAAATTCCGTCGAATTCGGAGATAGATTCAATGTTAAATTCAGCGGTAACTTATTTATTAATTTCGTACCTCTTTCCTGCCGGAACGGAGGAAATAACGTAGAAATCCTGCGGGATGGTGTGGCGCAGAACGCCGCTCAACACTCAACTCGGGCGAACTCCGTCGGCTCAACGTTTCATGAAATAATCCAAGGCACGGCCGAACTCGCGCAAATGACAACAATCAGACAACAGACGGAGCGGAAATTTTCAACTTCGCAGACCGAATTTGAACAATCTTGAGTGAAATAAAATTATTTTCAAATGCTTCTCTTAGAACGTTAGTTAGTTGAACGGACGAAGATTCGCCGGCCGTCGTGAAACACGAAAACTGACGGTAAAAAAGGTTATGGCGGGCGGAGGAGCGATGGAGTGGGGACGGAGAGGAGGAGCCTAGGCCTTTCCGAAGGCCGGAGTGGGAGGGCCTAGCGATATCGAGGTGGGGGGAAAAAAGCTACGTTTTGCCACATTTTGCATGGGCTATTTACTTAGTAAAAAAAGGCGAAACCGTCTTGAAAACGAAGATCTTAAAAGGCTTCGACGTGCAGTGTCCTTATAGGTAGGCCGGAGGAGCGGTTTTCTAAGAAGGAACCACCGAGGGGTAAAAATCTAATAGAACTACAAGGCGCGAATGTTTGCCAAGCTTTCTGCGCAGTATGGACACTGCAGGTGCAGAATTGTCAACGTTTGAAGCCGTAATATTTTTCCTCTTCTAGACACAAAAATTAAGAACTTCCTGGGCGAAAAATCTTGGTAAATAAAATAAACAATAGAGTAAGAGAAATGTTTGTCTCCCCTCACATCAACTACTACGTGAAAAAATCTTACTTGTATTTTACTCCAGCTCGTTAAAAATTCTAAAGGGATGAGAACTCTAGGAGCAGACAATTTCAAAACGTTAACGAAATTCCGAGTTTTTTTTTTTTTTTTTGGCTTCAAGATATTTATTTATATCCAATTTCTAAACTTGAAAGATGTGGTTTCCAAAAGAAAATTAAATACAGTTATCAATTATCGGCAGGAACGTCCTAATCATTTTTTTCAACCTATGATTAATACCTATTCAAGTCTATAAGTTACATGAGCTAGTGTAACTCGGATTAATACGACAAGAAGCTACAACAGAGCACTTTATTCGCATCGCTGCGATATAGATTACGCTGAGCATATAAATTAAAGCCCATAAATCGGAATTCCCGACGTCATCAAGTACTTATTTCTCGCTGTTATTGCAAAAAACCAAAATTGTCGGCCTCTTCGCTCATGGTTTGATACAAGTCCTAGTAAAAATCGCCGAGATAGAGATGAGAGAAGAAAAATGTCCGAATAAATGAGGCAAACTGCGCTATGAGGAAGTACGGTCTGTGACCCAGATAATAACTTCATCTATACTCCTCAACAAACATTTTATTTTTCGATCAAATACTCAAACTTTACTTTCAACGCTACCCAAGCGTTTTCCTTATAATTCTACGAACGCAGCGTGCAATTTCAAGGCGTGAACAAGAACCTTCCTGAAACATAAGGGCTCAAGTGCTTAAACTGGTTTTCTGTAGTCTTCGAGCTGGTGTCCTGTAGAATAATACACAAGGAATTGGCAACGTTAAAAAGATCGCGAACCGTCAATACGGCGTATTAATTTTCTCTCCGCCGTTCGAGTCCACTTTCGAAGCTTTTCTTGAGCGAATTTTTGTGGAAAATTATACGATTTGGCTCGTCCAAAAGACAAAAATGCTAGAAAATGCAATGACTCGGAAACAATATTACATCGATCTCGCCCGTTTTGGTCTCGTTCGATATTGCGTGAAAAATTATATCGGTTTCAACACTTCACGTCACTTTTGATAAAAATGATATTTTTGGCTCGTACCAAAATGTATATATAATATGTGTATGTGTGTAAAATTTACGTAAATTGTATATAAAATATAAATTGATTTAGCAGAATAACTGCTGTAAATTTTCAAGATAATTTTTTTAAGATAAATCTTTTCTAGCTAACGTAATTAAGAGTTCGTTAGCCAGTGCCAAGAATGCTGTTGGAAATGGCGATTTAGTATTGCAATAATGAGGAATTCAGTCTATGAAAAAATAATGGCGTTTTCCTGCATAGGAATAGGAATATTAAATTTAATTAATTTTTTACGCTGAATCGAATCAGCCAAAACAAAAACAATAGCTTGATCTGATAACTCTCAAGTTATTGCCGTTTTCTTTCTTTCTTCCTTTTGTATTATTATTAATCATTAATTTAATTTTTTAAAGTTATTATTATTTTTTTTTTAATTTACGCTTTGAGCAACGACACAATAATTCACACTGAAAACGTCGCAGTCCTCTTCGAAAATTTACTGGTAAAGCAAGGCTGCGTTTCCTATTTTATCAACATTTCGACGCTAATTAATTAATTAATTGCTCGCGCTAAATAAGCGGTTACCTGTTGAAAAGTCTAATTTTCTGAAAACTCAACGGAAAAAAAACCTGTTCTAAAAAAGCCCAAGTCTACATTTTCTACTGTATATTTACGAATGCTGTATTTTTCGACTATCACGCAACAAGAATAGGTTTTTTCGTGTATTAATATCGATAGAACACCTTTCAAAACACGAGAAAATGGACCATTTTATTCTTGCCATAACTTAATATTTATGTCTTTCAAGACAACTCTGTCTAGACAAATAGTTGAGAAACCTCTTCATTGTCTGACAGTCCTTATCATTGATATGAGATTAGATTGACGATGTTTTTTTCTACTAATTCTCCAGTTCAATGTAAGTGTAATTTTTTCTGTTTAAACGTTTTCTTGCTAAGTCATTCACGTTCTTGAAGAATTAATTCACAAGTACTTCAGGGATGATATAGGAATTTTTTATGTTCCATCGCTCCTCAATTAGTCAAAATTCTGGAATTCTTAACGTGAGTACTACAGTTTTATTAATTCGCCCTCTTGATTAAAAATTAATTCTCTTAATCATAGAAACTCGTTTTCGTTTACCGTGAAAAAATCTAGCGTGTCTATAGACGAAATCGATGGCTCGCTTAATTAATTTGACCTTCCTTACAACAAACTATCGACTCAATTAGTTTCCTCTTTATTAGTATGAACTCAGGCTTCGGTTAATTTATTGTATCTCTCTCTACTCTTCTACCAGGATCCCCTACTCCGGAAAATAGGTCTCTTAGAGAAGTTTGGTACGTTTTTTCCTCGAATTGGTATGTTTTTAAATCGCTATGCAGACATTACATTTTTTCTGCTTCTATAACGAGTCGTACTATCATTCTGAATCGAATTCTCAATAATTGCTGGTAAAAATGATTAATACCTCTAAAACCACTTGTCATTCGATTCAGTATTAAAAAATCTAGTGAAAAAAGAACGTATCTATGTGATCCAAACATATTATGAGAAGATTTAAACACCGTAAAAATAACGTTACCATTTAGGTCTTAAGAGTTTGGCCATCCTGAGTCCAAAAATATTTTTTGGTGACAGTTCAAATAAACGTAGAACGTAGCTCTTGAATTTTTTCATTTTCCCCTGTATTAATGAGAAAGTTAATTTCTTTGGCGATTAGGTACATTGATTTGATAATTAATAAAACAATTTTAGCAAATAGGAAATAGAGTTCGGTCAAAATTATGCTTATGAAATGCTTGTTTGTCCTGAATAGTGTGAAAATTCCGTTTTCATTTTTAGCAACCATGGTCTCTACATTCCAATCAGGTCACGAACGGTGGCTCGTCATAAACGAAGTACCTTCTTGCATACAGACGTATGGAGGGTGGACTGAAGAAGAAATTCAATCTGATACAGTTGTTATTGTAGTGTCAGGAAACCCAGGAGTATCTGATTTCTACGTAGGTTTCATGAAAAGCCTACATTCAAAAATCGGCGGACCTCCTGTTTGGGTGATAGGCCATGCGGGTAAGTTGATTTCTAATTTTTAGTAAGTTCATGTTCTGCGAGTCATTTGTATAGAATGAGGGATATTTGTGCAATAATCCTTTCTCAGGTGCTATTTGTATTAGGAAATCAGTTATTTTTATTCTTTATAAAAAGCAGGGTTGCTATTTTGGAAATATGTTTCACGTAAAGTACGCCGCACCATCGATGTTCGGACCTCCACGATAACAGCGATGATCAAGCTCTTGGATGGGGAGTATTCATAGTGGTTCACTATTTGAGAGGGGTTACCATTAATGTTTTCCTGCCTTCCTTCTCCAGTTTTACATGAGCACTTGAAGGATTAGCATTGGCACCATGCACAGTGATAGTGATAATGAACTTAAAATGGGGTCCGCTGCTGTTAAAAAAAGGACCTTCAATACAGAGTACATCTAGCTCGCATTGGGGCCACGCCAGATGTTTGTCTACAATCAAAATTTCCTTGTATTTTTCGACAATTAAATTTGACTACAATCAAACGACTAACTACGATACTCAACTACTATTTCATTCTTACGTTCTTGAGACTATAAGAATGACCAGATCGGTGACCTGAAACATAATTTTTCAACAGCTGCTAAGTAGTTTTTAATGAGTGGCATTTTTCCAAATCGGTGGTTCAAAGTTCACCCGTTGAACAAAATGAGTGATGAACAAGAAGAGTAAGAGGTGTGGGAAGCGGAAGGCCTGTCAGCCAATCACGTTCAAGTCCACATCGCCGTGCTGAAAATCAAATGGATTTGATTTTTCAAAAAGCGCCCCGTGATGGTGCGGTGATTGCATTTTAGTGATGGTGCGTCACTATGAAGAACACTCCCAGAATGCTGCATTTATTTGTTTTACATTGCTGCTACCGCAGGGGTGCACTGGAAGCACCCTAAGGTTTAACTAGACTTGGATTGTAGAGCTTTGTCATTGGGCTTGAATATTTCATAAATTCATTCCCATTTTTTGTATTTATCAATCAGGGATAGGGTCATACGAAGAAGATGTGTTCCTTGGCCAAGCTTTTGGAAAATTCATTCTCTTCCTCAGAGCTTAGATCAGTCTAGATTCTCAAAAAAATATAACCTGTGTCCACTGCAGTGATTCATTTTCGAAGTTGTATTATCACTGGAGGTTTATAAGGTTTTAAGTGTCACCAGAAACAACTTTTTGCATATTTCTACTTTTAAAAATTGTACCATTGCCTAATACATAATTGTTAAAAACTTGAAAAATATAATCTTAAAACTAATATCACTGTGGAAGAGTTAGGCTTAAATCAAGGTTTTATCTTCGCTAACCTTACCAACTATGTGCAATAATCCAGCTCCAAAATGATTACAAACGTGGTGTAAATACTATTCGTATAACCCAATCACTCATTCATGACTACAAATATTAAACAACGATCGAGCATCGTCAACAATGCATTCCCTCAGTTTGACATCACTGTTTTGACAATCTTCATTTTTCAGGTCATGAATACCATCCTGACTGTCCTTCGATGACGAAGCGGCCTGAATTGTTTAACATGGCTGGCCAGGTGAAACATAAATACGAATTCATCCAAAGATTCGTTCCTAAGGACAAGAAAATAATTCTTATAGGTCCGTTGCAAGGCTGACGTAGAGCTATTTTGGGTGAAGTGTTGATTTGATTTTTCACCCTATGCACTATTTAATTCACCTTCAAGAAACATGATTTTGTTGACTAAAACAATTTCTGATTGTGTTATTTTCATTTCAGGCCATTCCATAGGTGCTAAAGTGTGCGTTGAGCTCATGAAAAACGAGTCTATAAGCAGTCGAGTGAAGCAGGTTCATCTTATGTATCCTTGTTTGGAGCACATCGGGCAAACAAGAAATGGCCGCTGGTTCCAATCGATGGGCGTTCGAATTTTTCCAGTTTTAGCCTACATAGCTGGCGTAAGTAAGAAGAATAATTTTTCCAGTTTTAGCCTGCATAATGTGATGTTGTTTTACAACATAAAGAAAATATACCTTTCCTTCTTGATGATAAGGCAACTTTTCCTCCGTGATTTTGGTTCCTACAAGCGTTCCACTAATAATTTCCAACTTACACCATTGAGTCACCAAATGGATAGAACGATTTGATGGATTAGCGAGGGGAGCTCCATGTTCTAACTGATGATAAAGAATGTTACTGATAAGCCCCAACAATTAATCAGTAAAAGCTGTTGTAAAAGCCTTTTATTGAATAATTTGAAACAACACCAATAAAACATTGAGGTGGTAATAATATTGCTTCGACAGTGTTGTAATAATAATCAAAAGAAGGTTAAGGCTTGGCATTTAAGCCGTCTGCCTGAGAGTGCTATGTTGCGCTACAGTTTAGCGGGAATCCGGTGGCATTCATCATGAAGACTTTCCTCAGATAAATCATCTGCAGTTTGAAAAAAATCAGTGTTGCTCTGAGATAAAAAAAACTAAAAATTCCTGCTGGAAAAAAGGCCGTTACTGTTAATCTTCGCATAGTTTATAATATCCTGCAAAAATATTCTGTTGCTTTCATAGTCCAATTTTTATTTCAGGCGTTGACCATGGCTCCGCAATCTGTGCAATATTTCATTCTCAAATTGGTATCGATGTTGAGATTTCTGACGACAAGTTTTGAAGACGACATTGTCCATGGGATGATGAAAATGGTCAGGCCTGCCGTTGTTAGGCAGGCAGTTTTTTTTGCTGAAGATGAAATGATCGAAGTTCAAGAATTAGACAATGAGGTAGGATTCTAATGTATTTCAGCCTTACTAGAGTTTTTGTTGGTGTTTGCCCGGATCGAAATTTGTTACTATAATGCAATGGAAATATCAGGCGATGTTCTATCCAAAATCATCACACTTTGTGGTAAAGTTAGTTGAATGAGAGAGAAGAAGAACGTAGTCGTGCATGAATAAAGCTTTGTAACTCGATCAATATTGTGTCAAATAAGTTTGAGCTCCTATTAGACGTTTTTGGATTCATTGTGTGTTTTAGTCCTCAAAAATGTCCTAAAAAGCACATCGATAAGAGAGATGAGATAAAAAATATAATCATTATTAAAAATGGATTAATAGGGGACAATATACTGTTTCTCTTTATTTCTTATAAATAATTCGTAAAATAAAAAATATATTTATAAAAAAAATTGTCAAATTTTTTTCTCAGGATTTTGCAATTTTATATTATTGTGTGTTTACGTTGTTCACTGTTGGTTTTAGGTCTATGAACAGCACGGGCGGAAAATATTTGCCTACTACGGTCAAACAGATGGCTGGGCCCCTTTGACGCACTATGAAAACTTGCGACGTCAGCACCCCAACGTAAACGCTGTTGTGTTGGATAGAAAATACGCACACGCATTCATGGTGCGCAATGCAGTCGGAATGGCTGACGAAGTTTCTCGCAACATCCTCAACGACGAAGTCGAACCTACGTCCAACAGCTAGGTATTCCAGAGATAGACAAAAGGTAGTTGCCAAGCTCAATAAAACCTTGTGATCAATAGATGTAAGTATTGGATACAGTTAGCTTTATTTGGGGTGCACTGAGCCGTCGGATGTGTTAAGTGTGATACGTTTCATTGTCGTCCTTCAGGTGTTGCTTATTTGCTGGTTCTATGGCCAAGCGTCACTAATTTTAGTCTGATCAATTTCACCCTTTTTAATCTGAAAAATCGAGTTCATGTCGACAAAATGTACTTCCTGTTCGCCCTGTACCTCTACTATTTCTGAAACGAGATTTCACAATCTCTGCGCGGGGATCTTGTCAAAAATTTCAAAAAAATACCAACATGTGCAAACGAGAGCTTTCAATCTTTTCAATCCGTTCCTTGAATACGATTTTTGGGATCTACTTTTTAAAAGATGGTACAATTTTTTTCAGCCGTGGACCATCGAATAAAATCTTTGGTTGAACTGATATTATCTTGCTTTAATATGGACAACATCGAAGTTGAGATTGTATTCGCTGTTATTTGATGTTAAAAACGTCTGAATAGCAGTGTCATTAATGTAGTTTGAGTCAGCATTAAATCCCATAAAAAGGCTTTTGATGGTCGATATTAAATTGTTGGTAGAAGTTGCAGATTGTGTGTTGTTTTAATTAGCTCACGCTGATCGCTTATAATTTTGCTTAAGCGATCCTCAAATGTCAGCTGTACAATTGGTAAAACAGCAAAAAAAAAAAAAAAAAACTGCTTGTCACATACAAAGGATTTTGTCGAATTCAAAGTGAATTAGGGCCAGGAATTCAATACTCCGTTAAACAGTGGTTAAAGGCTTTCCCCTGTTAGACTTCATTGACTGTTCAAATTAAGAGGTGATCAGCTGATACCACTTGTTATAACATGGGTTTAAAACGTGTTCAATGGGCCATTTTCTTTCACTTTGCTTAAACAGCTGTTTCATTGATGAATCTTGTTTATACGGGTGTTGTACACCTGGCCCAGTCCAATATGTCAGGTGTTCGGTCTTAGTGCTATTATGCTTGGGCCTTGAGCAAGCTTAGAGGCCCCTGTTGTGCATTCTGGTCACCTCGGTCATTGATTTTCAGTGAATTGATAAGGCGTTGAGGTACAGCATTTTCTTTTTGCCATGGTTAGTCCAGGAGTGAGTTTTCAGCTCACCTTGACAATCTTTTGAGCTCTAGTTAAATTGTGGTTATTGTGATACTAGCGTTTAATTTGAAGATCAAAATTATATAGTATTTTACTTTCTTGAGAAATCGAAAGCAGCAAAGTATATCCAGTTTGGACAGAGATGAGTCCAATGTGAGTGGTTCTATGTCGTAAAAGGTCACTGAAATAATTGTAGTGACGTTAATGATTGTAGATAAATAAATATTTATTAATCTGACGCTTTCAAGCACATTGGAACTTCTTCTTCCAATAAGGTGTGCAATATTCGTAGCAATATCACTTCTTTCGCCTATGATATGGCACGATTCTAAATAAATGCGTTTTTTAATCTGTAGGGAAGTAAATTGTGTTATTTTTCGAATTATTATGTATTCAGCCGAACTGTGGGCGCATTAATGCGCTTGATATCCTTTATAGATGTGGTGTTATATGGAATTCGCAAATATCGATGAAAATAAATAGAAGGGAAAATTGATTTGATAATTCTATATTTCTTCAACCTCCTCACTAAAATATTTTTAAATATTTGTATCAAGTATTTTCTCTGCCGTAAATTTAAGAAGGAATAAAGGTATGGATGTGTTTTGTTTGAGATTAAGTATTTTATCAGTTTGAAAGAGAATCGAAGAAATGTTGACATGAGAGTTATTGGAAATGCGCCTTGTTTGCTTTGGATCTTGTCAAGTATTGAAATCATATTTGCATTCTCGTAGTTCAAAAATCCCCAATTAGTATTGTTATTTATCTGTTGGTCAAATAGCGAATTATTTATAACCACGATAGTGATAGGGATAGCGTTTTCTTGATTTGATTAGAACGTTCCTATCTTCCTATTCTCCTTCCCTTACCTCTTACCTCACTTACCTCTCCTATTCCCCTCAATCACTTCCTCTCTGTCGCCATCCCTCTTCCTTTAGTTCCCCCCTCTCTAGCTATTTCCCCTCTCGTCGTTTTTCTCTCGCACAAACGTGACGCACGGACGGAGACGGGATGATACGAAGGCGACAAACCATAGACATAACACAAACATCCAGGCGTTTCGTGAGTCCAATTTTCCCCGTAGATAAATCGGAATTTCTCTTTTTCGTATGGAACGTGCCTGTAAGTTGTCATGAAATTTGATGTTCTTTGGCAAGTAAGATGACGATTGATTTTAGTTTATTATTCAATAAAAACCCATTGAAATCGCAACAAAAAAAATTCTCTACCCCCTAAAAAATTTGATGCGTCACCTTTCAAGGCAAGTATAACCCGAATATCCTTTTAAAAAAGATAGAAATGAAATAAATAAATTTAAAAGCTGCGAATGAAATTTCGCTATTGCTTAAAGGATTCCATCGGCTCTCCGCGTACTCTTATTGCCTGGTGCCAAGTACTTTCGCCCGTTGGGGCATCTTATTTCTCCGAGGCGATTCGAAATATCCCTACTTCGTCGGGAAAATTCGATCCGAACCGGCGCTGATCATCAGGTCTACCTTTCGTCCAATGGGCGGCGGGCGAGGCCCCTCCTCTGCCAGAACTCCCCTCCCTACCTTGTCCGATCGTTACCCGAAGGTTGTCCTTGCTCACAACGCAAGGGCTTCCCCTCCGCTCTACGTCTACGCTACGGAATCCTCCGCCCCTGCGCCACCTCCACGAGACCACGCTCCGCTTCGCCCATCGAAGTGAAAATTCTATTTTTTTTTTGGTCCGGCCCAAATTCAAATTTCGGCGCCTTCGCGGAACAATTGTCGACAATTAGCCGCGGTGAATCGGCTGAAATTCGAAGTCCGCAGCTACGGTGTTGTCGAATCGGTAAGTTTGCCCGCCAAATTCATTTTGTTATGTTACAAGTTGAGTCGGCTGCCGTACGAGAGCAGCGCTCCCTCGCTTCCCTTCGCCTTCATTATAGGCAATTTCGAAACCCGATAATTTCCGCAAGATTTTCCCCATTTACGAGGCCCGAATTCGTCTTTAATTCGCATTTCACGCACAGTTTTACAATCTCGGACGCTCGGTTAGGATTCCCTTGCGTAAATCTTCGGAAATACGATATTCCTTTGTTCCGGGAAGCTGCGGGGGACGCCGGTTCAATCCTAACCACAACAATGCGAATCATGGGATCAAAACAGAGTAATATTTCGATGCGTCAACTGGAAATTAAACGCGTAATTTTATTATCGCTGGGAAACCTGATGAACTTTGATTTGCAACGTGTTAAGTTAGAACGATAATAACAGATATTTGATTGGCATATAAAATTGATAAATGACAATATCTCGCGCCGTCAATTTAACCATGAGCCGTCATTTAGGTAATTTAATCATCATTTAGTCATTTAATTTAACAACGAGCGTCACTATTATTCACCCGTTGTTGAAGGCATAAAGCCTCTTCAGTTTTCCATGCAATTACAATTTTTTTTCGTGCCCAAACTTTGAATTTTTTTTCAAAAACGGCTCATTCGGGAAATTAATTTAGGCCTGGATAATTTACTGCGAAATCTTTCGAAGTTTAAACTGCTAAAGCACGTGCTTCATTTCATCGTTCGGTGAGCATGACCGACTTTCTGAACGAATCGAACGAATGTGACTTATGGAAATATTTCAGTTCACTAAGCATATTATACTATTCACTAAATTTTTCTGAACTGTCGGTGGTCAAAAAGTAACGCAGTTCCTAGTATCTCTATGTAAAAACCATTTAAATCCGATCCAATCTTGAGAAAAGTTTTCCCTATTATTGAAACAGTGTGCTATTTGGAACAACACAATATTTCCGAGAGGAGCATTCACATTTTTCCTATTTTGATTTTTACAGGCCCAGAGAGTTAATTTTTTGAGCGCTCAAGGTTTCAAAGGGCTCAATTTTTTCCCCTACTTTTCTATATCCATTTTTCAGATCTCCTTGTTATGAGCATTTTTCGTTATATCGCTAGTGCGTATTTTGTATTTCGATTTTTACAGACCGCAAAAGTAAACATTACAACTCTAGGGGACTTTAAATTTGTCGTTCAACAGCTGAATGTCGCTTGATTTTGGTTTATTATTCAATAATACGTTTCAAGGTATATCACCTAAATCCGAATTGAAAAAAAAAAAAAAAAAAAAAAAAAAAAAAAAAAAAAAAAAAAAAAAACTGCAAATGGTTGTTCATTGGTTCAAATTATTATTCCTTCGATTCAATAATGATTTAAGAAGACTATCCATTTGTGATAGTAATTATTCCGAACATTAGTGGGACCACTGAAAAACAGATTGGTAACTAAGTATATTGGGGGAAACTCCGTAGCAACTGTTGTAAATTTAATCATTTTTATTTTTCTTAATGTCCAAAAAACCCTGAATTTTTTGCCTTAGGTACGGTATAGTTGAAGAGTGTTCGTCGAGCATTCCAACGAGTATAGAACGATTTTGTAGCTCCAAGAACTCTCGAGTTTTACTCTCATGCCAAATTTGTGAAAATCTCCCAAAATCAACACAAAAGCTGCGGTCCATCGACCCCGCAATGGTCTCATTCGATTCAGCCTGTAAAAATCTATAAAAATTGATACCAAATACACCTTTTTCTGGGAAACTTTCGAAAATACTTATTTACTCCCCTTAAAACCTCCCCAAAATACCCTTAAAATTAAGGTAGCGATTAGGTTAAATAATTCAGCCGTTGTGAGGTCAAGATTAATTTTTGGTGAAAATTTCAAAAATTTAGCTTTTATAGTCACGCCGGAAAAGTGTTGAGGGCGTACGGCGGACGGACAGATTTTTTCAAGTTGGATTTTCGGATTCTACATGCCTTGAAACGCAAAACATCACATTTTTGAGGGGGTTAGACTTTTTTTTTTAGCTCAATTCTTGAAATTTTCACCAAAAATCAATCTTGACCTCACAACGGCTGAATTATTTAACCCAATCGTTACCTCAATTGCAAGGGACACCCAAACATAGAAGTGCTGTGTGTTCTATGCACACAATGGTTTTTAATAACGCTCCCATGGCACGAAAAGCCGTCAAACAAAACACGATTAATACGCCCATTTCAAAAGTTAATTTCTCATTTGAAAAAAACCTAAATAAATTATGAATAATATCAAATGATTTATTTGCTACCGGTCGCAGCTTATTTTTCTGCTCAATTGAATGAGAAACAGCCGAAATCAATCGATCAACGCTGTAGTCACATTTTTTATCTGTGCGATTTTACAGTGAAAAATATTCGTTCGAGTTCAAATATTCATCTACTTTTAATATTTTTTGGATAATATTTTTAAAGGGTAGGTCTGCGTAGTTTTGTTAGTTAGGCGACCGATGCATTGAATCTGTGACTATCGATTGTGAGCTCAACTACGGGCTGCCCGTAGGCGGTGAACTATCTTGGGTTCCCTGGCCTCTCTCAAAACTCAAAATGGCTCCTCCTCCGTCCCATTGATCTTGCTTGCTCCTGCCCGTTCTATTTTCCCCTTCTGCTTCTCAGTTCCCGTCAAGCTTTCGTCATGTGTTCTCCCGCCCCCTCTTCGTAGCTATACATAGAGTAACACAAAATTATTTTTTTTTGTGGGAGGAGAAAAAATGGTCTATTTTTCATTTCCCATTTTCTACCCTTATATTTCCCATAGATCTCTCGCCAAAAATTAATTTTTAACTCATTCACTCATATTTTGTTGTGTCTGTGTTTTTGAACTGTTTTACAGCGGGTCGTCCCTTCCTTCGAGTCTTCTGGCCCTGAGGGAAAGTCGAACCCGGTGGTTTACATGCCGCTTTTTCGAACCTGTGAGTGATATTTAATTTTTTTAAATTTTTTACCCACTGAGATTGATATTTTATTAAAATCCCCTTCGTGATTTTGCATATTCCGAACCGGTGTACTAAATTAGCGCCTTCGTGACAGCCAAGAGATGCTTGTGTTTATTTCTATTGACAGGCGACTAAGTCTTCACGTATACGGTGCCAAATTTCACTTCGTGATGTGGAATATTTTTTTTAATATCAGTTGCCAAATAATTTTTCATTAATGATAACCGTAGTCTAAGCTCAAATAATGTCTTCCAATATTTTTTTGTTTTGCTTTCTGATTCGATTTTTTTTATCGTCTTTTATTTATATTGATCGACTCAACAACTAATCAACTTGACGTAAAGAAACCAGTGTTGTGCATAGAG